>OZ026833.1:4592637-5105137 GCA_964023205.1 Lutraria lutraria
ATTTTGTTTCTGGTTACATGCTCATTATAAATAGGGTTGCTAGGTTGGGGATTGAAAGTGTGTGGAATAGTACAGAAGTTAGAAAATGATGTACTGTTCCTTAGGCTAAATAAAAAGTCCAGGATTGCAAGGGAAAATTAATTTAGGATATAGGTCAGGTAACCAGAAACAAACAATATTTTAATGCCTTAACATGACAGTAAAAATGAGAGAATGCACTAATTAAATGTTGAATCACTATAGATCTTATCCCTGTTATGTAAATATAATTATTATTAAAGTATATTAGACCTAGATTTACTGTACCTTCTACTTGTTACTCAATAAGTCATTTCTAAAGATTCATGAACTATTTGATTATTCATATTGAATTAAAACAATATTTACAGGATGAACCAACACCGGTAAAAGATGGATTCAATTTGCTTTATATTTTTATGTAACATTCCCACTGTAAAGAAGTTGAATCTTGCACCAAATTGATGCTTGCTTTTTGCACAATTTAGAAACATAATTATACATATTTGATTTTATACAAGAACTGTGGTTGTTAAGCACTGTGATTCGTTTATTTTTTACACATGAAAGGAATTAATTCAAATAATTTGTTGGATGTCACATGATCACTCTAAGGTCAAGGTCATAAGGATTGACACTAATACAATGCACGTTGGTGAATTTGTGTGTGCTGACATCATAACTTTCAAGCACTTTATCTTCTTTGTCTGTAATAAATACAAATGTTTGATGTATCACGAAACTTGATATGCTATGATGTGTGAAAAATGTTGTTTTACACATGTTCACTGATATATAATTACTCTTTGTGTCACAGGTGTGGAGTTAATCATTCAGCAGATTTCAATCAAATTTATTATTACCGGTAGTTTACCATGCACTGCTGTGTAGGTCACGGATATGGGTGTCATTTGTGAAATCCGTCATGAGAAAAAATATAAGCAGGGTTCTCAATAAGTTTGTGGCCAACAGGCCCATAAGCTAGACTAACAGGCCTTCTTGGGGGGTCCGGGCATTTTCAAGCAATATTTTATAAACTTTTGAGATTCCTAACCGGCCCAAACACATTTCTAAGCGGCTAAATTGGCCTGCAGCTGCTGTAATTGAGAACCCTGTACAAGTAATTAAATCATTGGAGATACTGATGTGTATTCCCATTTGCTTACAATATACAATCCTGCTAGTTGTTAATTCTAGCTTTATTTATCTTAGGCATGAACAATGTTTGTTTCTGGTTACATGCTCATTAAAAATTGGGAAGTTAGAGAAAAAAAAATTATTTTGTTTTTATTATTCATGAAACTGTGTGAAAAGTTAAAAAAGTGAGACAGTGGCATAGTGTTCCTCAGTCCTAATAAAAAGTCTATGACTGAGGGGGGAAAATTTGTGTAGGTCGGATAACCAGAAACAAATAATTTTGTTCTATGCCTTACCTTAGTCAAGCTTGACCTGAAGTAACTTATAGACCAATTGATTACTCCATATAGGTATAGCATTGCTTGTGAAACTAGTTGTAATATTTTTAGAATATGATGGAATTCGAATGCACACAGTCAATTCTGGAAATCACTTAAAACTTCTTGTCCTAAGAAAAAGCGTAATCACTGTTTTTCAATAAGTCAATCCATTCTGGATTTTTGAACATAAACTCTCAGAACAATGACGTAGCGAAGCTTTCTTTAATTTGTATATCGTGAGCTGGCACTACTTAGCTGAGTAAAAAGGCAAAAGCCCTTATAGCTCTGGGAAATTAACGTTGGATAGGATATAAGTACCAAAAATGAAATCTTCGTTATTGTGGCCGGTAGCAATGTTTGATATAAATAAAGTAGTTTTTCATAAGAAACAAGAAACCCAGCTTATTTGTATACTTTTTCTGTAGCATGTACGCCTTATCGATATAGCTTGATGCAAGAATGACATATATTCTGAATGTGCACAAAAGTATGGCGCCTCAAGAGCATGTCGCCGGATTTTTAAATTACCATAAATTCTTTGTTATCCTCAGTAACGGGTATAGAAAAGAAAGAAAAGAAAATGTTTATACATTAATTTGTGCAGTTTTATATTCTTAATCAATTCAATTGATAACGCAGATTTTCTTCTTAACACTTTTCAATTTCAAACAATGGTATGTAAGCATGACTTTCTTGTTACATGTTCTAATAACTTGGGATATCCCAGGTACAAAGTGCATACAACACAGTTTGAATATTTATGTCAAAATTTAATAAAGTGAAGTAATTATTACCAGTAAGCAGTAAAGAAGTGGATGTCATGTAGCAAATGAACACATTTTTTTTCGCCCATAATTACCATCATATACAATAAATTCTGATATCATATCGGTATATCACATGTACAGTTTGTACTTACATATCATCTTTATACATAATACAATGTTATGAGTAAGAATGACAGAATGGTCAAGACAGCCAGACAAAAAAAAAAGGATAAATGCATCCTCAGTTCTGTGTATATCATATTAGTCGAAACAAGCTGGAAATTCGAGAAACATGTTGAACATAAATTTAAATAATTGACAAAGAGAAAGTGACGAAATTATATACTGAAAACAATTACTGAAAAGATTGAAAAAATGCAAATTCAGTTCCATGATTATATAAATCTTTGTTATCATGATGTTCAAAGTTAGAAGTTCTTCATTTGTTTGAATTGTATTGAGCAGTTTTCTCAATAAGTGTGTTGATATTGATGTATATTTGAAACGACAGTGACTGTTCGTCTTATAACTGTATGTATACTTTATTTAGGAAATATAGTCATGAATTTCATTTATACAAGTGTTATTTTTGTTTGAAGTTATTAATTCGTTATCGTTTAAACACTTTTTGTCAGTGTCGCAAATGCAATTTATTCAGTTCAAGTGCTTATTACCAACGTTTCATGCATTCTATGGTCCTAGAGATTACTGAAATGCAATAATCGTTTTCCAAGTTGACCAAGCGGCATGTTTGCATTCTGTTAAG
The DNA here is from genome assembly GCA_964023205.1 of Lutraria lutraria. Classification (NCBI taxonomy): domain Eukaryota; kingdom Metazoa; phylum Mollusca; class Bivalvia; order Venerida; family Mactridae; genus Lutraria; species Lutraria lutraria. The sequence continues at coordinate 4,595,646 of OZ026833.1, forward strand.
CAACAAGTGATTCATAATTGCTTTTAATTGCTTTTGTGCCTATATTTCTTTGAACATGTTAACATTAAAGATTCTGGTATAATAAGGTATAATAAAATGTAAAGCCCAACTCAGGTTGTTTTTATAAACATTTTAAATATCAATAATTCTTAGATAACGATAGCGTATGATCATTCTCAATCCACCTGTATCAAAAAATCCCAATTTGACCTTGACTTAATTTGGACCTAGAATGATTCTGTACCAGTTTTGTTTCGTCTAGCATCAATACCTCTTGCTAGAACATGTACTTTCATACTTTTACAGTTGTTGTGTATGATCATTCTCAATCCATTTGTATTGACAAATGCCACTTTGACCTTGACTTAATTTGGACTTAGAATGATTCTGTACCAGGTTAAGTAGATTTTACCGTTTTGACTGGCACCAATACCGCTTGCTAGAGCGCTTTAATACTTCTACAGTTGTTGCTTATGACCATTCTCAATCCACCCATAACTATCAAACACCGACTTTGACCTTGTTCAAATGGGCTATAGCTGCACAAGCATGCCAGGGGGGCGTACATGTTTATTGAATGCAGCGTTCTTGTTAGCTCACATGTCACAAAGTGAGCTATTAGGATCACTCTCCGTCGTGCGTCGTGAAACTTTATGTTGTGACCACACTAGGGGCCACATTTTTAGCTCAACAAAATCTCGGACGAGTTCGATATTGGGCCATTTTGGGTAAAAAACTAGGTCACCAGGGCCAAATAAGGGAAAACCTTGTGAACACTTTAGAAATCACTGTTTTGACTGGATCTTCATGAAACTTTGTCAGAATGTTTATTTTAATAATATGTAGGTCAAGTTTGATAATAGGTCATTTCTGGTGAAAAATTAGGTCACTAGGGCAAATTGCTGGAAAACCTTGTGAACACTCTAGAAGTCACTGTTTTGATTGGATGATCATGAAACCTTGTCAGAATATTTGTCTTCATAATATCTTGGACGAGTTCGAACATGGGTCATCTTGGGTCAAAAACTAGGTCGCTAGGTCAAATCTTATGAAAAACCATGTTATCACTGTAGATGTCACAGTTTTAATTGGATCTTCACCAAACCTTGTCAGAATGTTTGCCTCAATGATATGTGGGTCAAGGTTGAACATGGGTCAGCCGGGGTCAAAAACTGGGTCACCAGGTCAAATCTTAGGTAAAAATCTTGTAAAAGCTCTGAATGTCATGGTTTTAATTGGATCTTGGCCAAACCTTGTCAGATTGTTTGTCTTAATGATATTAAGGACAAGTTCAAATATGGGTCACCTAGGGTCAAAAACCAGGTCACAAGGTCAAATCTTTGGAAAACCTTATTAACACTGTAGATGTCAAATTTTGATCGTATCTTCACCAAACCTAGTCAGAATGTTTGTCTTAAAGGGGCATGCCCAGGAACTGCAGTGTTTTGCTTTTTGTACACCAAAAATGCGTTTGTCACTTGTTAAACCAATTTTTACCGAAAAGTAAAAAAAGAATGCGGTTAAAAAATGACCCTATAACGCGCGCGTCGGTATTTATATGTCGGTTTGAATAAAAGGCTGTCAGCCTTTTATTGACGACAACGATATTTCCGATTCCTCTGAGAGTTTAACTGGGCAAGTGCGCTGTCTTTCGAGTGAACATAACATGAGCAATACTTACCAATTCAGTTTGTTGACATTTTTCCTCTATGTTTTCGGTTTTGACAGATCCCGAAAGGGTTGAGTTGTGAAAATGACAAATAATTTCTGGTGCCGAAATCGGCAGGTTTGGTAAATCTTAAAATGTGTATTTTGAGTAAACTAGTGGGATATTTTGTAAATATTTTACAGTGCTTTCATTAATTGATTTAGGCGTTAAAATGATACCAATTTGATTGCTATTCGAGACGCTTCAGTTCCAGGGCATGCCTCTTTAATGATATGTAAGACAAATTCGAACATAGGTCGTCTGGGGTCAAAAACTAGGTCACGAGGTCAAATCTTAGGAAAACCTTGTCTATGCTGTAGTTTTCATGGTTTTGATTGGATCTTCACCAAATTTTGTCAGAATGTTCGTCTTATTTATATGTAGGACATGGATCACCTGGGGTCAAAAACTAGGTCACCGGTTCAAAACAGTGATTGTCATGTGAGCGATATAGGGCCATCTTGGCCCTCTTGTTTTTTATATTAATATAATTTGTTGTTGTTTCCTTGGTTATTTGCATTAACTACATAAAGGACCACAATGGAAATAAGGATTTACTTTCTTTTTAGTTCAGTGCCGATGATGAGCTATTGCGATCGTGTGATGTCCGTTGTCCACACGTGTGCGTGCGTGCGTCAACAAATGCTTTAAACAACATCTCCTTCTTAACCAGTTGGCCAATATCAACGGAACTTTACACGATGTTCCTTGCATGAAGCTCTACCAAAGTTGTTAAAAAAAAAAAATTCATTAAAAAACTCTGGTTGCAACCAATAGGAAAAACTTAAAAAAATATTCTTGTGTAAAACCACAGGGCATAGAGCTTTGATATTTGGTGTGTAGCATTGTCTAGTGGACCTCTACCAAGTTTGTCCTAGGGTCAAAATAGGCCCCGCCCCAGGGGTCACTTGATTTATATAGGCTTATATATATAGGAAAATTAAAGAAATCTTCTTGGCCGAAACCACAATGCCTAGAGCCTAGATATTTTATATGTAGCATTATCTAATGGTCCTCTACCAAGTTTGTTCAAATTATTGCCCTTGGGTCAAAATTGGTGAGCTAAACAATACGATGGTGGTTTTGGAAACAATTTTTCTTGCTATAAAGTATGCACAGGAGGGAAAAACACCGTATTCATCTGTTATAGGACAAACAGAAAGTATTACGACCGATAAATTTATAAGCTTTATATGTGACTTTAATATGAAGTATAAGTTATTGTTAACAGATAAACATATGTATTATAATGTGCATGCATATGTCAAAAAAGTTTTTCTAGTCAAATAATTATTCTGGTAATAAAACGGAATACAAGTTGTTGAACTTTTAAAAAAAAATATTGTGTATGCATAAAATTATTTATGTTAAGCCATTTACAGTCAAACCTGTTTTTATAGTCAACTCCAGATAATGGCCATTCAGTGAATAAAGGCCATTCTTTTAAAAACTCATTGATCATTTATAACAAAATACAAAAATAAAGACTATGTGTCAATAAAGGTCATTCTGAAGGTGGCCTTTGTTCACTGGTATGAATGTACTTAAATGTTTGCAGAGTTTATATGACTGTATTTTATATTTTTCAGATTTATGACTATTCCATCATCTTTAGATCTGTGCTTATTGCAGCATGTGCTCTGTTTCTAGTAATTGGACTGGTAGCTTTTCTTATTACGCATTTAATGGATCCAGTCTATGCCAAACCAATCAGAAGACTTAAACTCGCATAGAAAACAAGGAACCAGACTTATAAAAATTAGTTTGAAAGGATTTAGTATAGTGCCAAGTTGTGCCGGTATTTGTGAGAGTTATGGTATGAGAAGGATAGTTCATATCAAGTACCTTATGAACAGATTGCATCAATGTTATTGTTGAATATTTTGTTGATACATCTGGTGTTTATCTACTGGATGTGAGAAACAATGTCATCATCAGAAAACAGTTTCGACACATTTTAGTCTGGTCAGAGAGTTTGTAAGAATTCATAAGAGAGTTTTGATATTCATGTATGGCTACAGAAATCTTATTAAACAAATTATCTTTTAAATGCTATTCATCAGATAGAAGACCACTTGTATAAGATAAAATGTGAAACAAGGCTAAGTATTCAACAGATAGACATGAATCACACGACACTACAATATAAGATTTAATGACTGCCATTCATTATTGTAACGTACAGACTGATGCTGTGGTTATTGTTTAACTATGATAGTTTGTCAGTGACAGTATGTATATATGTATATATACTTATATTTATTTGTATTATTGATAGATTATGTATATAATTCTTTATGAAGCCGCTAATTAAATGTTTGAATATTTTTATACTGAAGTATTCTGTTGTTATTTGTTTATTGTATGTTTAATACATGAGTCTTGAATCAATGTGCTATAATTTGTGACATTCCCATTAAATGCAAACATAAAGATGTCAAATTGAAATTCACTGCATTTTCCTTCCCAACATTCAGTTTTCCCTGACCCAACTATACAGGTCATCTATGAGCATAAAATGTTAATTTTTTATGTTTCTCAATTTCAGTAAGTCCTATGTGTGCCATTCGTGATAATCACTATAGTGCTGCTGTGCATGGAATGTAATTCAAATTGGGTTCAGGTTTAAATATACATACCGGTACCTAGATTATAGATATCAGGGGTGTCAATAGAGCCAAATTAAAAATCCTGAAAATCATATCGAGGGCTCAGCGCAACACTGTCGTAACTTGTTCTTATTTCAATATGAGTTACGACACTGTTGCATTGAACCCTCGATATGTGGATGACCATTTTTGACAAACAACAGGCCTTTAACCACATTATTTCCATATTTAACTCAGTTTGTATTAAAGAAAATACTTCAGAGCACATTAAATTGACCATGACTTTACCAGTTCTTGAGATATTTTCATCAAATAACTTTTTATTTTGTTCAGAAATCATAGCTATTTCATGACAGATAAATCCAGAATATTGTAACCCCTGGGATATATATAATTGTATACACAACACTGAGCTAGCTTCAGTAAAATATATCAACTTTAATTGAACCATTAACTTGAAAAAGTATAAAATACAAACTATATGGTGACATAGAATGGAAACATGAAACTTATGTTAAGGTCTTCCTAGCCTAATACTGTACTTTCCTGACCTATCTGCTTAATACTACACAAACAGAGTAATATTACAATTTACAAAATTTTATATCATTAATTCTGTGATAACTACCTTACTTTTTTAAAATTGCTGGAGTTGTTGCCCTTGTTGAAAAATATTATCTCTGTAGATATTGCAAGGTGAACTGTGTTTTTCTTTATCAAATTAGATTGATAATGTGCTAAGGCATCATTATAACATGAGCTTTAATTGAAATGGATGTTATTTTATTTAGTCTTTGGAAAATGGCCAATTCCCATTTACTTCAATTAATGACAAATGTTTCCAAAATCTGTCCACTCCATTTTGAGATAATAATTTGAGCATTTGACTGGGAAGACCTTGATATAGAAAGGCACTTTCTTTAGATGGATTTGTAACAAACTACAAATAATGTACTAGTTTTCAGACAGACAACTTTCATCATAATGTTTTAAACGATTATTCTTTCCAACCAAAGAATACATATAAAACCATAAAGGGCTAGCATGTTGAAGGGGTGGTGTATTGAGGCAAAAATAAATTTATCATGTACAAACATATGCTGATTAATAAGCATGTAGTATATACCAATGTATATGATTGATAAATGTTTTGAACATTAATTAACCATTATTCACAATTCCTTCAACATGCCAACTCCCAATGTTTAAAACAGTAAAACTTGTATACAACCACATACTGTGGTACACCATGCATAACATGTCCTGAAAATGGACAAAATAAGTCAACGTCTACAATAAAAAGTCAACTAACATGATACAAATATTTTCTTCTTGAAACACAGAACAATAAATCAGTAACTAATTGAACAAAGACTTATTTCATTAAAATTGTTTTAAAAAATGAAAAAAAATAAAATCAATAAATTGTTTCTTATACAGTTAGTAAAAGAGTATATAGGTCTGCAGTAGTAGACAGTCAAAGAGTGATAACATTAAAAGAAACATGATTTTCACTCAATAACCAAAAAGATATAAGGGGGCTTCCGTGGTCGGGAGGATAAAATCCAAGACTAGTAATCTCTAGCCTCTCACTGCTGTGAGTTTAAATCACAACTGGAACCACAGAAATATCATGCGGGGAAGCTGGCTTAAGGAAGTCGGTGATTCTACCCACCCAGGTGTACATCTGGGGTCTTCCTCCACCATTCAAAGTTGCAAAATGACCCTGGCTGGTGGTGCAATATTCATCAAATAATGATAAACATAATTCAGTTTTCCCCATATTTCACAACATGGACTATTGAATTAGATGAGAGAATGTTTAGCAACATATTTCAAAAGATATTTACAATTTACAAAAACTTAAGTTTTTTAAAAATCATGGTTTATAAAACATTCTTATATAATTTATTCATACACAATATTAACAAATTAAGAAATAATGAAAATAAAATATTTTAACTTTATATAGTTAATTACCTTTGTTTTACTATGTTAAAATTTTACAATGCTTGCTGATTAAGTGGTCATGGATCTTACCCAAAGAAATTTATTCCGTATGAAAGAGTTTGTGGAAAAGAGGACTCAATCGTATGCCCACTGTATTAATATTGCAGTAAAGAATGACCAGGCATGGCCATGTGCTACTCATCCAAATATCAATGAAACAGAATTAAATTGTATCATTGAAGTACTATTTTTTATCCAAATATGTAGCATATCACTAAGTCAGAGAATATAAAAGACAAGAAACTATCACTAGTCAAGAGGACAATAAATTTGAAAAAACATGTATTTCTCTACTGGACAAAATATTACACACCAACTTAAAAAATTCACGAAAAGCAAAACGATTTTTCTTGGACATAAGGGAGGCCAGTAATCTATAAATTTTAAGGGCTTTTGTAGCTGAATGTTATATTAAGATTACTGGTACTTGGTGATAAAAATTCAGATAGAGTCAAACCTGTTAACAAAGGCCACCCTGGGGAAAGACAAAATATGGTCTTTATCAACAGATGGTCACAAACACAAGTTTGACTATATCTAATAATTCAAATACGTTTAATTTTTTTTTTTTAATTCTTGGAAATGGTCTAATCTAAAATAAATTAACTTAAACTAACTTGCACAGAATGTTGTGACAGCATTTTACACTATGCAGTAATAAGTAACATCAGTTACGACAAAGAAAGATGAGGCAAATTGTCCCAAATAGCTTTTAAGTGACCCTTCAGTACAACAAAATACCATGCCCTCACATTCTAAAGAAAGACTAGGCAACTTGCCTACATTGGTAGAAGTGTGATTCAGAAATGACCTTAAGGACAACAAAATACCAGGCACTTACATTCTGCAGGAACCACTAATTATGGATTTCAATAATCCATTTCATGCCAATATCAGGAAAACACCCATCTAAACTGAGGCATTGGTAAAATTACAATCTGAATCGACAATTGGCATTATGAAAATGAAATGACTTCATTTCACACAGTCGTAGAGAGATATGAAAGCGTGAATTCTTTCAGAACATTGTCAAATCAACTCAAACTGACAGAATTTCTTAAAGAAAGAACAAGAGATCATGTTCAAGAAAAAACTGTGATAGAGGAAACATCAACTGACACATCACTTGATCCATCGTCATTATCTGGACACCAAAAAAAGATATTTTAAATACACAATAACAAAAACATGTCTACCATCGATGGCTGAGGAAAACGTATTTGGGAATTTTCTCTGTACTTCCACAATTAAAGAACGCTATTTTCCCAATTTCAAGGGCCCACCACATTTCCCATGTCTTATTGTTTCTGCTCCAAGTCTGACAAAGTCATCAATGACTTGGACAAGGAGTCCCTTGGGCCTAATATAGGAAGTGTTTGTTTCTGGTTACATGCTCATTGAAACATAAAAATGAGAAAGTGGGTGATCCATTCCTCGGGCCTACTTAGTCTAGCATCGTGCAGAAAAATTAATGTCGGTTGGGTAACAAAAATTAACAATTTTCTGGCTTCCATTATTATTACAAAACATAGCCTGACAGACTATGGAGTAAAACTCAATAAGGAACACCAATGTTACACAATCTACGCCATAATTTTAAGAATGTCCTTGTTTTAACTTCATCATAAGACTTTCTAGTTTATTAGCACCTGAGTAATTTTGGATAGGTAGCGTTTCATTCCGCTGAGAATTCGTTTTGTTAGATTCACTGAAGATCTCATTATGTTCTTTTTGTCCTTTAGAATGTTGATGACCAATACTTTGCATGCTGTTCATAGTCTCAGACTGAAATTCTGGCACAGACTGATAGCTCTCACTTGAAGCTTTTCTACCCTGTAGCTGCATCTGAAGAACATTACACATCTGACCACTTTGCCCCCGTGCTCTCTCCGGAGGAACATCATTGTCTGATTTAGGAGTTCTATGGTTACCTGAATTGGCTCGAATCTGGGAGCCAGACTGATTTGCTCCATTTTCCAGTAACACTCGTTCTTGCAAGGTAAGTCCTACATGACGACGTGGTGATGTAGAGACAAGATCACCACCAGGTATGATCTGTTCTAATCTCTCGCGTTGTGGACTTCGTGGATTTGTGTAATACCCATTAACACCAGAAGGACTGTGACAATCAGTTGGTGTTGTCACGTGATATGTTGAGGATTGAGTTTTCTTCGCTTTTCCTTTCTCCTTCAATACACTCCCAGCAGGCATTATAGAAAAATTGTCTATGCCAGAATTGCACTCAAAACCATTCTTATCTTGTTCATACACTAAAGCTCTCATCAATTTACCACCCGTCATTTCCTGGTCAGATGATTCAACAGATCTATTATGACCTTCATTCTCAAGGTCTAAAGTTTCAGCCAAGGTCATATCGGTTGAATGCAATCTGGATTTATGATTCTCTTCTGAAAGTTTCATTTTTTCAACTGCCATATTAATGGCTTCCATCTCTTCCTTTGATAGCAGATTTCTACGGGAAGGTAAAACACTATCTTCATTACCCACATTTAAATTAGACACAGAGGTTTCTGTTTTTGGTTGTGTTGGTTTAACAGCTGTTGGACTAACATCGATACCATTCCCTGACACTGGTTGAGAACTGCCCGTGTTACTTAATACTGGTTGAGAACTTACAGTTTTACTTGACACTGGTTGAGAACTTACAGTTTTACTTGATACTGGTTGAGAACTAACTCTGTTACTTGATACTGGTTGAGATCTGAGGGTGTTACTTGCTGCTGGTCGAGAACTTTCAGTGTCACTTGCCACTGGTCGAGAACTAACAGTGTTACTTGCTACTTGTCGAGAATTTACAGTGTTACTTGATATTGCTTGAGAACTGACTGTGTTACTTGAAGAGTTTACACTGCTTCTTTCTGTAACAAGAATAGATCAATGTCAGAATTACATTTACTAGCAGGGGTTTTCTTTATGTTATAGGGAAGGAGCCCTAGACCTTAATATGGGGATGAAATAGCGGGTTGAAGCCTCTTTTGTCAGAAAATTCTTGTCTGACTTTGAAACCAATTTGGAGAATTTAAAGGAGTAAATTGGAAATTTTGGGAAAATATTGCATAATTTCGAAGTAACATTCAGAGGAGAAGAAGCCCTTTACAGGCTTCAACTATACAACAATTGATATTTTTTAGATTGTTTTATCAGCTCCCTGCAAACAACAATACTACATTGTAATTCAATTAACTGTAAAAATGATATCAATACCTGTTTTTTTCACCCCAGCATGCCAAACAGAATCCCTGGAAAAGTAGACATTTGGTTGGCTGATACCATAGGAGTTATCCCTGAACCCATTAGCGTCTTTAGTTCTATAATTAATGAATGAGTTTCTGCTGTAAGATGACATGAAGGCACGTAAATCTTGGAAAGCATACGGTAATAAATGTGGTGATGTCTGAAATAGATGGAATATAACATTAATAAATGTGGTGATGTTTGATCAATTTTTATGGTAATAATTTTTCTTTAATGCTGCACAGTTTCACCGAATGTTTCACTGATGTTAAGTAAACAATTTTGACATTTATTTAAACATTGAACTAATTGATTGAGACATACATAATTTACCTTAATTTTCTCAGCCTAGATCTGATAGACATATTATAGAATATAATAAATGAGTGATCACATTATAGCAACTCTGTGTAAATATCTGAACTATCACTCGCAACTGCATAAAATAAAAGGGAACTTACACCTAACAACAAATTACTAAAAAGATCAGAATTACTAGAAATCACTCATCAATTTAAACCCTCAACTAGGACATGAATGTCCCCACTGAGAGCCAAGTCAAAAAGGGGCCATAACTCCTGCAAAAATGTTTGGATTTTAATGGAATTAACTTCACATGTACATTTATTCTAATATCATACACCTTCATGTAAAATATGAAATCATTCATGAAATTTTTTTGAGCTATTGCTTGGAAACCAAAATTTGAATGAACAGATGGATGGACAGAGGTAACATTTTATGTCCTTGAGCCATTTCGAATGGCGGGGCATAAAAATGTACTAAGGTTTTTTCTATCACATTAAACATAAATGATACTCTCTTAGCATAATTATTTACTTATTCCAAGCAGCAAAAACACTTCCAGTAGGTAACTGTTTCTACAAGTCAATTATAATTTAGATAAAGTAACACAAAATGTTTTTAAGTAAATCTTTACCTGATATCTACAAGCATCGGTATTATTAGCATCTCGAACATGCATCAGGTAAATATTGACCCCTGCAACAAACTCTTCCATCATCTTTTCCATCAACACAGTGCGTAACTGTAACAAGTGTTTAACGTTTTTAACAGCTGCTTCCACCAGGTGGCGCTGTGGTGGTCTTTGAGACCAAACCATTTCATCTTCCTACAAGAAACACAAGATTTATTTGATATTATAAAAATGGCCAAGATATTCAATCATCACATTCTGGTATCAAACTCATCTGTTTTAATCAGTTCATCAAGTGACTAACTTCACTTTTATAGATATAAACAAGAGCTTTGTCTAAAACCCCACCACCGCTTTCACACTTAGAATGCGATAGTACACTATATGGCTATGTTCAAGGGCACATAACTCTGGAATAAGTGGATCACTGAGCATGAAAATTGTGTCATGCACATCTACATTTCATATTGATAATATATTTTAAGTTTCAATTCAATCCCTTGAAAAATGTTGAAGTTCTTTGCTCCACAAACATTTAAGCTAAGAATGCCATTGTACACTATATGGCTAAGTTCAAGGGCACATAACTCTGGAATGAGTAAATCGCTTGGCATGAAAATCGTGTTTAGCACATCTACACTTCATGATGATAACATACATCAAGTGTCATTGCAATCGCTTGAAGAATGTGGAAGAAGTTCGCTCCACAAACTTGTGATATTGTATGCGGATGGACCAACCAACGACCAACCGACGACAGAGTGAATCCAATATACACCCTCTCAAACTTCAGGGTATAACAAATATCTGACAGGTAATTTTCACTCTCAATGATAACTTCATGATGTGTCTTGCAGAGAACTCCTTATAACAAAGTCAGTGTGTGACATAACATTTTTGAACATGGTAGGCAATAGGGCTATGGTCACTCAAATTTCGATAGCCCAAGTGATTTGTAGGCCCAAAGGCTAAATTACAAAATACTAAATTGGAAAAAAATAAACCATATTCACATCCAAGCTAATCAGACATTTACAAATGTCAAAGAACTTCTGTGAAAAAAAACACACTGCAAACAGACAGGTATTGCATCCTAGACATTCATAAACATCCAAAAGAGTAACATTTGTTATGATTGGATACAGAATTTCTCAGATTCAGGAGTTTAACTCAGTAATTTCATGTACTGGATATACTAATGTTACTGAATATTACCAACAGATTTACAATAGCCCATTGGGCCACTAACTGTGAATTTGTAAAAGCCCTGGCCAATCGGGCTATCATTAATATCGCACATTGAATGTTAATAGAGTGCGAAATAAAAAGATACATGGTATGACTAAAACTAACCTCTCGTTTGGCTTCCCTAACTACTGACCAATTAACATCTTCGACAGAAAGGTTTAGATGTTGTACAAGACAAGAACTTAAACCTTCAACATAACGTGGCCAATCCTGGTGATGTCTTGATCGATAAACAAATACATTTGCTACCTGAAACATACAATAAGAAATATACAAATCTTCAAAATACAGACATCAATATAACCAGAGCTTTTCTTTATTATATAGTTTTAGCCTATAAACGGTGTCTTCCTCTCTGAAAATTCCTTTGAAATCATGCAATTTTCCTCAAAATTCCAATTTACTCCTGGTTTCAGACAAGATTTTTTCCCCAAAAGGAGGCTTCAACCTCACTATTTCGTCCCCCTATTTAGGGCTAGGGTATCTTTCACAAAACGTAAAAGACCTGATACAACAGTCTAATTGGTATAAAAAGGAAGACTTTCAAATAAAATGTCTTGAGAGAAATGGAAATTAAAATTACAAACAAATTTCATTCAATGTTCACAATGTATCAGCTATAAAAACATTATCTAAGCAAGGAGTTGGTATATTAAGGAATTTTACAACAACAATCTGACATTTAAGTGCACAAAGTTGCTGCACTAACAATCAATGATAAATAACACTTACCTGAGTATCAAATACATTAACAAGTTTGATATTATATTGATGATGTAGTATATCAGATATCATTCTACAGTCATGGAATACCTGAAATACAAGGTTATATGCTTGGTAAGAAAACTGTAAAGATGAAAGTTATTATTGAAATGTGTGCACATTTTCGGAATTCAACCAAGGGGTCTTCTGCGGTCTCGGTCTAGTAATCACTAGCCCTTACCACTGTAAGAATTCTACCCAAGACAAGAATAAAATCAATTAAGGAAGTTTTCCAGGAAGTTATCAAAAGGTTGGTGGTTCTACCAAGTTCTTCAGCGTTCCTACAACATTAAAGCTCGAAGGACGCCTAATATCCCAGTTAAACCCCAGGAAAACATCCATCCACCAACATGAAAACTTTGAGATGCCGACTTCTGCTTAAAGTTTGCAGTGACAAATATTTTGCAAATTTATGAATTAGATCTGTTTTCAGTGATAATAGAAACAAATTGTCTTCATTAACAGGAGACACACCTTCAAGATATCTTCATTCTCTATAAGATCTTTTACTCCTTCATCAAAACATGCTCTACCAATGTTAAGAACATCAAACAGGAATACATGGTCTGGAACTGCAATCTGTAAAACAAATAAATCTATATCTTAAGGCCTGAACAAAAATATCTTATTCTGGTTACATGCTCACTAAAATAGGCTACATAGATTGTGTCTTTTTCTTTTTTTGGCTCTTGAAAGCATGCGGAAAAGCAACAAATGTGAATGTAATGTTTCATAGGCCTAACCAAAGTCTAGGGTAATCCAGTTGCATGAAAATATTAGGGTAGGTGGAGTAACCAGAAAAACAATTATGCTTAAGAATGAATTTATCATGAGAAGAATAATACAGAGAAGTTTAATTCATACAGAACCAATATCACTTGCACATGACAATCAATCAAATGTTCATTTTTTTCACAGGAGTGAAAAGATATAAAGATCATGCGTTAAACAATTTTTCGGGGTATTTAAAACAATGAACATTAAGTTCACAAGAAGTATTTGAGAAACAAGGATGCCCCTAAAGGCCAACTGGATGGTAAGACCTTGGCCTTTGACCTATTAAACTTCAAATCAATGGGGGTCATCTACATGTGATGACCAACCTCATAACCAAGTCTGAAGAGCTTAGGCCAAATTGTTCTGTAGTTATTGGTCAGACAAGGATTTTGTGCTGAAGGTCACTGTGACCTTGACCTTTGACATACTAACCTCAGAATCAATAGCGGTCATCTGTATCTGATGACCAACCTCCCAACCAAATCTGGTTGGACAGGGTTTGGTTACAGATGGACAGACTGATTGATGGACCGACTGTCATATGCCAAGCAATATACCCCCTTTTCTTCGAGAGAGGATATAAAATTGAATATTGAAAGAAGTATGCATACCTGTAACCAACAGAGTTTTCCAGCTCTACCAATCATAACACCTTCAGTAGACACGGCTATCACCTGATATTTCCTGATATATGATATCTATAACACAAATAATAACATAAATGATGATGATAAATCAGTAAGATTTGAAATACATGAGGTGAGTACTTGTATAATATATCAGCAAAATTAATAGTAATCATAACATAAATACAAGTAAAATAAAGGTAATTGGAAGATTTGAATGCTGTGTTTATTTACTAATAATGTAATTAATTGTTATTCATGAAGTTTCTTTATTATAATCTTTTGTTGAGCTTTTTTAAATAATCAACTACTCAATCATTCACTTACTGCTTCATAAAATGTACTTGATATTATTGAGATAAAATATTTAAATGCTGTGTTCATGTTCTTAGTTGTTTATAGTACAAGGGGAAGACACTGGGCCCTGGTAAAATGGGAAAAATACATGAAAAGAGACAAATTTGAGAATTTTCATAATGCAAATAGGGGAAATAAGATTTTTTTAAAAATATATCTTTTTTAACCCTGCAAACTGTTCAAAATTTCATGCATGTAAGTTTCTGTTATTGTTATCATTTAAGTCATTTGGAGGGAGGGAAAGTTCTTTTAAATAATCAACTACTCAGTCATACACAAACACTTACTGCTTCATAGAAAGTACTTGAAAGTTTTGATATAATTGTGTACTCATCAGACTGGGGTAATACTTCCTGACCAGAGTCACTACTTCCTGTTTCATTACCAGACGATGTCAATACTGAAAATGAGAATGATATTGTAACTGGTTGAGTTTATTCCTTAGTGGGGTTGAAAGTTGCCAGGGTCATTAGGCAACTACATGCATTTAATGGTGGAGAACACACGAGCCATACTGTAATTACACATGGACTGAAATACCAAACTTCCCATAAGCTAACAGGACGGCTATCTCATATGAGAAATTTAGTCTTAGACAGTATTTGAGCTCACTGGAGAGACAGGCAAATGATACCTAGTCAGAAACTATAACTGTTCAACCAAAAAGGTCCTTGGATAAGTTTATACCACATAAAGAAAAGTACCAGTAGGTATATAAAAATCATGATGAAAAACTAATTAGGCTGAAGAGATGAATTTTTTCTTGTACTGGTGAAAAATGTTAGAATAGGCATTTAAATTAAATAATAACGATTATCTTATTTTGTTTCTTTTTCGCCAGTAAATCATGACAAATCATAGATAACAGAGGATAAAGAGTCTCAGAATTATTGTTTTTCCATAAGAATCACATAACTAAGATAAATTGTTCACAGTAATCTATAACTTAAGATTGCGATAAAATTTAAATTCACATTCAACTTACATTCATTGTGTTTGTTAGATTTCAGGACAAGTGCAGGATAATTGATGTCTTTTAATCGAGACAGATGAGCTGGTTCTTGCTTTCTTCCCATTAAGTTACGTCCACCTTGACCTTTACTGATAAAAATCAATGATACATAAAGTATGAAAGACAATGAAAATAAAATTATAACTTATATAAGTGTTTGATCATTGGTTTTGAAATCCATATGATGTGAATAAAAAGAAAAGTTGCAATTTATTTAAACATTAGAAACAGTTTATTTATTCAAACATCACATTTCAAAACATTAAAACAACAATATAATAATTATACAAATTAAAATATCATGTAACATGTATATTTCTCTCACTGACATAAGCTTGCTAATATAAGAGTATTCTTCAATAAACAATAAAGTTTTGGGGGACAGACCTTAAGCTTTGTTAGAGGCCACCTCCAAATTAAGGTCTCTGTTTGAATAAAGGCCATTAGTTTAAAAACTTTCACTGATTATTAAGAACAAAAAAAACTCTGAATAAAGACCACATTTGAATAACGACCACCTAGGTCTTTCCCTAGACTGGCCTTTCTTTGTTCACAGGTTTGACTTTGAATGTCCCCCCCCCAATTATTTTTTTTCAAAAATTCCCTCCCTATGGGCCCTGACCCCCAAAATGTAGGGAGAATATTTAATGATTTAATATTAATACCTGCAAGCTGCTTCAACTTTGTTTCTTTTACTTTTACATACTTCTTCTGTAGGAACAACTGAAAATGATAAAAAAGCAACTTTAATCTATAGTTAATACATAAAATCAATGAATTGTTATCATTTCGAGGGCTCAACGCAACAGTGTCGTAACTCAAATTGAAATAAGAACAAGTTACGACTGTCTTGCATTGAGCCCTCGATTTGTTCTAACAGTCAACTGTCAACATACTTACCTATGCATTTGCATTTACTACACCATTTGTTTTTAACAGTATATGATAGGTAAAAAAGAATATATATTTCCCCACTTATCAAGAAATTTTTCCACATTATTGAAAAAAATCCAAATACAAATTTTCCCTGTCAAAGGGACCTGATACC
This sequence comes from Lutraria lutraria, assembly GCA_964023205.1. Lineage (NCBI taxonomy): Eukaryota > Metazoa > Mollusca > Bivalvia > Venerida > Mactridae > Lutraria > Lutraria lutraria. Next base: position 4,611,995 of record OZ026833.1, read on the forward strand.
TATTCCCCAGAACAGTAAAAAAGGGCTGCATTCGATTGTGTATATTAAATAATAAATGAGCAGTTTCTGGATGATAAGGACACTTACTTTCTGTGATTTCTTCTGCAAAGAAATGTTGAATTCCAATAAGTTTTTTCCTTGATCCATTTTCAATACACTCAACTGAAAATTAATGTGTAAAGTTATAGGATTATTAATTCAGTAATTAAAGAATTCAAAACATTGGTTATTGACAATAAGTGAATGAAACATTGTAGTTTCGTAGTTTCTTGTTGCATGCTAAATAAAAATAACATCTATGTTTTTTTTCTATCATTTTTTCATTTGCAGAATTATAAAAAAATGTGTTTTATGAGATGAAATGCATTAAAATACAACACAAATAAATATTAATTTGAATTGAATTCAAATGACTGTATGAACGATAAATTGACTTGACTGTAGAAATGACATAAATCATCGATGAAAAGTGTTTTAAAGTCGCGGCATGCAATGTTGTAAATGTAAACAATAGTCTAGTAGTTGAAGTTCCCTGCCAACAAATGCCAGGCAGAAACGGAAATGGAGGCGGTGCGCATCTGTCAGTTATTGTTATTATCCGGTCACCGAGGTCTAGTGAATATCGCGGTTTAAAGTGTACGAGGGATACATTTTGATTGTCTCAGAATAAATGTGTTGTGGTTTCATTTAGTTATTCATTACAAAAAGTATATGATTACTGGTACAAAGGAAACTAAGTTGGGAATAATAAAACCCGTTCTACAGGATTTTACAAACTAAGATACACAACTCAACCAAAACAGAACCGGTACAGTGACGCATATAAAACCATGGCACGTCTGTCTACTGGATACTGAGTAACAGATGTCAGTTTGTGGCCCAACAAAATTATGGCGAGATCGGTTAGCAGTGGTTAGTGAATCAATGGAAAGAGTGAATTGAAAAAAATGATAACATTTATACAAACTGTTTGAAGGATATTAATCCCGACTGTTTGTTTTTCCATACAAGTTGTCAACACGTGCCTGGTTATCTATGCGTCACTGAAGTTTGGACAGTAATAGAATGTAAACAAATCATTCGCGAGTATACAAATATAGAAATAGATTCAATTAAATTGTGCAAAAATATTGACCTTTCTCTAAAGACAATTTCGCATCGTTTTCTCCATATGAGTGTACAAAGCCGCTCACAATTAAACCATCATCTAAAGTTATTTTAACTCGTCTACCGACCATCTCTTGCACCCCCGCCATTTTGGCCACAACTGCATATCTTGGACATTTAAATTGATACCGCGTTAAGGAAACTGACAAAACGTTCCGAATGACAATATTTAGTCACATGACAGTCCAAAATGGAGGAGGTGGACAATATTATCCTGCATTCTCTACGGTCAATTGGCTGGTAACTACTTTATGTGCCTGTTTGATTATTTAGATTGTGTTATAATATGAAAAAAATATTTGTAATAATCACTTACTCTGAATTTAGTTGGACTGACCGTTGGAAATCTGTTCTTACCGTACAGACATGAATGGTGAATATAACAGTATAAAATGGGTGGTGACCGGTGTATAATTTAATTAAAACAAGGAAATGGGATTGGACCCAGGACCGCTAGCTGGCACTGTTGTCAAATGCTCAACCATGTTGCTAAAGAGTTAATGCAATGGCAAGGCTGTTGAGTGACTATAAGTGGCCCTTATTACTACAATCACTACATCATTCACAATTGCAAACAGACCTTTCACTGTCTTGAAACTACAGTACAACCTCTGTAGAGCAACACCCTGTGGGAGCTGCAAATATTGGCTGTTGTTTAGAGGTTGTTGCTCTACAGAGGTTAAATGAACAGTAAATATCAACTTAGGGAAATTTTGAAGGTGTTGTTATAGAGAGGTTGTTGCTCTACAGAGGGCCGCTCTGGAGAGGTTTTACTGTAGGTCCAATGGACCCTTTCACAACTGGATAAATTTTTCACAATATGTGATGAAATTCACAGTTTTACACTACGATTGTTTATCGTTTTGAAATAAAGCCTAGGAATGATCTTGAATTTTTATTTGTACCGTAGCATAACATCGTCTGTAAATGTGTGCATGTGTTCTTTCATTCTAAGTTTGCATCATACTTTCGGTTCAGTTGTGTGTAAATCTTAGTGCGAATCAATGTCAACGTGAACTAGTATTGGGACGAAAAGTCAAGCGTCTTCAAGATAATGTAAATCAAAATCATGTCGCGCATTTCAGCTTATTATAAGACACTGACCAAAGCAGCAGCCAAAGGATGTCAAATGATCATTTTAAGTTGATTTAATACATGTTCCTATTTTCACAATTTTAGACAGTATTTCACAATTATGGGCATTTTCTTTCACAATTTTGATAGTACCGGACACTTCACAAAATCCTGAAAAAAATCACTGAGTATATTGACGGACAACCTGTCACAAAAAATTAATTCAAAGACTGCCAGAAGTACCACTGGAATATTATATTCCAAAGTAATGGTATAATTTGATGTATTTTTATTGCTTTATTTTTTTGTACACATAGTGACATTGACGATGAAGTTGCTAGTTTAAAGGAATTCAATACTGAAGCAATAGTGGCTTGTTCTGTTCGCTGTCTCAAAGCAATCATTGGAGATGTTGACTTACCTAATACATTACCTTCTGCCATGTCAGCAAAGTTCCGTATGGGAACCAGTCTTGCTAATCATCTACAGGTAAGACATTGAGCAGAGTTACTATGATCTGACCCCTGTTCGCAATTCTTATTCAGCTTTGTATCAAAATAAAGGGAGACAGCTGTTTTTAGCTCACATGTCACAAAGTGACAAAGTGAGCTATTAGGATCACTCTCCGTCCGGCGTCCGGCGTTGTGCATCGTGCGTCGTCAAACTTTATGTTGTGACCACACTAGGGGCCACATTTTTGGCTCAATTTTAGCAAAACTGGGTCAGAACGTTAATATCAACAAAATCTCGGACGAGTTCGATATTGGGCCATTTGGGGTCAAAAACTAGGTCACCAGGGCCAAATAATAGAAAACCTTGTGAACACTTTAGAAATCACTGTTTTGAATTTATCTTCATGAAACTTTGTCAGAATGTTTATTTTAATAATATGTAGGTCAAGTTTGAAAATGGGTTATTTCTGTAGTAAAATTAGGTCACTAGGGCAAATTGCTGGAAAACCTTGTGAACACTCTAGAAGTCACTGTTTTGATTGGATGATCATGAAACCTTGTCAGAATGTTTGTCTTCATAATATCTTGGACGAGTTCGAACATGGGTCATCTTGGGTCAAAAACTAGGTCGCTAGGTCAAATCTTATGAAAAACCATGTTAACACTGTAGATTTCACAGTTATTATTGGATCTTCACCAAACTTTGTCAAATCGTTTGTTTTAATGATATAACGGTCAAGTATAAATATGGGTCATCTGGGGTCAATAACTAGGTCACCAGGTCAAATCTTAGGAAAACTTTTGTTAACACTGTAGATGTTACAGTTTTAATTGGATCTTCACAAAACCTTGTCAAAATGTTTGCCTTAATAATATGTGGGTCAAATATGAACATGGGTCAGCTGGGTTCAAAAACTGGGTCACAAGGTCAAATCTTAGGTAAAAATCTTGTAAAAGCTCTAAATGTCATGGTTTTGATTGGATCTTGGCCAAACCTTGTCAGATTGTTTGTCTTAATGATATTAAGGACAAGTTTAAATATGGGTCACCTAGGGTCAAAAACCAGGTCACAAGGTCAAATCTTAGGAAAACGTTATTAACACTGTAGATGTCAAATTTTGATCGTATCTTCACCAAACCTAGTCAGACTGTTTGTCTTAATGATATGTAAGACAAATTCGAACATAGGTCGTCTGGGGTCAAAAACTAGGTCACCGGTTCAAAACAATGTTTCAATGAGTGAACAGTGATTGTCATGTGAGCGATATAGGGCCATCTTGGCCCTCTTGTTTTATTAATGTCTATAACTGGAAGTTTATGGTTTGCCTGTATAACTCGACTTCAGTGATTTTTTTTCATATATTTTACAGCGTCATACAGGCTGTTTCCCCTAGCCCAAAAAACTTATATTTTCCCCTAAAAATGCTGTATTTTCCCCCAAATTGAAGTTATATTTCCCATTGAAAAGACATTTACGAAGTCCACAAATAGCAATTACAAAATAAATCACCAAAAATGAATTTAAAATGCAAAATAATCCATTGAAATCAAAGGCTATGTCAAGAGATTGACAAAAAAAGATAGAGCAGTTTTTACTTCATAATTTCCCCTTTTCTGATTTATCACGCTATATTTTCCCCTTCAGAAAGCCACAGGTAGTTTTGAAAATTAAAAAAAAAATCACTGGACTTAGTGTTCTTTGTGTAGTCATCAATGCGTTTTAAGATGTTTTCTGCAGACATTGCTAACTGTTTGGATTATATTGCATTTTATTTACGTTTTCATCATTTACCTGCAAAAGGATTATCTGGACAAAAAACTTTGCATACATAAGGACCTGTTACATGTATCAAACTTGCTTGTAAATTTACTAGTTGTATGGGATCCATAAAAGGATTTATTTTACGTTAAATTTTCTAGAAAAATATTCATTTGTAAATCATACTTGTTTGTTAATGTTTAATAAATTTACTAATATGCCTGGAGATTTTCAATTAGACTCAGAAGAATTCAGTTTGACTCTTTAAGTTTAATTTTTGGCTTTAGAATTAATGATTCTAGACTGTCAAAGTCTTGTGAAATAAATTAGTCCTTTTCTTATTATGTTATCAGGAACTTGGTTACCGTGGAGATGTTGGTTACCAGACATTTCTCTACTCAAGTGAGGCAGATATTAGAAAAATATTCATGTTTCTTGTGGACAAACTACCAAAGGAGACAGTGGAAACAACAGAAGAGACATTAGGTGATAATAAAGTTTTGTTATCTGCCATCATTCACAAATAAATAAGCTTATTAATCTCTAATTTAATAATGATTTGTATCATTTAAAAAAAAAATCTACCGGTATAATGCCAATAAAGTTACAAAAATGTATGTAATGGAATTATTAGACACTATAAGGCAGATTGAATTGACATCATTGAAGTAAGAAGTTAACTGTAAATAATGTTCATAAATTTGAATTATTGATAATCAACTTAACCTGACTGCTATTTTGTTTCTTTGTTTGAGTTTTATGCCCCTTTTCAACAGTCAGAGTCATATGAGGTGGACAGTTTGCCTAACCATTATTCCTGGGAAGAACCAGTACTAGATTCCCATCCTTCGTAAGCAACTGCCTACTTTCTCTCATAAAGAGACATGGTCGGTAGCTGGACTCAAACCCACGACCCTCTTTCAGTGAGAAGTTACAGTGATTTGAAGTCAGCGACCTTAACCACTCAACCAAATAAGTTGACCACTATTTAAACATGAATAGTTTTAAATAGATTGATGTACATTTTCAGGCTCATCTGTTCTATTACAAAGAAATATAGCCAATACATTATTACGTCAACTGTCTTCCCCGTGGGTACCTTCATACCTTAAACATAAAGGAATAACTTGGAGAGGAAAACCTCCAGCATGGCAAAGGGAGGTAATAATTTGAATTTCTTATAAACCTTATTAGCGCTATAGTGCCTACCGGTATTTTCCTAATAAAACGATTTTTTTGTTTTTTTTATGAAGTACAAACCTGTGTTAGCAGTTACCTCTGAATAAGGGCTACCCTGTGAATAAAGACCATTCTTTTAAAAACAGTCATTTAATTTTTAGAACAAAATAACATCCAAAAAGGTCACCTGTCGTTAAAGGCCACAATATATCTTTCCCACAAGTGACCTTTGTTCACAGATTTCACTGCACAATGTTTACTGGAATTTTGTCAATTGTCATTGATTTATGATTCAGGAGAATTTAGTCGGAATATAAAGGAATATACATGTTAACAGCTTCAGTCTGTTAAAACAAGCAGTCTGACACCTTTGGACTTTTGAGCAGCTGCAGCATAAATATTGCCACCACATTCGCAGCATTGTATCCATGGTAACCATTCATGTTTTATTTTACAGGGCACATGCTGTACATTTAATTATCATTCCTGTCGTCTAACTGCTCCTGAGGGTTCTGGGGATTTATCTAAGAAAATACCTAAAGGTGAAACATCTAATGTAATAATATTGGAAAACATAATAATGAGATATTTCATTGATTTATCAATATGTCATTGTTAGCTGAGTTTCATTCTGTACTTATTTATTTATAAGTTAAAGGCCTGGCCCCAAGGATATAAAACTTAGGATCGGTTTCCAAGCTCAAATGTAATATTTTGTCTTTTGGCATTCATGAATTTCTTACAAATGAACATTAATATATAATGATACATTATTATGAGTTTGTAGACTGTTCGCAAGTTTTTTCATTCAATAGTTACAAGCTTTGATTCTACCGTATTTGAAATAAAATCTTGTCCACACAATCTGCATATAAGGCAAGAGTTCTGATTGGTCACTGAAACACCCATCATCTAAAGTGGATTCTAACGAACAGTGTGTATTTCAAATTGATACATCAATGTACAGTACAACCTCTCTAGAGCAGCCCTCTGTAGAGCAACAACCTCTCTATAACAACACCTTTAAAATTTCCCTAAGCTGATATTTACTATAAATTCAACCTCTGTAGAGCAACAACCTCTAAACAACGGCCAACATTTGCAGCTCCCACAGGGTGTTGCTCTACAGAGGTTGTACTGTACATTGAATGAAATTATCACAGTGACATGGTATAGGGAATTGTATTTATTTCTAAAAAAAATTTTCTGTCATTTTCAGCTATGAAAAGTTACTACCAGTCTAATCTTCCATTTATAACCAGTCAAACACAGGATCATAATGACATCATACCGTCTGTCCTTGAAACAAACGCAGCAGACGTCACAGCACAAATGGAATGGGAGACTGAATGGAATCAGATTGGTCTAGCATCCAGACTCTCTCAACAGGTAGAATGTTATCTTTTAAATAGTTTGAGATGGAGTTATTTGAAGAGTCAGTTTTCAGTAGTTTTACTGTTTTATTCTAAAAGTAACATACTTATTACAGCCCTTAATCTGTCATTTATAGCATTTGGAAGACAAATATTTTCCAACAGTTTATGATTCTATTCCTTAGTTTTCACAAGTGGAGGGTAAAAAATCTCCATTGCCTGATATTTATTCATAGGGTCAGCAAAACTTTCAACTAATGTAATAGTAAGCTTGACCCTTAGGTACAAATTCTGACAGGTCAGAAGCTTAATTTTGCCTTATTTCAAGTCCAAATGCCATTTTAAGGGTCCAATGAGAGCCCTAATGATGATAGTGGCATATTTGCTCTCACAGAAATGTCTCATTCTGCCAATAGCCATATTTCTCCTCACAGTGATGAATTCTTTAATATTATCCAACTTGGACTTTTCTACATTTTATCTTAATTTTTATTCTAAATGTTATACTACAGGAATATAGAGATCGAAAAAGACAGCGAATATTGAAACGTGTAACTGATCAGTTACGTCAGGATCGACAGAGAAGTGATGCCGCAGCAGGCAGCGGTGTGTCACAAGATCTTCAACAGATGTTGTCTGCTATAGGTGGACGAGGTGCTGGTGGGGCCAAAACGAAAGGTTCACGTTTTACGCATACTGAAAAATTACTGTTTGCCAAGGTAGGATGTTGTTTAAAATTTACTTTATTTTTCGATTGAATATTTTTACTGAATAAGTGGATAACATGTTTACAGTAACCGATGTATGAATCATAAAATATTACGGTCATATTGATGTATGTACGGTAATCAAAATTGCCCTGTTTTATAATTTTATAATCAAGGAGCATAATTACTTTTGATTAATCCATGAAGTTCTTACGTATATATTGTTCATGTAGCTGTCAACCAGTATCTGTATATTATATACTATTACATTGTTTCATACAATGAAAAAAGCATGCCATACTAAGTACATTGAGGTTGAAGATGCTTATAACAAGTGTTGGGTTATCTAAACTTCATTAAAATAGCTAAATTTTATAAATGATGACAGGACCCTAGGAACCGGGGGGGGGGGGGGAGGGGGCTAAAATTATCTCCCTTCTACAAATTTGACCATTGAGGATGAAGATGCTGAGAACTATTATTGGTACTTTGTAACCTTCTCCATGATAACTTGTTTACAGGATGATGATAAAACTATATCTGAAGTGACTGTACAAGCCCCTGCTGGTCAAACAGAGGAGGTAGGTAGTGTTGTAGTGATATTATAGATCTGGTGTATGTTTTAGTGTCAACGATATTTCTATTCACCTAACCAGTATTTCCTGGACTGTATTCGTACCAGTACTTACTTACCCTTCCATAAGGAGCTGATAATTTCTCCTCATGGAGGAAATTCTCTTCCAATTTTCATAGAAGTGTATGACCTGCCTTGACCGAGATTTGAACCCAGATAGCCTAGATACAAGTTCAGCATACTTACCACTAGACCCCAACCATGGTATGAGGGGGTATTTAGTGTTGTAGTGATAGATCTTGTCATTATACCCCCAGATATGAAATATATGGGGGCTATATTGGATTCACGCTTGACGGTCGGTCGGCCGGTCGGTCGGTCGGTCGGTCCGTGCGTCTGTAGACACAATTTGTCCAGAGAATTTCTCAGCAACTACTTACAGGATTTCAATGAAAATTCACAGAAGTGATCAGTAGTAAGCCTAGTTGTGCATGCTTAAAGCAATTTTCGTTCGGATTAATTATCACTGAGTTATACCCCTTTGTTGTTTTTATACAGTATATACAATAGGCAAATTTTGTCCGGACAATTTCTCAGCAACTACCCACAGGATCTCAATGAAACTTCACAGAAGTGATCAGTAGTAAGCCTAGCTGTGCATGCTTAAATCATTTTTCGTTCGGATTAATTTTCACTGAGTTATAGCCCTTTGTTGTTTTCATACAGTATATACAATAGGCAAATTTTGTCCGGACTATTTCTCAGCAACTACTCACAGGATTTTAACGAAACTTCACAGAAGTAATAAGTAGTTAGCCTAGTTGTGCATGCTTAAATCATTTTTCATTTGGATTGATTTTGACTGAGTTATAGCCCTTTGTTTTTTTTCTACAGTATATACAATAGGCAAATTTTGTCCTGACTATTTCTCATTGACTACTGCCAGGAATTCTATAAAACTTCTCAGAAGTGATAAGTAGTTAGCCTAGTTGTGCATGCATAAAGCTTGTCTTGGTTGGTTAAATTTTCACTGAGTTATGGCCCTTTGTTGTTTTTTATACAGTGTATATACAATATCTCAGTAACTACTCATAGGAATTCAATGAAACTTCACAGAAGTTATAAACAGTTAGCCAAGTTGTGCATGCAATAACCAGGTTTTGTTTGGATTAATTTTCACTGAGTTATGGCCCTTTGTTTTAAACAATTAGGTAAATTTTGCCTGTACCATTTCTCAGCAACTACATGCAGGAATTCAGTGAAACTTCTTAGAAGTGATAAGTAGTTTGCCAAGTTGTGCATGTCCACAATAGGTTTTGTCCAAGTAAATTTTAATGAGTTATGACCCTTTGTTATTTTTTATATAATGTATATTGAGAAACTGGTCAGGATATATCTAAGCAACAATTTGCAGGTATTAAAAATGAAAATGCATTATATTTCCCTCTGTAAAATGTAACAACTGTGTCAAGGCCGCATCTGGGGGTATTCATCACCTTTAGTGATAGTTCTAGTTTACATTGTCTTGGGTTTCATAAAATTATGCTATGAGTATCATTTATTGTGATCTACAAGCTACAAAATTTACTTATTGTCAGTATACAAACATTAATGATAATACTTTAGTTAAAACTTAGGTGAGGTATCATAATGTAAAATATACATTTTGTTTCAGGAGAAACAGAAAGAAAGAGAGGACGAGGTGAATACTCTGAAGGAGGAGTTGACCTCTCTGACCTCACGTCTTGACGACCTTGACCTTGAAGTTAAAAAATTCACAGCCAGTATACAACAAATGGACGAACAGATATCCAATCAAAATCGAGCAAATTCAGAAAAGGAAGATGGATATAAAGTGAAGAAACGAACTCTTGACTTACTTCCTGAAGCAGAAAAAAATATAGAAAAATTACAGGTAAACAGAAGCATATGTTAAACAAATGTCTCAAAGTCAGATGATCATGAAATTATGTTTTGTTTCATTTTGTTATCTATGAAAACATTCTTGATTTTATCTTTAATTTTAATAGAATTCTGTCATTAGAAGTGAGTCGTGTCAATAACAGTATATGCTGTTTGGTTGAGAATCTATATTTTACAAATTTCACATGCTGTTCTATCCAGTTACTGTGGAATCATTAATTTTCATTAAGGGATTTAATTTCGTGTATTAGCTCATCCACAAAATCTAATCCCCACGAATTTAAATGCAGAGATAAGGCATTTTTTTTCAAAAATCAAAATTCACAAATTTATGTCCCCACGAAACAGCCATTTTCGTAAAAACCAAGAAAGTTGAGCCCAACAATTATAAATGAAAATACAGTGTATGAAGAAGATGTCTAGCTTACAGAAGGCTGGTGTTTCTAACCAGATGTTTGCCTGGGGTCTTCCTCCAGTTCAACCACTAAAGCTGGAAAAAACACCAAATGACCCTGACTGTTGGTGTGAAGTTAAACTCCAGTGATTAAGAAATGTCAAAGGATAATTTTTTTGTCCTGATATGTTTTATTCCATTAAACACTTAATTTCTACATATGCCTGTGTTAACTTTCAGACTGTCGTAGATTCAAGTGCACAAAGATTGATAAGTCTGTCGACTCAGTGGGAGAAACACAGAGCGCCATTAATAGATCAATTTAGAGATTTAAAGGAACTTAGCTCCAAAACTGAGGTAAGAAGCTGATGTATTGCTGTCTGTATTAATAGATCAGTTTAGAGATTTAAAGGAACTTAGCTCCAAAACTGAAGTAAGCAGCTGATGTATTGCTGTCCGTCTGTCTGTCTGTCTGTCACACCAGAGGATGGTTATGGGTTAGGGTTAGTACAACTTGACCTTGTGAGGAGCAATTCATACAAACTGGAATGTTTGGGATAATTTGGAATTGTGGGGTGCATAAAAACGACTTGTGGGGATAAAAAAAACATAAAAAAAAAGATCAAAGGCTACACCCACAACATTCCTCTCATGTAAACATCCGTCCGTCTGTATGTATTGATGTTATGAGCAGTATTACAAGTATGTATTATTCTTCATGATTCATATATTAAGTAACACATATTGTGAAGCCACTATTACTTTAATATCATTCTCAGATTATTAAGTAAACAATACCATTGTTAAAGATAATCTAACCGGCCTCCATAGTCGAATTGTAATGGTTGAATTCCACCCAGGACCAGATTTCATATTTGAGGAAGCTTTCCAGCTTGGTTATGGTTGCTCGATGGTTCTTTCCTGGTGTAAGCCTTGAGTCTTCCTCAACCATTAAAGCTGGAAAGTCACCAAATTTCCCTGACTGATGGTATGTTGTTGAACTCCAGTGAAAACAATAACTGATGATAGTCGTATACCCGTATTTATTTTCAGTCTGAAGCCCAAAAGAAATTAGAAGAAATTAAAGAATTTAGGAAGAAAATGAAACAGATACAGGATGAAGCTAGGGGCAAGGAAGATTTAGCCAAACAATTAGTAAGTGAGGCATAAAAAATGTTTAGTTCTAGTTACCTGACCTATTAACCTAATTTTTACCTGCAATGCTAGACTGTTTGAATGTATCACATGTATTTGGCTGTCCTTGGATATTTATTTATTTGAGTATAAACAAGTGAATGTAGACAAAATGACAAAATTTAAAATACATGTATATGTATTTTTACATTAAAAGGTTTATTCTGTTTTTAAATCTTAAAATCACTGGTGTGGGGTATCCATTTTGTTACTTACTCCATGTTTGAGTGATAATGGTCACTCACTATAAGCACTAGCCCCTCACTACAGTGAGTTTGAATCCAACTTGGTACTAAATTTCACATTAGAGGAAGCTTACTGTGTCCAGCTGTTTACATAAGGTCAGTGGTTCTACCCAGGTATATGCCTGAGGTCTCTCTCCACAGTTTATGCTGGAAAATTGACGAAATCACCCTGGATACAGTGTACAGTGTTACCGGTATGCCCCAGTGAAAAAAAAAGTATTTTGCTTAATTACCTTTATATGATATACACGTTAGTTTTATTGTCTTCTAAAGATAAACGTCATAGATAACAATTGAACCTAACTGCTTTTATATTTCAGCACTCAGAGTATGAAAGAATGACAAAGGACGTGAACAGATCAGCTTACACAAAACGTATTATGGAAATTGTAACCAATATTAAAAAGCAAAAAATGGAAATTGACAAGGTTTGTGTATTATTTTACCTATTGATTGACAAGGTTTGTGCAGGATTTTTGTTAGATGTTTGAGGTTCAGTTAAGCTGCCTCTTGGGTCATATACGTTTATTGAACACATTGTCTAGTTTTGCTTCAATATCATTGCGGATTTAAAAAAAAAATTACGTTTAACATGATTTGATGATTGATATTGACATGATGATCTCTGTACACAGGTGCTGGTGGATACTCGAATAGTTCAGAAAGAAATCAATCAGTTGTCTGGGAAACTAGATCGACAGTTTACTGTAACTGATGAACTAATATTTAGGGTGAGTATATTACTTACATGTTTGATTATTTATCTGTTTCCATCAAAATGCTAAGCTATGTATTTAATGATGGAGAGGACCGCAGGCTGACACTTAGGTAGAGCCATCGACCTTCTGTAAGCTAGGGTCTTTAGGCGATGTTTCCAGCTTTTATCAGTGGAGGAAGACTGCAGGCATTTACCCATGGGAAGAACCAATGACCTTTGATAGTTGGACAGCTTCCTCACATGTGAAATTTGACCCTGGAAGGGGTTCGTGAAGGGCTAGTGATTTTAAGTCAGAGATCATTACCACTCAACCACGATAGCCTTCCGGTGGATGTATTGTCATTTGGTTGAACCTTTACTTAATTACAATTGATTTATATAGAAAATTCATGTTGTTGATTCGTTCTGTTTAAATGATAGTAAATAGTTAATGAAATATACCATCAGTTTAATTAAGGCAATTAGATGTTTATAAATGATTAACTTAAATTATAATATTTTCTTATTCTTGATATTATATGTTATTACTTATGATATTTTAATATTTTTCTGAACAGGATGCTAAGAAAGATGAAGCTGTAAAGAAAGCATACAGATATCTAGCATCGTTACATGAGGTAATACAAGTCTATATATTATATCGTTTTGAATCCTGGTCATAGCAGGTCATACCCTTTTATGAAAATTAGACAAAAACGTCGAATTTTCATCCACAGTTGGTGAAGTTGCCAGTTCCTTGTGGAAGGGTAACTTAGTACTGGTTAGAATAACGTCCAGGAAAACTTGTAAGGTGAATTGGCCGTCGTAGACGTTAACCTCAAATAAAATAAATTATGTAATAGCAAGTGGATTCCAAGTATAAAACATTTAAAGTTTTGAAACTTAAATACTAGTACATCACTGTGGAATATATCTTTCTAACTATATCAGATCTGTCTTAAAAATCATACAAACAATAACTTTTTTTTTATATCGAGTTTTACGCCCCTTTTCAACAGTCAGAGTCATATGAGGTGGTCAGTTCTCCTAATCATCGTTCCTGGGAAGAACCAGTACTAGACTCCCATCCTCCGTAAGCAACTGCCTACTTTCTCACATAAAGAGACATGGGTGGTAGCGGGGCTTGAACCCACGACCCTCTATCAGTGAGAGGTTACAGTGATTTGAAGTCAGCGACCTTAACCACTCGACCACTGAGGCGGGTAGAAATTTTCACTAGCAGAAATGTTCATGAAAATAGGCCATTCATGAAAAAAACTAACATTTTCATGACACAAACTAAATCACTTATAATACAGTATGTTTCCATATGTTTAATAGAGTTGTGAGCTGCTGATTAATACAGTAGAAGAGACTGGAGTTATTCTTAGAGAAATACGTGAATTGGAGGACCAGGTATGTGCTCTTGTTGATGTCATTGATTTAGACTTTGATGGAGTCAGAGACTTTTCTAGATGAATGAACTTAAGTTATTTAAATTTTAAACCTTGTCTTGACATCAGTTAATCTGGAAATGGTCTCATTGTAGTAATGAGGGTATACTTGAGTAGGCTAATTGCTTTGAAAAAAATTATATAGTAAAACCTTTGATTGTGGCCACCTCTGAATGAAGTTCACCTTGTACATAAAGGCCATTCTTTTAAAAACAATTGTAGGTTGTTTAGAATAAAATTACCTCTGAATAAAGGCAACCTGTCAATAAAGGCCACATCTTGTCTTTCCAAGGGATGGCCTTTGTTCACAGGTTTGAGAACTCTCAGTGTGCTGCTGTTTTATATGTATCATTAAATTTTGACTTTCATGTTCAGTGTTTAGGAGTTCTTGTTACATTTGTATTTGTTCAGACCATAAGTAAATATTGGTAGCCTTTATCTCTTAACATATATTTATACTTAATGCACACATAACTCAAGTAGATAGAAGAAATTATGTTCAACTTGGTGCTTTTACTATAAATAGTTTCTTTGAGTGCTCAGCGTACTTTTTCTTATTTTATGCTAATGTATGGACTTTTTTAAATTTCATGTTTTGTGAATTTATTGACATTGTGTTTTAATTTATGACAGATTGAGTCTGAGGGACATAAGAAGGTGCTAGCTAACCTGGAGAAGATTGGTAAAGATTATCAAGTGATGAAAAAAGAAAATGAAGCCTTAATTAAGAAAATAAAAGGAAAATCTTAACAGATTTAGTATTCCATAAAATAATACAGTCTTGTGCAATTGATGTAGTATTTTATAGTTTATACCATTATGTTCAATCAACATTGTTGATAAACTATACACACATGACCATCAGCATAGTGCTATGTTATATTCTCAGTATATATGAATATATTTCCAATCCTGCTAAATACCAATTATTTAAAGGGGCATACCCTACAACTGACAAACATTCTGTGAAAGTGTAAAAATGTGCTAGATGTATATGTGAAACAATATATTATGGATAATTGCAGGAAGAACATGGGTCATAAAATGACTAGTTTAGGTACTAGCCACAAAAAACATAGCTATGAATAATAAATCACTTCCACCCAAAAATTTCCATGACTAAATGTATGTGTTTCAAATACATATTTTTTATGATTTTATTTTTAATCGGATGAATTTTTGGCTGAAACTTTCTTCGTCGGCTATTTTCTTTACAAGCTTTTAATTTATCATCATTTTGCCTTAATTCTAAATGCACCAAGTTGTATGGTATGCCCCTTTAAATAATATATAAGTACAGTGCAACCTCTCCAAAGTAACACACTTTGGGAGTAGTGAAATTGTGTTGTTGTTGAGAGGTTTTTGCTGTAGACAGGTTAAATTGATAGTTAAATTGTGCAGTGGGAAAAAAGCATGCTGTTGTCGAACGGAGAGTGATGCTCAAGAGAAGGCCGCTCTGGAGAGGTTGCACTGTTGTAAGGTATTTAACTGTTATATTGGAGTTTGTGCTAGCTGTTTTTTACAAATTACAAAATGCAAATAGATAAATATTAAACAAATACTGCCTTCCAAATAAAATATCTCACAATAAGCCAGTAATCTGCAATTAAGAACAATATTTATATCATCATTTTGTAAGACATTTATGGTTTATTCTTGCATATGTAATTAACTTTATTGTAAAAAAGTATCAATGAATTATTGCCTATCTCAGGTATGTGCAGAGGACATAATGTCAGCATTACGGTGAATGGATGACGAGCCAATTCATGTCATTTCCAGAAATTAATAGGTTTAAGTTGTTACAGAAATATTCCTTATGCCAATTATCTTTACAATCTTGTACTCAAATAATGATTGTACTTTGTGTCTAATTACATGCAAATATATTTTATAGATTAAATATTATATATAAATGATATATGCTTTAATTCAATATGTCATCAGCTGACCTTACCTGCCCTTCAGGTGTTGTGTTCAGCAAGTGTTTAGTCTGAGAAAATCTTATGAATTTGAGGACATTGTGTATTATCTTCAAGTCATTGTCAGAATAAGCCTCCATGAGACTTGCAACATTGTCTGATGACGTGAAGAAAGTTCTTTTCTTAGCTAAATGGGCAAGATCATGTATTGGTCATCAATTAGTTTGTTTCATTGGGTTTGACGCCATTTTCAACATTATTTCAGTCATATCATGGAGGGTAGTTATCCTAACCAAGTTTCTTGGACTTCATTTAGGCCTTAACCAATACTCACCACATTCTATCCGCAAGCTACTACCAAGCAGCACCTACCCCACATAATTCAGAGGTGGAGGACAATTTAACATAGGATGTTACATCTTCAGTCAAATTTGTCACGGACAGTGTGTGCCTCACCCGGGGTTCGAACTCACAACCTCTTAATCTGTAGACCAATGCTCTAACCACTGAGCTAACCGGGCGGGCTCATCTATTAGTACTTACCTGTATTTTGCAACAGACAATGTCCTCTGGTGATGCGTAAAGCAGACTTAAGACAAACTACAATTTATATATCTGAAGTCTGTATAGCACAGAGCCATACCATGTCTCAGGCTTTTTTTCCTCTGTGGTTTAATGCACCAACAGCCTGGGTCATTTTGAGACTTCCACTTTTACAACAGTAGAGCAAGACCCCGGATATAAATTACGGAAAAACTACTGATTCCTGTAAGCTAACTTGATAGCTTCCTCACATGTGATATTTGGTCCTGGGTGAGATTTGAACTCACAATGGTGAAGGACTAGTGATTACTTGTCAAATACCATAACCATTCTGTTGCCTGATTCCTCGAGTTCTCCTCCTCAGTGAGAAACACAGGTTAAGCATTGAATATTTGATTGAAAAGAAGAACAATTCAGAACAATGAGAATCTATAATTTAATGACAACTAGAAACATCTGAAGAATTAACACCAACATTTTAAACAAGGTAAGTTATGGTTAACTATGTATACATGAAAAACATTAATTTTCATGAATGTGCTTCAAAATTTATTTCCTGGTTCTTTGCGAAGGATCAAACTAAGAGTAACCGTCAATTAAACATCAAGTCATAGAACATATATATTTATTTTGAAACTTGTGCTAAAATTCTTCAGAAGAATGAATCCTTAGAAAATAACAGAAACAAATATGTACAGGTAGAGCCGCTCTAATACTGAGACAAATGCATGTTTTACCAATATTGAAAGACTATAATAATTAGTACCATCTTTGTATCCATGAAAAAGTAGGCACTCCATGCATGTACAAACTCAGTCAAATACGAGCGACCGACAATAAACAGTCAAATATTTATCTATTTAACAAACATCAAAATATGGCCAGCTGTGCAAACTAGTAATTTTCGCTTAGTGCATTGATTCATTGACTAAAATTATCTGAGATCTAGAAATCTGTGACAACCTTGCTTTACAGCCATACAGATTATACATGCATTACAAACAAATGGAGATAGATTAGTTGGTTACCTTGAAGTACATGTATAGTGCAATTTTATTAAACCGTCAAAGTTGAATAATTACACGGTCGCTGAATGCGATTATTTTTAGCTTCATACCACAGTCGATAGTTTTCATTTGCTTTACCGTTTATACATGTTTATAATGTCATGTTGCACATTGTTAAAATTAATACATTTACATTTGACAACAAATAGAGCAAAAATTTTCGTACGATTTATGTAAGTAATAAAATCTCACCGAAACTAGAAATATGTGCAAGCATTGACCCTGAAATTATGCAGCTTTGACAGTTTAATAAAATCGCACAATACTAACAGTAAATTCCAAGACTTCATATACACATATCCAATTCTTAAATTCTTTATACGGTGTCTAATTCATACAAGTCTGACAGTTTCATTTCATTTGAACAGAATACTAGTATTTTATTTAATCAAGATACTTTCTGAAAAAAATTATGTAATCACGCTTTTAAGATCTGCATTATTTTGTTCTAAAGCAATTAAAAATGAATAGAGATAAAAAAGGAGAGCAAAAAATATGAATAAATATAATCAGATATAACACTATGTAGTCCATTATGGCAGTAATTTATTTGTGACACAGAATATAACCATTGGTGGCTAGCTTATTGAAGGGTTATAGTGAACAATGGTGTACTTTGACCTACAAGTACCACAGGGGCCTAAAATACATGAAATATATATATACATATACATGGGTTAGAACTTTAGAAATTATCTGTTTCCTGACTAAGTTTGTTTAACACTATTTTGACAGTCACTCTTTTTTCTATATAAGTATTTGTTAAATGTGTTTTGATCTGTTAAGTCTTATTTAGGCCCTTATACACTATTGTACACTCTCTCTTTAATGCGCTAGCCCCTAATGGAACTATTGTGTATCCATAGTGACTCCATCCTGCTGCGTACAAGGTCACTAGTTCAAGACGCATGTAAAAGTACCTACAAACGTGTGAACAAGTCACCCTAGGGAAAGACAAAATGTGGCCTTTATTGACAGGTGGCCTATATTGGGGGGGGGGGGCTTTTTTCGAAATAATCTTATGACTGTTTTTTCAAGAATGGCCTTTATTCACAGGACAATCTTCGTTCGGAGGTGACTGCTAAAACAGGTTCTACTGTATGTGTAGTTGTTACCTTGGATTGTTGATTGACAGAAACATTCAATGATCTACTACAAACATTTATACATGCAACATTTCTGTACTAAAAACATTATTACATTTATTACCATTTGTAAGCTAAGTACATGTTTAGATAATACAATTTTAAGTAATGCATTTTATTACGGAATCCTCATTACATTTCTTTAATAAAATATTAAACTTTTTTTTATGTAGATACATCATAATCTACACAGAGATAAAACAGCTGCCATACACAAGAATAAAAACATAACAAAATGGTGAAAAATGAAAAGAATTATTTAAATTTTTCTCAAATTTATCAGCTGAAACATTTAGCAACAGATATACACAAATATGAACGAAACCTTTTGCATTAACAACTGATAGAAAAGCACTGTTACTTTCTACACTTCATCAAAGACCTATACTATACATAGTATTAGTACAGTATAGGTCTTTGACTTCATATACAAATGCAGATTATGAATAGTCGCTCAGGAAAATAAGCACCAACCATACCCTTATACACAGACATGAGGAATGTATATCCTCTGGAAATACGCTAGTTTTGTTCTATGATGTAAAAATAATTTCAAACTGGTATATTCATTCATGTTAATATATATTACATGTATAATGCAGATAATACCATACACATGTCAGTATAATATTTTGTAAATATCAGTGAGCATTGATCGAGCATGGTTCATTAACAATTCACAGTTGATGACCAATAGTTCAATCATTTTGAGAACTGTTTGCATGAGGTGTTACTGGTTCCCTGCATGTGGTGTCACAAGTTTCCCAACATGAGGCATGACCGGTTCCCTGTATGTGGAGTCAATGGTGTTCTCCGTGAGGTATGTTTGGTTTCCTGCATGCGTTGTCACAAGTATCCAAACATGAGTCATGACCGGTTCCCCGCACGTCAATTGGTGTCAATTGTTTTTCCATGAGGTATGTCTGGTTCCCTGCATGCAGTGTCACAAGTTTCCCACCATGAGGTATAACCATTTCCAAGCATGTGAAGTCACTGGTTCCCTCAATGAGGTTTTGTCCGGTTCCCTGTATAAGCTATACTAGTTCCCAGAGTAGTTATTGAGTCTGGTTGCATCATGAACGTGTAGTATAATGAATGAATGATGTAATGTTAGAATGGAACCATGGAATTTCTAACTTTTATTTATTTGGTACTATCTGAAATAGAAGACATACAATTTTAAAAACTATTTACTATGTGTAATATTATTTCTCATTCAAGGTAAAGAAAAATATATACAATCAAACCAATGGATAAAGGCCATCCTTTGGAAAGACAAATTGCGGCCTTTATTGACAAGTGGCCTTTATTCGGAGGTCATTTTGTTCGAATAATCAATGAAGGTTTTTTAAAAAATGGCCTTCATTCAAAGGGTGGCCTTTATTCTGAGGGGCCATAAACACAAGTTTGACTTCTAGCAAATCAAATATTTAGCTAAGATTATTACTGTCAATTGATCATGTATAATAAATACCCACATATTACACATGCCACTTACAGGCTTTAGTATTTGTTTTATTGTTTTCTTGATTATAATTGTCAAAAAACAAATAATTTTTAATTATTTTCATATAGGAAGAGCTAAACAGACACAAACTGAAAAAAAGTAAGAAAAAATCATGCAGATAAAAAAACTTATTGTACAATTTAAACTTAAACATACTAATAGGTAAAAACAATGAATTATAAAATCACACTAACACCAAGATAATAATGTCTTTCATGCAAAAATCTATAAATTTGACAATGTAATCAGAGACCCACAGAAGTATACCATCTGGTTGTATATCAGATGTTATATCAATGTATTTACTAAATAATAAAAAACAAATAATCTAATTATGTGATCACTGCTTCATCTTGCACCATAGAAAACTAAGCTATCTGATATTAGATAATTTTGACTAGTACATGTATATATTTCAGGTGTGGGAGATGTCACATGACCTGTCATATGATCTTTCAGGATATCTATCTAATACTACATTTTGTTATTCATCAATTACTGTAGTTTATGAAGGAAAATCAATATTTTTGTTGAATTTTCATAGAAGGGTATGGCCTGTAAGATTCAAACTCAGATTACTGAGTGACAAATCCAGCAACTGACCACTGGACTATGACGCAGCCACTAATAAAATATGACATAAATTTTGTACAAACTATACATGTACATTGTAGTATGAAAGTAGGTATTGAAATTCTCTTTCTTTGACATTTGCGAGGCCTCTGTTTAAACCTATATACATTGATTTGTTGCTAGTTTAATCCTTAACTGGTCACTTCTCATTAAAACTTGTAAGTTGCATTTAATGCAATTGTTGCCTCAGGCCAACAAAAAGCTCATCACAATTTTAACTTTAGGGTTCCAAGCTGCAAGTAATGTGATAATTTATAACTCTTAAAAGTCTGTGCTTATTTTGATTATCATTTCGAAACAAAAGTTGACCAATCGATTCTGATTCTGACCACTAGGATTTTATATACATGTAAACATGAACGATGTACATGAATGACTAAATCTACCCATGCATGAATACAAGATGGGGAAGGAAAAGCTATGAAGGGTGTGACATCACCATGACAACATGCAGGTGTTTTACCTGGATAACCATAGTGATGATAGTGTTGTAATGTTGTATTATAACGATGCAGATCAGGATTGAGAGAATTAGAAGTTTTGGAACCTGCAAAATGTAATCATGTGTCTATCAAACAGAATAAATGCCATTAAGTGAAATCAATTTACATGTCATTACTCTGAATTACAGTACAACCTTTCCAGAGCGACCCTCTGTAGAGCAACAGCCTCTGTATAACGACACCTTCAAAATTTCCTTAAGTTGATATTTACTATAAATTTAACCTCTGTAGAGCAACAACCTCTAAACAACAGTCAATATTTGCAGCTCCCACAGGGTGTTGCTCTACAGAGGTTGTACCGTATATGTATTATCTAGAGTTCAACTGAATTAAACCACAGACAAGTCTTCAATAAATGCCATCCTTGGGATAGACAAAATGTGGCCTTTATTAGGAGCCTCCAAGTTGGAGGTCATTCTTTTCTAAATAATGAACTGCAGTTTTTAATAGAATGGCCTTTATTTACAGGATGGTCATTTTACGGAGGTCGAAGCTAGCACAGTGCTGACTGTACTTAATTTGCGTGTCAAATTTAGTTAATACGTTACTACAAATTATTGAGAACGTTTCATAGCAAAACATTTTTAGCAAATATCTGGCTAAGAACAAGTTACCCACTTTTCAAACTTCAATAATGACACTCTAATTTTTAAGTCAGAAGAATATTTTTTAGAGTAAAAACTTGATGATTTAATCATACCTTGTGATGACATTTGTTTCGCTAAGACAGAGCCACTGGTACTGTTCTTTACTTGTTGTTGAGCTGAATAAAGAAAAAAGCAATTTCAGTCACCCAACACTTACCAATACAGTCAAAGCTGTGTTAGTGGTCTCTTCCGAAAAAGGGAATGAAGAACATTTTCATTGGTTATGGTATAAAGAACAAAATGACCTTCGAATCAATATAGGCTGTCTGCCAATAAAGGTCACATTTTGTTTTTGCTACGGTTGGCCTCTGTTCCCAAGTTAGACTGTATAATAACATCTTCATTAAATTTCGATATAAATTTACTTTGATCTGGACATGCTTTTTGATTACATAGCTCAGTCTTCGAATTATTTTTTTTGTGACAGGATGCCTGACTATATACTTAATGAAGGAAACTCCCTAAATCTAGGATTTCCCCAAAAGACCGAAAGAAGAAAAAAATACTTTCGGGCAGGGGGCAACCCACTAATTCGAAGACTGATTGCTGTTTCAAAACTATACAGAAAATAACAGGACAAGTTGCAAAAGCTTTAACTGTGAATGAAGACCTAAGGCTTACACCAGGGTAGAACCTCTGACCATCTGTATGCCAGCTGGACAGCTTCCTCAGATATGAAATTTGTTGTCCCTGCGTGGGATTCAAACTCAGTGGTGAGGAGCTAGTGATTTTCAGATTACCAGTTAGATACCAAAATCACTGAACCACGGATCCCCCCCAACTACTAGAACTAATAAATACCTTGATATGATGCCAACTGTTCAGGGGTAAGACTGGACACCTTCACACCATGAAAACCCGGTATTTGTTGTGCACTGGTCACAGCCATAGTGTAAGGTTTGGGAGTCATACCAGCAGCACTCTGTAACCGAGCTTGCAATTCTTGTACTGTAATAGAAGAAGAACTTGGGCTCCACTGATGTTGAACCTGGGCTTGACCTTTAGGGTTTGACCCTCCCTGGTTGGGCGATCTCTGTGGCGGAGGTCCGGCATGTTGTGAGCTACGCCCAGATTCATGAGAACTAAGCACAGGAAATGTCTGACTGCTCTCCTGGGCTTGATTAAATAATGACTTGAGCAAACTAGTGGCTGGGCGGATAGCTGTGGTAGAAGGAACAGCTGATGGTTTGAACAACACAGGATTCTGTGAGCTATGTAATGTCACAACATGAGGTGATACTGTCTTGCCCTGAGTAGTATGGGTAATTTTGACAGTCTGTGTTTGAGGACTTGTTTTCCTGAGCACATCCATCGTTGGTGACACACGAACGTATCTCGCGTTAGTAGGACTTGGTAATGGTTTATTCACGGGTTTAGTCGAGGGCAGCACAGGGCTACTCTGACTGTTGTCATTTAAATGTTGTCGGATTAAATTATCAGTAATATTCTTTTTATGGCTAGAATCCTGATGGAATTGGCCGGTCTGCTTAGCAAGCATTTTTGTACTTTGTCCGACTGGAATGTTTCTAGACACGACTAAATTTAGTGGACTCTGACCTACCACACGAGACTGACCACTAATGTTAGCAGTCTGCTTTTGTCCACTAGGTACTGCTTTCTGAGAAGATACAAGTTGCTTAGCAACCGACTGAGCTTCTAATGTTTGCCGGTCTTTCACCTTTTCTTGTGTATCCTTTAATAATTTCATTTTCTCCACCTCCAACTGTTGAAGATACTTATTGTGCTGTGAAACAATATTATCACGAATTTTCTGCGGAGGTGACATCTGTTTCGGAGTCCCACCATCTCCTGTAGCAATATGTTTCATAAATTGGGCCATAAACCCACTGGCGTTGGATTGCGAAACTTGCAATGGATTAGAACTCTGTCTTTGTAAAACGGGTTTGGGTGGAGATTTTCCACTAGGCTGGTCATTCATGGAGGAGCGTAAAATATCCGACACCATGTGGTTCCATGAACTAACGGTCTGTTTAGAACTTGGGTCTGTCACTTTAATATCACTCATTTTTATAACAGATGGTGAAGGAATATTTCCTGCTGGTTGTACAGTCTTTGCAACAGTCACACCACTGTTTGTCACACTTGAACTCACAACTGGTACACTTGCATAGTCTAATTTTATTTTCTCCACTTTATCACTAACAATTGGAGTGTTTGGAAGGCTGACACTCCCTCTGTTAGCATTCACATTGATAGTTTTTACGATTGCTGACCCTGAGCTGACCTTTGACACACTATTGAATGGTACTTTTGAAGCAGAACTCGGAGCAGACGGCACTGTAGAACTAGGTGTTTTTGAAATGGTACTTGTTACAGGCATAGCATTTTTTGTAACAGTGAAGATTTTTCTTTGCTTTTGTCTGTAAATAAACAAATAATTGTTGTTAATATTTCTGAACTAATGTTTCTAATATTTGAAACATCAACAAAGATTATACATAAGTATAAAGAATATGACAGTTAAGACTCATTTTCTTTCCTCATGTTGTTTGAATCAAAAAGAAACATTTAACACTAAGTTACACCATGACAATATAATATTTTGAATAAAGTTAACCCAATAAAAATTTCATTCTACAATATTGATTAAGTTTAAATATTTTAGTCATCAGCATCATCAAAGCCTTTCAATGATTTTCTATACTCTTTACTACCTTGTCCACAAGCGAGGAAGTTCTTAGCAACAGTAATGATGATAAGGGGCCATAACTCCTGTGAAAATGTTTGGATTTTAATAGAAAATGCCCTTGACCTTCATGTAAAATATGAAACCAATCTATGAAATATTTCTTGAGGTATGGCTCAGAAACCAAAATTTGAACAAACGGACGAACTAACAAAAGGATACTTAAGTGACTTTTCCATGTTAAAATTCATCCACATAAACGCACTTTTGGACACCTTTTTAAGTGACTCCCGTAGAGACAAAGAGTCCTAACCCACTGGTCACCCAAACCCAATTTTTGTACTGATGGACAGGGGTGACACTTTATGCCCCCGCCATTAAAATGGCGAACATAGGAACTGGTAAAAAAAGATGTAAATCATACGGATTAGTCCAAGCCGAGTGAGCCAACTTGCTCTCCTTAAACAGGGCTCGGGTCTGCATCCACCCTTTAGGCCATAATGGACGAACTTCTGCTTCCAGAAAACTTTTACAGAACTCTTCAGCAGATTGAGCTTTTCCTTTCATCATTGAGAATGTATGCATCTTAACACGCACCACATCACACAACAGTCCTCTGTATAAAAGAGAAAAAACTTAACAATTTGTTACAGGGATAGATAAAACATTTCAGACATAATTGACCCATAATTCTGGTTCAGTGTGTTTTTTAGTAGTATATTTTGATGTCATGTTTACTCGAACATCTAAATAAAAAGTTAATATTTTAATTTTTATTGATTTTGTTCAATTCATTTAGTGTAAGAGATGTTACGTTTATGCAGTACTAACGTTTTTGGTAATTTCTTATTTAAATCAAATAATCACTGACTTTTGCCTCTGATTAATCGATTAAATTTTCATGGACTGATTACAATCACTTTTAAATACCGTAATTCATTGTTCCAGACAAATTTTTTTCTAGGACCAGTAGGACGTTTCTTTACACTATCCGACTGATTAGTTTTTTCATCTTCATCACTTTCTGTGGCTGCGTCTTCTTTCCCAGCTTCCTTGTCTTCTTTCGGTAAATCCTTATTTCCGTCTTCCAGTCTGTATATCAAATTTCAGAATTATATTTAATGTATCATCAAGAAAATAATACAAGAGGGCCATGATGGCCCTATAAATGCTCACCAGGAAAAAAGGTCATTTGGAGACAAACATTGTTAAAATATTTCTACACGAGTCCAAGTAAAACTAGAACTATCACTAAAGGTGATGAATACCCCCAGCTGCGACCTTGACACAGTTATTGTTACATTTT
The DNA here is from genome assembly GCA_964023205.1 of Lutraria lutraria. Lineage (NCBI taxonomy): Eukaryota > Metazoa > Mollusca > Bivalvia > Venerida > Mactridae > Lutraria > Lutraria lutraria. Next base: position 4,638,107 of record OZ026833.1, read on the forward strand.
ACAGAGGGAAATATAATGCATTTTCACTTTTTTAATACCTGCAAATTGTTGCTTAGATATATCCTGACCAGTTTCTAAATATACATTATATAAAAAATAACAAAGGGCCATAACTCATTAAAATTTACTTGGACAAAACCTATTGTTGACATGCACAACAACATGCAAACTACTTATCACTTCTAAGAAGTTTCACTGAATTCCTGCATGTAGTTGCTGAGAAATGGTACGGGCAAAATTTGCCTAATTGTATAAAACAAAGGGCCATAACTCAGTGAAAATTAATCCAAACAAAACCTGGTTATTGCATGCACAACTTGGCTTACTTTTTATAACTTCTGTGAAGTTTCATTGAATTCCTATGAGTAGTTACTGAGATATTGTATATACACTGTATAAAAACAACAAAGGGCCATAACTCAGTGAAAATTTAACCAACCAAGACAAGCTTAATGGATGCACAACTAGGCTAACTACTTATCACTTCTGAGAAGTTTTGCTGAATTCCTGGCAGTAGTCAATGAGAAATAGTCAGGACAAAATTTGCCTATTGTATATACTGTTGAAAAAAACAAAGGGCTATAACTCAGTGAAAATCAATCCAAATGAAAAATGATTTAAGCATGCACAACTAGGCTTACTACTAATCACTTCTGTGAAGTTTCATTGAGATCCTGTGAGTAGTTGCTGAGAAATTGTCCGGACAAAATTTGCCTTTGTATATACTGTATAAAAACAACAAAGGGGTATAACTCAGTGATAATTAATCTGAACGAAAATTGCTTTAAGCATGCACGACTAGGCTTACTACTAATCACTTCTGTGAAGTTTCATTGAGATCCTGTGAGTAATTGCTGAGAAATTGTCTGGACAAAATTTGCCTATTGTATATACTGAATAAAAACAACAAAGGGGTATAACTCAGCGAAAATTAATCCGAACGAAAAATGCTTTAAGCATGCACAACTAGACATACTACTGATCACTTCTGTGAAGTTTCATTGAAATCCTGTAAGTAGTTGCTGAGAAAATCTCCGGACAAATTGTGTCTACAGACGCACGGACCGACCGACCGACCGGCCGACCGACCGACCGACCGTCAAGCGTGAATCCAATATAGCCCCCATATATTTCATATCTGGGGGTATAATCAAGTGACCCTAAGGTCAGGGCCAATTTTTACCCTAGGGCCATAATATGAACAAATTTGGAAGAGGTCTGCTAGACAATACTACATACAAAATATCTTAACTCTAGGCCTTGTGGTTTCGGAAAAGATTTTTTAAATTTTCCTACATAAGCCTTATATATATAAATCAAGTGATCCCCGGGGCGGGGCCAATTTTGACCCTAAAGCAATAATGTGAACAAACTTGGTAGAGGTCCACTAGACAATGCTACATACCAAATATCTTAGCTCTAGGCCGAGAAGAAGATTTTTCAAATTTTCCTATATGAAATAGAATAAACCCCAGGGCAGGGCCAATTTTGACCCCGGGGCCATAATTTGAACAAACTTGGTAGAGGTCCACTAGATAATGCCACATACAAAATATCTAAGCTCTAGGCCTTGCGGTTTCGGAGAAGAAGATTTTTAAATTTTCCTATATAAGTCTATATAAATCAAGTGACCCCCGGGACGGGTCCAATTTTGACCCTAAAGCAATAATTTGAACAAACTTGGTAGAGGTCCACTAGACAATGCTACATACCAAATATCTTAGCTCTAGGCCTTGTGGTTTAGGAGAAGAAGATTTTTCAAATTTTCCCATATTAAATAGAATAAACCCCAGGGCAGAGCCAATTTTGACCCCGGGGCCATAATTTGAACAAACTTGGTAGAGGTCCACTAGACAATGCCACATACAAAATATCTAAGCTCTAGGCCTTGCGGTTTCGGATAAGAAGATTTTTTAAATTTTCCTATATAAGTCTATATAAATCAAGTGACCCCCGGGGCGGGGCCAATTTTGACCCTAGGGCAATAATTTGAACAAACTTGGTAGATGTCCACTGGACAATGCTATATGCCAAATATCTTAGCTCTAGGCCTTGTGGTTTCGGAGAAGAAGATTTTTTAAATTTTCCTATATAAAATAGAATAAACCCCAGGGCTGGGCCAATTTTGACCCTGGGGCCATAATTTGAACAAACTTGGTAGAGGTCCACTAGACAATGCCACATACAAAGTATCTAAGCTCTAGGCCTTGCGGTTTCGGAGAAGAAGATTTTTTAAATTTTCCTATATAAGTCTATATAAATCAAGTGACCCCCAGGGCGGGGCCAATTTTGACCCTAGGGCAATAATTTGAACAAACTTGGTAGAGGTCCACTAGACTATGCTACACACCAAATATCAAAGCTCTAGGCATTGTAGTTTTTGACAAGAAGATTTTTTAAATTTCTTATATAAGTCTATGTAAAATCAAGTGACCCCCGGGGCGGAGCCAATTTTGACCCCAGGGGAATAATTTGAACAAACTTTGTAGAGTTCCATTAGACAATGCTACATACCAAATATCTCAGCTCTAGGCCCTGTGGTTTCGGACAAGAAGATTTTTTAAGTTTTTTCTATTTGTTGCCATAGCAACCAGAGTTTTTAATGAAATTTAATTTTTTGAACAATTTTGAAAGGGGACCACCCAAGGATCATTTCAGCAAAGTTTGGTTGCAATCGGAATAGCGGTGTAGGAGGAGATGTTGTTTTAAGTAAAAGTTGACGCCGCTTCACGACAAACGACACACGATGGACGCAGGGCGATCACAAAAGCTCACCCTGAGCACATTCGTGCTCTGGTGAGCTAATAAACAAGACGCTGCATTCAATAAACCCATCACCCCAAGTGGCAATGTGACTTAACCTCGTACCGACAGACGGACAAAGTCATCAATATATGCACCCGCATCAATAATTGATACCAAAATGTCCCCACCCTACAAATTTTAAGAAGATTTAGAGACACATATGTATCAAAATGCATTGGGACTTAGCTGAACTCATTTTACAGAAGAAATCTTTGAACTTAAAGAAAATGACTTAAAGAATTTATTACAATCTTTTAGAGTAGGCTGCTTACTTTTCTAGAGCGGCTTTCTTACAATCTTCATCATACTTCTCTATCAAAGCAGGCATCGTTGCGTTCAATGCTGAGGAAAAAAAAATAAAGATATAGATGGGAGTTTTCCATTGTGCATAGTGTGATTTTATAGAACTGTCAAAGCTAAATAATTACACGCTCACCGAATGAGTGTAGTTTCAGCTTCGTACCATTTTTAGTTTCTATTTATTTTATGACGTGCATATGTTCCATTCCGCATGTTTATATGTATTTTGTAGCAGTATAACAAATATTATCGTATACTTTCGAAAGTGAAGCAAAAAAAATTACACTTTTTGACATGAAAATCTGGCGGGAATATATATCTATGATTCCTTTTCCTCCATTCTGTGTGGCAATTTAGAATTCTGGCACTGGCATTTAAACAATGGGAAACAAACCTGTATGCTCCTAGTTTATAATTCATTACAATGAAATAGATTCTGACTTATCCAATAAGTTTGTTTTAAACTACAAAATGTACATGTATTTGCAACAACATCAACACTAGTCAAACGTGTGACACATTATGTGTGAAGTCTTTTGTTTAAGGTGGATTGCGGGTATCCTCCAGAAAAATGGTCATTTTTTTAGACGTCAACGTACAATAAATACATTTTGCATGAACAACCTTTAAGGTATTAGCTAACGCAGAAATGATATATTCAAATGATATTTCCATGGAAACCGCTCAAAAGCGCCACCTAGCGGAGCGATATGTTTTTCGTTGATTTTCGCGTTATTTACTGTACTACTCCGATAATTTTGTATATCAAGTTATGTAATTTACATAACTGCAATGCTGGATCATTTACAAATCCGAAAAGTCAGTGATGTTACATTTTGCTGCCATTAAATATTAAAAGACGTCGAGCGAACTCTGTATGGGTGGCAATTTACAATGCCCAAAAATGAGACATTTTCCTCTCAGTCGCGTCAGTAGTGAAAAAACGGCCCAATGGAGGAAACCCGCGATCCACCTTAAATTACACAAAACCTTTGGGTAACATTTTTTTTTTATTATCAGGCATAAGAGTTTATATCTTAGTCAGAATATGTTCAAATCAAGACATGATGTAACAAGAAGTGTTTGTGAAACACAGATGCCCCCTAAATGCCAACTGGATAGTAAGACCTTTGACCTTTTGAACTTAAAATCGATAGTGGTCATCTGCATAGAATAAACAACATCCAAACCATATTGATCTCTAATTATTGGTCAGCCGGACAAGGTTTGTTCACATACTGACCAACAGACGGACCAACAGACATTTGCAAAGCAATACACCCCCTTTTCTTCGAAAGGGCATAATTCTACAATAGAACAATACTTGATTTACACAAAACATGGTGATATGCATGTCATACCTTGCTTAAGTTTATCCAGAGGTTCCTTAATTTTATCTTCCAATTCTTTTACTCTCAAATTCTTCGCCCTTTTCATTAAGGTATCTTTACTGCAAGGTAAGAAAGCAGCCAGATGCCCAAACATGGCCGACCTGTTGCCAACAGTCATTTGCTTTGATGCCAACTCAACCCTAAAAATATATAATTATTTTAAGATTTGATAAAAAGTTGATTTGATGAACCTAACCTGTAGGAGCAGCCACCTCCAAATAAAGGCCACTCAGTATAAAGACCTTTCCCATCAAAACTGTCAGTGATTATTGAGAAGAAAGTGACCTCCGATTAAAGGCCACTTTTTACTTTTCCCAAAGGTGGCTTTTGTTCACAGGTTTGACTGCACATCAGATCACACAACTTTACAATTTTAATGAAAATAGCATTCAATATAAGAAATAAATTGTAAAAAGATATCTACTTTTTTCTTCTGCAAATACATCATAAACAACATCAAAGTTTGTTCCCTACCCTTCAAACACCTGGGTTTTTTAGCTATGTTACATGGTAGAGAAAATGAGAACCTTGAAATTAGACTTCAGAATAGCCGTAAGATTAATGAAAATACACTGAAATATAGCACTTACTCAAGCAGTAACTTGTTCACATTTGCAGTGAAAAATTTACATTTTCCATCACTCGATTCTTTTGCATGCTGAAAAGAGACATTACAAGGGGGACTGAATAACTCATATATCGAGGGCTCAGCGCAACACAGTCGTAACTTGTTCTTATTTCAATATGAGTTACGACACTGTTGCGTTGAACCCTCAATATTATATTTAGTTTATTGCTAAAAGAAATTAAAAGCTACAAAGTGTTCATTAATACATGTATATAGAAGATACAGAACAGTGCAGTATGACCAGGTATAGCATAATATGACCAAGTAATGAACACCATTATACAAAATGAGCTAATATGATTCAGAAGAAGACACAGCATTCAATGAACGCATACGCCCCCTGATGGCATGCTTGAAGAAATGGTTAAATCTTCTTAAACTCTGATAGATGGAAGGACAAGGCAATCACTATATGCTCCAAGCATCATTTTGATGCTTGGGGGGGGGGGGGGGGTAAAGAAGGCAAACACACCAGGCTAATCTTTTCTATTCAGGTTTACAATTTTACATCCTTGACTGTAGTAAAATTAAATTATAAGTGATATACACATAGAAATAAATACTTGTATTTGTTTGTTTGTTTCATCAGGTTTAATACTATTTTCAACATTATTTCAGTCATATCGTGGTGGGCAGTTATCCTAACCAGCTTTCCTGGACTTCATTTAGGCCTTAACCAGTACTAACCACATTCTGTCCGTAAGCTTCTGCCAAGCTACCCCACATACTTTAGAGGTGGATGACAATTTAACATAGGATGTAATATCTTCAGTCAAATTTGTAATGGACAGTGTGAGCCTTGCCCGGGGTTCGAACTCACAACCTCTTGATCAGTAGACAATCGCTCTCACTACTAAGCTAGCCGGAAGGGCTAAATACCTGTAATAAACTTACAGCTTTCAAACGTTCCACTTTTGCGTCTGTTCCTGATGGCATGTTTGGTGGTAGTTTCGGTACACTTTCTGGGTCAATCTCTTTTTTAGGCTCTTCTATCTCGCTATGAGTTTCCATGTTATTGGTTGCCATAGCAATAACAGAATCGATTACCATGGAAATGTTAGATTTGCTTTCCTTGTTATCTTCACCATCAGAATTGTTAACACCATTTTCATGGCTTTCACCATTCATACTGGGTGGGGTTATATTGTTAACAATTCCACTCACACTGGGAGATTTTCCACTGAAACAAAAATACATGAACATGTGATAAACATATCCACTTCATATATGACCCTGATATTAGGCAGGTTAAAAACCTCGTGCCAACCGTCTCAGTCAAATTGGCAACTTCTCCAGCTTAAACTGAGGAGGAATATCCCAGGCATTCACCCGGGGTAGAACAACATACTTTCCATCAGTAAGCCGGACAGTCTCTTTGAATGTGAAAATTTTCTGGTCCTGAGTGAGATTTGAACTCACAGTGGTGATGGGTCAGTTATTACTATCAAATAAATTGGTCAAATAGCAGTCTCATAGTACATGTATATAATATTGTTATGATTGAAAAGTCATTCTGCATTAAAATATACAGTCAAACCTGTGTTAGCAGCCACCTCGAAATAAAAGCCACCCTTCGAAAAAAGGACCATCATTTTAAATTGATTATTTAGAATAAAATGACCTCCGAATAAAGGCCACCTGTCAATAAAGGCCTCATTTAGTCTTACCCATGGATGGCATTTGTGCACAGGTTTGACTGTATGACATACTTATTATATCGAAAAAAAGTTTATCTTTGATACAAAGCTGAATAAACATGTTATCTTCATAGAGGAAGAAAAAAAACATGTTTTTATCAATACATACTCTTTCTTTTCCTGTGGTTTTGGTTTTTTGAACCCCTTGTCTCCAGGGGCAACGATTAACTTCTTCTTCTTCTTCCTTATAACTTCTCCATCAACAGACAATGTGTCCTTAATCTTCTTTTTCTGATAAATATAACATTTCATATAATGAAGATAAGTTAGCACGTAATTAAATATTCAACTTTTACAAATTTTCACAAAATATTTTCTACACCATTAAGTGATTACATATTAATTTGGGTGCAAGTTAGCGTAACTGAATTTTTAAAGACTACAGTAGCACTCCTTTTTGTTTTGGTACAAGAGGTTGATAAGGACCACTGGCATCTCCGAAACACTGAAAGCATCCTTTTTAATATGCACTTCAATGTAACGACAGAGTCATGACAATTATAGTAACACAATGTTATATACATAACATTGCATTGAACAAATAATAGGATTTTGAAATAATAATATCAGTTACAATGATACATCAAGATTAGATTAAGCGTATAATTAAACATACCTTTACGGCTTTCGGTTCCTCATCCGATTCATCCCCTGATGAAATCCTCTACAAATAAAAGAAATATACACTACAATCCAAGTAAAAATCCAGTACAGTGACACCTTCCTAAATCCAAACTTTTCTAGTCCAGAATCCTCTCTAAACTGAACACATTAGCTGGTCCCAATTTTCTTTATCATTTATTTATGCTAAATATACTTGTAATCCGGAACCTTTGTAACCCGAAAACTTCTCTACTCCGAACATTCAGTCGGTCCAAACCAGTTCAGATACAGAAGGTTCTCCAGTATGCTGTAAAGACTTACTGGTAATTATTGCCCTCAGTAATAATTTAATGGAGCTTTTATTTCATTATGGATGGGTACATTTTATCTTGAATGGCATCAAGGCAAATTTCATATGTGAGGAAGCTGTCCAGCTAGCTTACAGAAGATTAAGGGTTCTATCCTGGTGTAGACCTGGGTTCTTGCTCCACCACTAATGCAGGAAAACTCACCAAATGACCCTGGATCTTGGCGCTATGTTAATCTCCAGCGAAGATTTTTTCTTACAGAAAATGCCGCTTCGCACTTGAGGCCCAAAGCTAGACTAACAGGCCTGCTAGGGGGTCAAGCATTTTTCCAGCTATATTTTTAAAGCTTCCAGATTTCTAACACATAGTTCCCACATCTACAATATTTACCTCCCTTGGCGGCCATATTTGACTAGCATTGATAGAGGATATTTATATTTTTGTTCTGATAATTCCAAATATAGATTTTTCATATGTGACAACTACATTTTCTTAAACCTGATATGCTTATGTTTTTTCCAACTTCATGATTAAGTTATATTTTGTAAATTGAGTTGTTTAATAACCACTTTTTGTGTTTTTTTCTATTAAGAAACTTGACTTTCAAGATGGCCGCCTATTCAAAACAAGGGAGGTAAATATTGTAGTTTTGGGAAATATGTACTGGCCCAAACTCATTTCTAAGTTTCTAAATCAGCTGACAGCCTGTTGCTATTGACAGCCCTGCTAAAATTCAACTTACTCTTTTCTTTTTGTTTTTCTGAATCGCCATTGGAGATCTAAACTCATCGTCCGAGGCATCAGACATCTCTTTAATCTCCATGTCACCTGAGTTAATATAGAATCCTCCGAGTTTTGTGGTGTATGTCTCAGGTAAGACTTCATCATACTGTAACACACAATGTAACACTATAGTTTATTTATAGGACTTAGTTTGACTTTATATAACCAATGTAGTGTCCCGACCTCCATGTTCAGGTATTTCTGTTTTAAAATAAAAATTCCACACATTTAAGAAAATTAAGAATATAAACTTTGTATTTTCATTAACATTCATCTACTAATTTAGTACAAAACTTCAACAATGCTTAGGAGTCTATTAGAAAATATCAGCAGAAACCACCGGCAATTGAATTGTAATTGCTACAAACAAGATGAGTTATGTATGTGTTTTGGCGTAAAAAATGTTGCAACTGTAGACTTTTTATAAAGCCTGTTAACAGTACATTCACTGTTGCACTTTTCTACCTTTCCGCCACCTTTCCGCTTTGAAGACAAAAAAACTTTCCCCATCTACCGTATTTTTAAAGAGTAGGTAAACCAGAAACAAAAATTTGTTTACGTCAAGTCAACTTACGGCTTCTGAGTTGTCAATAAATGTGTCACTTTCATCATAACCATCGGCCAGTTGCTCTAAGTAATAATTATCACGCCATTTCTTCTTCTTTTTCCCATCAGGTTTCTATAATAACAAATAAACATATCGATTACGTCATTATGACCCAAGGTAAAGAGTGCAGTCCATGAAAAAACTGCAGGCACTTATTAACTGGAAAACATCGTAATTAAAAATACTGCAAAAACAACTGATTTCTTATCATATTATTACCACAAATGTGACACAAAAATGCACATTTTCGTGATGTAAACAAATTAAAATACATGTCTATTTTTTAATCTTTTGTGCCTATTTTTTGTTTATTGTTAATTTATAATAAACCGCAGGGACCTCATTGTAAAACTTTGATTCAAGGAGGCTTTTCATGCTCATTCCAAAGTAGTAAATGATATTTGAAATTTCAAGGTGGCCAATTTTCATTTCTAAGCAGTCCAATTGGCCTCTGGCTGCCACTAATTGAAAACACTGAATAAACCCATGTTCCATTAGGTCTTGCATGATTTATCATTTTCAATCTTTGATCTCTTAGCCAAACAAAGACTTCAAAAACCAAACTCTGTATGGTAATTGCATTACTTGAGATAAAGAGGAAGTGTCAGGTTACTATAAAAGATATAAATACGCACATTAAATAATCTAACTAATTGTTAATTTAATTCATACATACATTATACTTTGCTTCAAATGCCTTTGCGATAGCAGCCAGTTTGTCAGCATCATCGGTATCTCCAAATGGATCATCTGACTTAGACGTATCATGACCTTTCTACAACAGAAGATAGTATTTCATATTAAATACTCTCATAAATAGTATTTACGATTTGGTCTCAGCTACAGTACAATGCATGGGGTGATCGGTGATCAAGTGTTGACGTTCTGGACTACTAAGTGAAAGGTTGTGGGTTTAATTCTTGGCTCTGCCTTTCAAATTTCTCAGAGACGCTTTTCCAGTGTCTCCATCCCAACTATCGAGTCATGTGCTGTGTCTAGAAAAACACAGGAAAAAGGACAAGGCGTGTATCTGTGCTTTACACTGGGCACAATAAAGAACCAGGAAAAAATATTTGAGAAGAGTTCAGATAAACCAATACCTTATCTCCCCTCTCTCTTCGATGGCTCTGAAATTACAACAGCTGTCTCATTGGCCTTTAAACAACAGGTAATTAAATAAATAAACAAAACAATGCATTTTATGTTCCTACACTATTTCTATTTCAACCAACTGGGTGGCCTAGATTTTTCAAAATTTACAAAAAAACACAGCAAGCATAAATTCAACAAATCTCATCAAACATCCCACCTGTCTATAATTATGTCAGTATTGCAGATCTATGACCTAATTAAAGTTTCTGCCAGAACATTACTAGAACATTAAAGCTAGTCCCCCCCCCACCCTCCGCAATATGTGCATTGTGCAGGCCTGCCATATTTTAAACCAGTATTATTGCTGGAGAATTCCTGAGCTTTACTAACAGAGTTAACCAGGTTTAATTCATGGCATTAAGTAGATTTTCCCTATCATTGTGTAATACTGATTTCCCTCATTCCCGCAGATGCCAATTTCTACATGTATTTGGTAATTAAGGCATCTATACCTAGTAGGAGTAGACTTAAATCTGGAAGTTATCTGAGAAAAAAATCTCATCAAATTGAATAATTATGTCAAACAACACCAATTTTATTGTTTCTGGAAAACATAATGTTAACAAAAAAATCAGATGGTCTGCACAAATGCTGAGTCAGTATCAGAATGCAAAAAATGTATGTGACATACAACCATTTAACCGAATTAATTAAAAAGTTTTCTTTGAAATATAGTTCAGAGACACTCAAACTCATTCCTATATACACAGGGGCGTAACCAATTTTGAATGAATGTTAGGCACACAAAGGCGTGGGGGTTTGGGGGAGGGCTAATCCTCTTGATGCTGGGAAGGTCTCACCCCATAGTGTTTGACTCGGATGCCATTTTTGGTCATATATCAATTCATGTTTTTGCTTGTAGTCGATGTTATTTCCTTGCTTCAGTGAGTATCGCTGGCTACAGTCTTGGTAGACTGTGTACTTAATTATACACATTTTTATGGACAAAATACACTGTGGCTATAATATATACATGACAAATTTCTGATACTTATCAAAAAAATTAAGACCATTAATTTATTTTGAGGTGTAAAAATTGCTTATTTTTTCTTTGCACATACAATGACCTCCTTATAATTGCAATAAATTTTGTATATAAAAGATCTCCTTTCAGGGGTGGGGGGGGGGGGGCTTTTTCTATTTTATAACATAGTGAAAAAACCCTACCTTCCTACCTAGTGCTGGAATTCTGATCGGAGCACTCCAAACAAACTTATTTTAATTTTCACCCTAGCAAGTATATTTTACTCAAAGCATCAGTGATTCATAACAATTTTAGATAAAATCCAGCAAAATCTATGTCTACAGTAATTCTATTTAATGTCAGACTGCTGAAAAAATATCCATTTGCTGACAACAACAAGTTAAACAAATATTGTTTAAAATTTAGAAATTAAACAACTGTTATACTGACAGGCAAATCACATAATAAAGTCAGGGCACATAAATAGGAATTGTGTAACCATTAAAAAATCCTTTCCTGACTATCTTATCAACTGCATGCTGCTCAACTTCCCAGAAAAAAATCTGAGCTAAAATATCTCCCAACATACGTACATTTTTACCATGAACGACTTAAACAAACAAGGTAATAATATTTTATTCCTATGAAAAAAAAATCATTTAAAACAAACAAATGACACAACGATGATTACATATCATGAGTTTAACAGTTTTTCCTGAACATATCCAACGTTAAACGAGCAACGCTTAAACAATGTATTGCACCCCCGCATTAGCTACGCACCGCGCCGCGCTCCGCTCTACTTTACCATACTAGCGATCTATAAATAGCGCTGACCTAGTAAACCTCGATACACACGAGTTTCTCATTCAGTAATCGATATCAATCAATTATCTTTCCAATCAACCGTCACATGGTAAGTAAAAGGGTCCAGCCACAGACCCGCCGCCAATAATTAACGCGTACACCGATATCTGTTACCTAAAATAGCATCATTACTACCTACAGTCAAAAGCACCATATCGCGCGCGTGCGCACTGACCATGTCATATGCAGACGACAATTATTACAAAAAGTTGCACCAAACTGTTGCAACAGCATTAAATTTGCCCAAAAAAACAAACGATTCCTCAAATCACCAATCCAAACAAAAGTAATCATATGCAATATCCTTTCAGACCTAATGTTTTCAAGAAAATCGAGGCAAAATTAATACCGTTACTCGTGCGTTACGAGCTCAATTAGACAACGTTTATCAAATAACGCACTCAGTTTTTCTGATAAACAAAAACTCAGAACGCCAATGAATGTTCCACAATGATTCCTTAAACGTGTAATTCCTTTATTTAATCAGGTCATTTATTATCAGATACGATTATGTTTCAGAAGAGGCGAACTTCGGTATGAAAATTACCAAGTTTTGAAAATATCACCAGATTCAAATAACATGCTTCTGACATCGAGTGTGTGTTAAGAAATGTTATTTCCCCATATGTGAGCCCCAATGTGTACATGTTCCACATGTATAATGTGTAGTTACAATACTGATCGTGGCAAGTCAAGAGAACGACATACATTATACAAACAATTTTGTAATCAAACTCATATAAATACGTTGTAAAAATCGGTCCGTTAAGTCTAGCCCATAGTTACATTTAATGTAATATTGAACTGCATCAATATAGTCAACCCTACTCCATCTCGATACTGTTTTCATGTTAAAATTTAAGGGGACAAAAGCTTCGGACACACAAATTGTGATCTAAATAACCAAAATGGCGGTAGTCCATGTTATTCGTTACAAGCATTGAATGTTAGTGATACTGACTGCAAAGACATCGTCAACTTGAAATCAGACTTGGTGGACGTCGCGCTCGTTCTAATCAAAAGCGAAGACCCGGCTTCAGCGGAATTCCCTAAATAAATCGAATTTGTCATGCAAATTTGAATGAAAGAAACTTTAGTCTTTGTTGCTATATATCGTAAAAACAGTCGTGCACCATTCAAAATATTTTCATGACTTACCGACGAGGATTTTTGTAACTCCGTAAAGAAAAACTCAGGACATGTGCCATCAGAAGGGTCGGTAATATCCAACTCGAACCTGAATGTTTTTGGTGTCAGCGTTTTCTTTTCTGGCTGACCAGCGGATTCAATGGTGGTAAGTTGGAGTCTTTTAGGTCCCTCCATGTTACATACTCCGATACTTCCATTTATCCCAACAATATTCACTAATCTGATGGTTTCACAGTCGAATCGAAACGGTAATCTACCGCCATAATGAGGCTGTGACGTCGTTCGTAAACAACCTTTCAACTGAGATGATTCCATTTTGAAAAATGGGGAAGATTTGAAATGATTGAAATGTCAATAAAACATCTTTGGTAAAATATATTTAAATCCTGTAGAACTGTTTGTATAAAATATCATCTTAAGGTAGACTTATTAATGACAGACACAATGCATAATTCCGCTGCCACAATAATGGATATGTTGGCGTTGTAGACAAAAGAAGTATTCCTATAGAATAATAGACTGAGCCAGGAATACCCACATTTGGGAAAATCCCACAACATTGCATACATGTATGCTCGTGTGCCATTGAACATGTAGAGTGATTTATTTGTGTCGCTTCTCGTGAACTTACGGTGTTAAGATGATTATGAGGGGTTGGATATTTGTAACATACTATAATTAAATAATCAGAAATAAATTTCCGTTATTTAATTGAATCTATGTCATGTTAACCTGTTTCGTTGTTTACCGTGTCATGAATCACGATCACGTGTAAAATACGCTTTTTGTTTTGATTTTTAGAAAAAATCTGATTTACAGTTTTAAACCTACAATTTTTTTAATGAAACCTTGCTTACTATAATTAAAACCTAATGCAATCAATAACATGTTTTCTTTTTGCAGCGTACGTGATTCTGGACGAGTCGAGGCTTGGAGTATTTTGTTATACATATGTGAAATACAATCATCTTATTTGATCCAGGGGTACTATATATTAACATAGCATCCCTGTTTGATCCTACTTCAAACGTCCATTTTTATAATAATTTTGTCTAGCAAGGTCTAAAAATGTTTGTTTCTATTTACGTACTCATAAAACATAAGGTAGTGAGGTTTGCATGGGTTTTATATAGGCTCTTTCAAGAAAGCCCGTAGTAAGTTAAAAAGTTGAGAAACTGAATCCACCGCTCCTGGGACCAAATAAAAAGTTCAGGGTTTCAGGAAAAAGTTATGATAGATCAGGTAATCAGAAACAAATAATTTTTTGCCTAATTGAATGTTCCTCGCCCCATGACTCAAAATTTGTCAAAGGTAATAAACGACTTCACAAAACACTAGGGTTATTCTTTCCAAAGCCATATTAAAGAGAGGCTTGTACACAAAAGCTGATTTTATTTATCAGAATAAAAAAAAAAAAAATTGATAAATATGTAGAAGGTTTCCAGTCTCAAGTTTCATTTCAGTTAGTTTTGTGCTGTTTCAAAAAATTATTTTATTATAAACAGCAACTGTTAACCTAATCAGATTTCCTGGACAGTATTCTAACCAGTACTAACTTACCCTAGAAGGTATTCTAACCAGTACTAACTTACCCTAGAAGGTATTCTAACCAGTACTAACTTACCCTAGAAGGTATTCTAACCAGTACTAACTTACCCTAGAAGGTATTCTAACCAGTACTAACTTACTCTTCCGTAAGGTTAAAGGAGCCAGCAGCTTCTCCTAATCCACATTTTTGTCAAATTTCCATAAAAGAGCATGACGAGCTGCAACCAGGACTCAAACCTAGACAAAGCTGGAAAACAAGTTGAGCACACTTACCATTGAATCCTAGTCATGCCCTGCCTAAAAAGTGGTTGTTTTGTTGATACTAACATGACTGATTAACAATTATTAGAGCTGGGAGGTTTTATCAGTTTATCGCGATATCAGCTAGATAATATAAATATCACAATATTTTTTCAGCATACCGATATATCGGGTTTAGCTTAAATAACTGAACTTTATGTTTATTATAGTAAAAAATATATCGTGATACGCTTTTAAGGACCGATACCCAGCTCTAACAATTATCCACTACCTGAAAGTCATTTTCAACATTACAGAATCCAAATGAAAGCTTAATTAATGCTTGCAACTCACAAATGAAAATAATACAAAACTCTGCCAAATTTCCTTTTTTTCAATGGAGTTTAACATCACTCCAATGGACAAGGTCATTTGGAGATCTTAACAATTGAGGAATGCCCTAGGTTTACATCTGGGAAGAACATCTTTTTTCTCTGCAACATAGCTGTATAGCCTCCTCACAAGTGAAATCAAGTCCCAGACAAAATTCAAACTCACAGCAGTGAGGAACTCAAGATAATTAGTCAAAGACCATAACCATTTGACCACAGAGGTCCTTGCGAAGATTATTATATGTACATTTGTACCTTGCATCTGATGCACATTTAAGAAATGCAACTTTTTGTTTAAAAATCAAAATAATCTTGATCATTTTTCGTGTCTGCTTCATAACTTTGTCATTTCTTGATGGATTTTGGAATTACTTGGCAGAAATATTCACCGTCATGAGTCGATATGTCATGCGCAAGACCAAAGCTCGTAGGCTAATGTTCAAGGTCACACTTAGATGTCAAACATCAAAACTGTTATAGACCTTGTCTGGGCTGTATCTCCCTTATGCATTGACTTATTTGAAATTGACTTGGCATAATACAATGAGATCATGTGTCCTTGGCAACACCCAGGTCAAAGGTCAAGATTACACATTTGGTCAAATATATTTTCCTTGTCTGGGCTGTGCCTTCTGTTTGCATTCAAGGATTTTGAACTAAATTGGTATAAAAGTTTACTTCAATGAAATGATTTGTCATGAACATCACCCATACTTGTAGTTCAAAGGTCAAGGTCACAAGCTGTTTAAACGGCGGGCTCGACATGTTGCCCTTGGGCATCTAGTCTTTTACAGACTTTTAGTGATCAGTGTTATTACTGAAGTTTTGAAACAATGTTATATTCCAAAATCAAAAAGATTTAATGTTAGTATCTTATATACAATAACCATTAAATTAAATATAACATGTTACATCCTGTAATCATGAAAATTAAAGTTAGCAAGTTATATAATAGAATCACACAGATTAAAGTAAGTATAATATACATGTACATCATATATGTGACACTATTAACTTGTTAAAGTTTGTTTTGTACAAAAAACGTAAGAATGAATGATGTCAACAAAAAAATATAGTACTGAGCAAAGGTTTATTCAATTTTCCCTGTACAAAATTATCTTTATACACAATAAATCAAATAAATGATAAAAGATAAATACAAAAATATGTACATGTATGTTGAAAATTGCATGATTTCACATGATTATAATATATATACAATTTGCACAAAAATTGCTCATAATGTCAACAATAAGGTAAATAATTCTGTATGAAATGAGTAACCTACCAGTAGAATACCATTATTATGATAAATAGTTTCAATAAGTTGATCAATTCATTTTACAAAGTACCCAATGTCTAATATTTGAAGTCTCATCAGTTCAAATCTGAACAAATATGAATAACAAAGTCATTTTGGTTGCCCCCATGTTTCAAGAACTTTACTGCTTAACGTGTCTATTAAATTTGTCCTCAACAGTGTTCAATTTCAGTTCAAAGGTCAAAAATCTAAAAGTACATTCCACTTTAACTCTTTTATTACCTTTTATCACAACACTATAATCAACAAACCTGTGATAATGGTCACCTCCGAATAAAGGTCATTCTTTTAAAAACTGCCACCGAGTACTAAGAGCAAAATGACATCTGAATAAAGGTCACCTGTTAATAAAGGGTATATTTTGTCTTTCCAAAAGGTGGTCTTTGATCACAGGTTTGACTGTATATTGAATATATTATACAACATAGGCTGCTATGATGAAATTTTACTCTCTGCAAACATTTTACTAAGTTCTTTCATGACATCACCATGTTTAGAATCCTGCTTACGCTTTTTAACAGAATTATAATTCTCCTTAACGAACAGAGCAAATTTATTTGGTTGTCTCGGAGTTGTGACTGTTGAACTAGAAGTGGACGATGCTGAAGACGGCGTCGTTGGCTCACTGTTTTGAATCAGTTCAAACTCGCCCCGACAATATCCACACACCTTCTTCTTGGTATCTAAGGATTTAGAATGTCGTCCGATGCTGAAATTAAAGGGTTCAGATGATTTTGTAAAGTTAGTACCATAACCAATAACAGAATCATCAATCAAAATATTTTTTTAAAAGTGTAAATTTCATTTTTGCTGCCTTTGACACAAGAGACAACAAATTTTATATGAATGTGAAAATACTTGAAGTTTAAAGAATACATTAACATCAGGTAGGCAGTTTTCTTACACAGTGAACTTTCTTTTCATATAATTGATTTCACTAATATTGAATAAACATTTCCTGGGACCATTGATTGTAAACAACATGATTGAAATGTAAGTAAAATCCATCGGTGAGAATTTCAATACATTTTTTTGTTGGTAGAATATAGATAATCATTGTCAGTCATCAAATGGCAAAAAAACCTGTATTTTACAATGAAAACAACTTCAAACCAATATACTGTGAATTCCAAGTCTTTAGTCCTTACCTGTAACTACATTTTTTACATCTATATGTAAATTTAGTGTTGATAGAGTAACTATGGCAACGACTTATAGATGGCAGCTCTGGGTGGATTCTTGTAGCATGTCTTGCCCTGTAAATAACAAAGTGATGTACATAATAGAGTATACTATCAACATATTCATGAAACACTTACATATGGCATAATTTATGTTGAATGTAAATAGCGTAAGGATAGAGCCAGTGACTTGAAGATCAAGATCGTCAAACCACCAATACAACTTCCTTACTGCTTCAATGACTGGTTTTACATATTTTTGCTGAGGAATTCAGAGGTTGCAATCAAATCCTTGCAATCAATCCTCATGAATATAAAAGGTCAAGATGTTGGTCAACCATTAGAAAATTGGCTCAATCTATGAATTTAAATTTCCAAGAAATAAAAAGATAATACAATAATACAATTTACAAGTATGAGAAATACTGAAAAGTTCTGCCGTTCATTAAGTAACTGCAGTGAAGTACACAATGACATAAACAAAATTACGAGTACATTTTATGCCATTTGAAAGACAACATTATGATACATAAAAGAGTCGGGTAAAATTGACATCACAATGCTACAGAAGCAACTGACCAATATTTCCAGTAAGGTCCATGCCCTCCATTGACCCCATTTAACAACCAGACAGCCGCATGACACATCTCATGTACGAGTGTATCTCGAGTTCGCTCTGAAATAAACACAATAATAAAGTCAAACTAACTAGAGCTGTCACAGAGGTGACTAATACCCTCACAGCCGCTTTGACACTAAGAATGCAATAGTACACTATATGGGTAAATTCAAGGGGACATAACTCTGCAATGAGTGAATCACTGGGCATGAAAATTGTGTCTTGCACATCTACACTTGATGGTGATAACATATTTCAAGTTTCATTGCAATCGCTTATGCAGGCGTCACACTGTCCCGAAGTAGACACCAGATGGACACTCGATTTAGGAAATGTTCAAATTCGGGTGTGATCGTGATAACATCGAGCCATTCGTGAGGGCATCTTAAGCCATTGTATGACCGCCGGTTCAGTTTCTCAGGCTTCGGCACCAACTTCGTGAGCGGTGACAAAATCTTTGGCATGCCAAAAAATTGCCGATGGTCCACGCGAAGTATCATGTTCGTGTTGAATTCGTGTGTTCATTTTACCCTCCGTATTGCCATCGTGAGGGCATCTTGTTTAATCGTGTCATCATCGTATTTTCTTCGTGTAATCATCGGTGCTATCGGGCATTTTTGCCATACGAAGACAATACGAAGGAAACAAGAAGCCACCCGATTGTCTTAGGAAGGCAACACGACTACGTGAAGCCCTCTCAATGCCGTCATGTAGCCATCGTATTACAGTACGATGACATCGAGATGGAACCACGGTGACTACGAAGACAGCCGATTTTGAGTAGCTCAAGCGTTTCACAAGTGTTATGGTAACGAGAATATATAAAACGCCAATCATAGAGTATCTTCCTCGGTCAGAGGATGAGACTTCGATATACATCAACACCTCTTGCAGGCCAGTACCTCCTCTTAAAGGTAAAACTGTCTTCTTTTCGTCATTTCTTGCTATTTGCATTTCTTAGGTGATAGGGCTATCATGACCGTAAGTACATTATCTTATTATCATCATCAATACTAGCATTCTTTCAGTCCGAAATAGTATGGTCATATTTATCTTAATAATATATTATATATGACCCAACCTATGGTTCACTGTTATAGCACGCACTCGCCATTTTACTTTCATAGCGTATCTGATATGCACTAGGTAGTAAACTTTATCTGCAAAGTGAAAAGCAAGGTAACTTTTGCATTGTGATCTAAATACCATTTATTACCGACTGTTGTTGTTTGATATAATTTTATTTCATATCTTAAACTTGTTGCAACACACTTGCCGTTTTGCTTCCGTAGCGTAGAGACGAGTCAGAATCCCTTGGTTTGTAACAAAATAGAGGATTACACTCGGATTTGATAATGTACTTGAATTCGTTTAGCTTTTTATTTCAAGGGCAAGGAAAACTCGAGGTGAATGAGGAAACAGAAGTCTATGTGTGTCAGGAAATGGCTCTCTGGTAAAAGAAAACAAAGCTATAACCAACCATTATAGCACTCTTCTAACGGAACTGAAGATATAGATAGGAATAAGAGAAGGACACATTTCCCGGTCTCAACCTGTCTATCACCCTTCGACAACTAGCCGACGGTTAGAATTATCCTAGCTTGTCCTACAACTTGTCCAAACACCATATCCTTTATCATAAATGAAGTATGTGAAGCCGAGTTTGCTGCTGAGATGATCCAGTGTCCTACTACAACTTAAAAGTTGACCGCCATTGCTGAATAGTTACAGAAGACAATTTCTACACTGCTGTGGTGCTCTGGATGGCAGGCATGTGGTGGTCACCTGTTGTTGGAACAGTAGGTCTGTCAACAGAAACTACAAGAGGTTCTTCTCATTGTCCTCATGGCCCTGGTCGACGCAGATTACAAATGTCTTTGCATTGATTGTATGCCCCTCTCTGTGGCTGGAGGCTCAGTAAAGTCTACTCATTTGTCTCTGAACTCTGCATTTACCAGGCAGCCTCATTCCCCTGTTAGTCTATGCATTTGAATGTCATGTTAATTGACTCCAGTTTGAAATAATACCAATTGAAATCCAACGATAAGTCAAAGGTTTTATACCATCAGGAGGTCACATGACGCCATCGTGACCTTGTTTGAAGGCATCGTACTCACAATACGACGTCGTGAAGCCATCGTGTAAGCTTCGTGTGTCCTGCGGGTAAACATCTTAATAAAAATTTACATCATCGTTCTGACTTCGTAAGTGTTTCGGGTGTCATCGTGTCATATTCGGAAGGCATCGTACTTGATTCGGCTGTTGATTCGGCTGTTGACTAGGATCGGGGCCATTTTCGCGCGATTCTCAAAAATCCATATTCGTGTGGCCATCTGCTGTCAATATCGGGACAGTGTGACGCCAGCATTAAAAATGTGGTAGCAATTCGTTCCACAAACTTAAATGCGGACAGACGGATGGACCGACCGACAGAGTGACTCCAATATACCCCTCTCAAACTTTGTTTACCTTGTACACTCTACATCTTGAACAATAAATTTTTATTAAGCATAGCGATAAGTAAACAGTGATTTAAATTAAAAAACTCTGTGGTCTGTGAATGAGAAATTGCTACAGTAATTCTTTCAAAATAATATTAAACTGAAGTGTAGCCAAAAAATCAGTACAAAAAGTATTCTAACATGTTTGAAATTTCTTCTACCTTTTCCTGATGTACACTAAGAAGTTTTAGATATCATTTTTTGTAAGTACATCATATGAACATTAAAGTCCAAAACAGAAAAACAAACTGTCTCTGTATCTATCTCTGACATAATTGCTCATAAAAAAAATGTGTTCAGGAAGAATCTAATCACATAAAACAAATATCTTATTTACCAGCGGAATCACAGACTTTAGTTGACAGTTCAATTCTTGCTGTACGATCCTCTGGATTCTTCACGTTCTTCTTATAGGCACAGTAACCAGCTGTACGTAGTAAACGTTTATTCCAAGTTAGTGACATACCACTCGGTAACTGCAAGGTAATATTCATAGCTAATATATCTTCATTACTGGTAATATTGACGTCTAATCTCAAATTTTAGCAAAATTCAATAAAACTACAGGCCTCATTTGACCCTTAAAATGGCATTTTGACTCTTGAAATAGTAAACCAAAACTTCTAACTTTTGATAATTTATACCAAAGGGTCAAATTTCTTTATAATAATTTTGTTGACCCTTTAAATATTTGTCAACTGATGGTCATTTTTTCAAACCTCAACTTTTGATGTCTAGTGTGGACCCTGGACATAAATCATGTTGAAATAAATTCTTAAACTTTAGAACTAATGACATACAGACAGAATTGATAGTTTACAGTAATGTGTGAAATATAGGATGAAAATCTGCAAGACCAGTACCAGGTAATCCAACACCTATAATCTATAACTAGTATTTTTTATCATACTAACTTTGCCGTTAAATACAGTCCTGTTAAACATCGCAAACAAGTATGCTGATAATTCTTCTTTGTTCTTCTTAAAACCTTTGACAAATCTATCAAGAAAAAAAAAAAAAAATGAAAGAACAGCAAATGAAAATCTTCTTGGTTTATCAGTAGGAAACAAAATCTCACTGTATGAATCAATAGTATGATGCCATGTAGTAGAATACAGAATCTGACAGATTACCTATTAATGTTTATGATATACAAGTTACAACCATGACAATGGTCATTGAAATTACTAGTTGAACTGGAAGAGTAGGCCAAAGATAGAATGCATAATTATCTCAATGTAACTTTGGATGTCCATCAAGACATAACATAAATTTCTACTTCTTCAAAACAGACCAAAGCTAAAAGTTGATGAGAAGGACTTGGAATCTTATTTTATAATATAATGAAGTTCTGATTCCATAAAATTACTTTTTTGACTCTGAATGTCTCCTGTCTTCGTCAATATCACATGATAATGACCTCAGGAAGGTACATGTAGGAGTGACTGCTGAAGTTGAATGACTATCAACTTTTCTGTTATAATTAGACACAGGTGTCAGTATTTTCTTCATAGTCTTCGGAGTACTTTTAACACTTCTTGGCGAAGGTGTGACAACAAAATCTGTGGAGTCGCTGTCTGAGTCATCAGATAAACTGATGTATCCCTTAGATGATACAGAAATACTTTTCTTCACTGGTGTAGGTGTTTTAAATTGATTTTCCTTATCTGAGCAGCGCTTCTTTTTCCGTATCGGGTTTGGAGTTTTAAACAGTTCAGACTCATTTACAGCCTGTCCTGAGTCATTCACAATATCTTTTGACCTGTTTATACTAATTGTTCCTTTCTTATCTTTATGACTTGGTTTAACAATGCTTAAAAGTTCTGGGAAGACTACTTGATCATTGTCTGAATCAGAATCTGAGGAAATCTCAAAATTTAATCTACTTTGCTGCAAACTGTTAGATTTCTTTTTCATTTTATTATCACTAGGATTAGATGGTAGATCGTCATCTACGTCGTTTTCCTCACTAGATGAGAATGAAACTTTCGAGGACATTTTCTCATTTTCTTGATGTCGATGTTTTGGTGGTTGGTCACCTTCAGAACTAGAAGCTGGAACAAATACAAGAAGTTTTTATTAAATGTTTCTTCAAAATTTGTTATTCAGTTGTTTTTAAATTGAGTGTCTATATTCTTACCCATCTCATATACAAAATCTACACTTAAGTGCAAAATCGGTAGATTCTGTTTGTAATTTTCTGCTGTCTGAAATAATTTGTAATCTACAAATTCAAAGGATGTATTGATAATGTACTTATATATAATCAACACCTCCTGGTTCACAGTAACTTGTGTTCCAGACTTGAATCGTGGTCGCAGCAGATCATACCCTTCAAGAAAATTTGACAAATGTTGATTTTTGTCCACATGTGGAGAAGTTGCCGGCTCCTTATGGAATGGTAATTTAGTATAAATACAGTCCAGTAAAACTGGTTAGGGGAACCGGCAGCCATATTTAACAGAAATAACATTAAAAAACGGCATTAAATCCACTGCAACTAATCTCAATAACTTACCAGTACTTCCACTATTCTCTTCGTCTTCTTCAGAACTTTCTACATCAGATGATGATGTCTGGCTTCTGAAATAAATTAAGGTCTTTACTGACAAACTGAAAACCTATGAAGATCAAATCTCTTAAGTACAAAATAAGTCACATGTCTTATCTGGACAGAAAAATGAAATTCTGTAAAGTACAACGATACAGCTTAATTATTCCAACACTAGCAAAGAAAGTCTCTGTAGTTGATCAGTTATGGTCTCTGACTAGTTATCATTAGCCTTTTAATGCTAAGATTTCAAATTTCATCTGGGACCAATTTTAACTTGGGAGGAAGCTATCCAGCAAGTTTAAAGTATAGAAGTTTTAATCTGGTGTATGCCTAGGGTCAAGATCCACTGTTAAAAGCTTGTTAAGTCGCCAAATGACTAATGACTAATGCTGTTGGTGTGATGTTTAAATCCCACTGAAAGAGGAATTGTTTTCAACTTTTCAGGGGAGACAATTTTGTAAACCATAGAGCATGATATGACTAAGTACTGTAAAATACTTACGGTACATAATCAGGTGATTTATTCATTTCCTGAGTTTCTCTCAAATAGAAGTCAGTGTCATCAGATTCACTAGTCATATCATCATCTTCAACAATAAAATCATCCATACTGTAAATAAAGATATTATGAAGAGTCAATCATAGTGTATCAATGGTGTAAGACAAGACATGAAGTAAATACAAGAAATGGAAGTCAGATGAGCTCATGTAAAGCCATTAAACAAATCCAACAACTGGTTGGCATCTGGACTAGTAGAAATTACACCAGCATATGTAGTCTTCAAGATTAAGCCTTCAATGTAGCCTTCAAGCTGCACCAATAACCAGGGGCATTTGGCAACTTTTTTTACAGTTTTATTGTGGAGGAAGACCCCAGGTATTAACCTGGGTAGAACCACTGACCTTCTGTATGCCAGCTGGACAACTTATCACATGTGAAATTAAGTCCTGGATGGGATTCATACTCACAGTGGTGAGAGGCTAGTAATGACAAGTTAGACACCATAATCCTTCTCCCACAGAGGTCCAACCCTAAAATTATTAATTTATTATTAACCATTCAAAAACAAACTCAGGACACCTGCTTTATTTACTTCTTTATATTGTAGACATATGCCTTTGCTTGTCCTCATAATTGATCTGTAAAAATTAGCAAAAACAAACTGAATTTAATGTTGCATGTACTTACATTGAAGGACTTTCTGAAGATTCTGAACTGGATCTAATTGGTTCAGGTTTTTTTCTCATCTTCTGAAAAACTGAATCAAACAAAATATTTGATTTCACCAGAAATGAAGACTGAAATAAGGTTACCGTAAATTATGATGTTGAACAGTCAGTGTTGGTTTGTATAACTGACGTTCAGATGAAGAATTTTAGTATGAAGGAATTCTAATATTACTTCAAAGATGAACAGATAACAACAATAAGACTTCACATGTACCAGCTATTATGGTTTTTTTGTATTATACTGAAATTTATACTTCCATAGATGAAAGTTTGCAAAACCTGTGCTAGTAGGGGTCCCAGGGTGGAGGTGAATCATTTGCATTTTGAAGACTACTACAACACTACATTTTAGCTGAATAAGACCCCTGGGGACTTTGAAAAAAATAGAAAACCCTGTATAAACCAGACATTTTACACCTTAATACTTCAATAACCAAAGATTAAAATCATTTTTGCACACTTTGCTAAAAATTGTATAAAATCATACATGAATCAAGTGTATCACTGTCGCTTGAGTCACTGTACTTCCTAGATCTGAAAACAAAAAAAAACATTTCTTTCCATTTTATCCTACAAACAATTACATACTTTTTTAAATGATCATAAAGCAAGTTGATAGTAACATACTTAAAATAAATCTCTTTCAGCGACTGTCTTCTGAGTTAAAAACCAGAACAAAACAAGGGCTTGAGTTCATGAAACATGAGATCGGTCTCCAAGGCTTCCAAGCTCAAATCTCATCTCGTAATGTTTCAAAAGAAATTATTTTCAGACAAAAATGTTATTATAGACACATTAGTCTGACAGAACAACTGATCAGAATGTACATTTAAACATTCATCAGCTCTATCTTTTCAACCACAATACTTTGATAATTTAAATTGAATGGAGATTTGAGCTCAGAGACTGTTCTCAAGAACTTTAATATCACTGTTGTTAAATGATTTATAGATAAATTTCATTTGTATATTACATCATTTGTATGACTATGCATCTTATGCATACACCAAATAAAACAGAGAGTTAATTTCCAAGTTCTTAAGTAGTAAATAAATATGTTTGTTGAGGCTGTGGAAAATCGTTTAGCTAAAAAAAATTCCCTAACCTCCAACTTTGTTCCAGCAAATTTTTATTGTCATCAATTCGATTCTTCTTGACTTGTTTCACAGAAGCAGCAATTTCATGAAAGCTTTTACCAGACTCTGAGTCTGAACACTCTTCTGTAGATGAGATATCTTCAATGTCATCATGCACTTTATCATCATCATCATCATCATAAGCTTCACTGTCTTGATCGATATCCTGTTCACTAGTATCCTTCAGATGCTTTCCATCAACACCAGATTCAGAATTGTCATCAATGACATCATCAGTTGCTACATGTTCCTCAGATCTAGTGTTATCCTTAACAATATGTATTTTATCTGTTTGTGTACCAACATCTTTTACTTCATATTCACTCGCTTCAGATATATTTTCTACATCATGAAATATTTCATCATTACTTTGATCACTATCTTCCACAGAGACAACAAGACCTCCTGATAAGCCGCTTGAAGCATCCACAGTGTCCTCTTGATATAAATCCCTTTTAACAACACTAGGGATACCACCATCAGTTAGTTCATTAAATGCATGGAGATCATCAATAACCTCTGTCTCATCTTTATAAAGATCTTTATTATCCACTTCTTTTAATGAGTTTTCAGTAATGCCCAAGTAGTTATCAATGTGTGAAACAACCTCAGTATTTTCAGAAAATGAATCAGTTTTATTACAATTAACATCAGCAATATCATCAACAGTCATCCCTCTGTACAAACCATTCACTGAAGATAGCTCTTCATGAAACCCTGCAACATCAATGACAGTTTCTTGCCTGTAAGTATTAGAAGTTTCCAGTATAGTATTCGTTGTAAAGCTTCCATCATCTAAATTATGGGCATCATCAGTTTGTATTCCAATGTCAACAACTTCTACTTCTTCACATGACTTATTACCACTAAGATTGTGCTCATTTGTGACATTTTCATGTTCAGCATTATTTTTTGTGTTAATTTCTTTAGTAACATCTTTACTGTCATTAAGATGTTCAGGTTTGGTCTGACCATCTGGGCTTAGCCTCAAAGATTCAAAATCTTCAATGGCTGTCACAAATTTTGTATCATCACATACAAGTACGCTGTCATTAACCTGCTCATTAGACACATCAGATTCATCGATTCCTTCAAACATTTGTCTGTATGTTACACTACTTCTTCTATGGATCCTGGTTGACTCAACTAAAGGTTCCCCTAAATTATCAATGTCAAGTGTACACGATGCAATAGAAACTCTTTTCTTAATGATCGAATTATTGTAATCATCAGAAATTGGACTAAAACTCTTCATTGGTGGAGCAATGAAACTTTCACCTACACAAGTCACTGTGTTATTTACTTTTTTACTTTTAAACAGAGAATTATCATCATCCGAGTCACTACACAGAACAGCTGTGTGATTATCTACTCTCTTTGTTTTGCTTATTGCAATAGCTTGCTCCTCTTCACTGTCAGAGGATAAAAGAGCTTGGAAACTTTGTGGTTTTGTAATATTACAAGATCTAGAAGTAGAGGAAATACTCTTTCCTGTACTCTCTGTTCCAGACTTTACAGTTTTTTTCCTTAATTTTAGTCTGTTTCGCTTTCTACCATCTAGAAATAAAAAGAAAGTAATCTAGTAAAAGTGAATATTTGGCTTTAAAATTATCATCAATGATTTGTTATAAATTAATAATGGAATGATCTTGGAATGATTTAACCATCCACCTTAACTGAAAATTTCAGAGTCTGATCCGATCATCCACAAAACACAAAAAAATGCAGCTCAGTTGTTCATTGAATTAATTTCATTTTATGGCCAAATCAATTCGGATTTGGCATATTTGAACATTTTGGACACAAATGAAATTACCCCCTTGACGTTAATCAGAAGTAGGCAATGAATAATCAGGTGGTGGTCACTCAATTACTGCTTAAAATAATTAGAAGACATTGGAATATATAATACCGAGTTTTCATTAATATTCAGTACAACAGATTTTCTTATGAAAATAACAGATTTGTCTGGTTCAAGCACTTATATACATACATGGATTCGCAACTGCTAAAAATAGATCAAACGATATCGTTCGGCGATCCCACAATACATTGCTATATATTAGGCAATGTCCGACAGCTGTATTTGGGTGTTTACGAATTTGATTATACTAATAAAACTCTGGCAATTGGGCACAGGAAATTGGTAAAGGATGCAACAAATTCCTTAAAGATATTGAGATACATTTATAATCCACAAAGTCTAAGTATAAGCATCGAAAAAGTCATCAGTCGAACATTTTAAATTCCAAGATGGTGGACATCTATTATAATCCTTTCGTCTCCGAGATTAAACATTCGGAATACCACGGATATTTTCGCTGTTATTATCATTCGGACATCACAGATTTTTTCGTATTTTCGCTTTTGTAAACAATAGCTTGTATTCCCGTTGATTCACGTCTTATTATCGCGGGATTTGATTACTTTAAACTGTTAATACGGAAGTTGCGAATCCATGTATGTATAAGTCCTTGTCTGGGTGAAAAGGGGGCCGTCTACTTAAAATATATCAATTATCATACTTAAAATTTTCAACATTTGTGCATTGTAATTGATTTTCTTTGCAATTTTTACTGAAGGTTTTCATTGGCAATCGGTAAAAAAGGCCAATTCTTTTTAATCCAAATGAAAACCCTGATAACATGATGTTAAGCAACCTGTATTAAATTATTGTTTCAAATGTTAAAATACGAACTTACCAGTACTTTTACCATCAGCAATGTTTTCCTGTTTTATATTCTTAGGAGTGATTGTTCCAGTACTGAGAGGTAACTAAAATGCAGAAAATACTGGTCATTGGTATAATGTTAATTATTATATACATCTTCTTATTTATCATTTTTCAGTATAAAAACTTTTATTTTGCTGGCAGAAACTTTTTTACTAAGAAAGTGACACAGAATAGTCACAGATAGCCAGCGTCTTCCCATCAGAAATTAAGCTATCTTTTTGCCCACAAAAAGCTATTTACCTATTTGCATTAGAAATAATTTCCAAATTAGTCTCTTATGTGTGAACTTTACTCCCTTTTACCAGTTTCACTCTTCCTTAAAAAATGTTCATTTATTGACTGTGAAGCTCCCTTTACATTAGATTGAAATAAGGAAATATTCCTTTTCATGATAATTTCTAACCAAATTTGGATCACATACATCATTGTTCTTAAACCATCCAAGCTTTTCACCCATCTTCAAAAACATCTCATCAATGTCTTGTTTGTTTTCAGAAGTCGACATCCTTATTTTTGTAAATGTTGATCTGAAAAAATATGCAACTCATTTTTGTCAATGAAAGTAATCGGGTAACATTATAATTTGCCTAATGTAAATGGAGAAGGGAAAGAAAAGTACATACGGATGCTATTATAATTATATAAATACTGCCTGCGTTAAACATTTACACCAGACAGAAAACCGTTTTCCAAGTGAGCAGAGGTCGCGAATACATATTACATTTACCTCCCTTACTACTACATACGTAAAATTGAAGATAAACAGTTTAAAATTCGAAAATTAATATATATTTTTCACAATTCTTTTCGAAACTTACCCTAAAATATCTAATACATCTACAAACACCCGAATACTTCTAGTTCTCTGTTTTCTTTTTCATATTCCCCTCCATTGGTTTGAGCTAAATCTCACACACCACAGTAAGTCCGGACTAACCGTAACCTACGCCTATCGTATACATCTGCACTGAAGCTTTACTGACACTATTACACCCATTTGACTACAAGAAGTACTGTATGTACCGTGTATACATAAATTGATGACAAATACGATACATTGGCCATTCTACATGAATAATAATATACACGTCTATTTTTTCCTCAAGGCTTTTAAGACTGGCTTGCATGGGTTATTCTTTCTTAATATAGAACCGCAGAGTAAGATTTCAATTTCAACTGAATTCGAAAAATATTTTAACTTTTTTTAAGGTACCTTGCATAGCTGTCAATGGTCTGGAAAGGGTAAGAGAGTGACAAGGGTCAGAGGGGCGGTTGTTCCTCGTGGGGTATGGGGACAATCCCCGTGACGAAGCCGGAGGCACCTCCACAGAGAAAATTGAGTTTTTCAACCCAAAATAGATCTACCTACATAGAATACATACTGCTTCATAATTTATACCTTGGACGGACAAGCCAACCTACTCCGAGGCTATATAAACTAATGTAGGACAAAGTGAATCCTATATATATATAGCTTTTTATTTTTTTATTTTTTTTTAAATGCGTGTGACTTGGAATACTTGGAGTGTGAGCGTGATCTAGGGCTACATTGCATTTGACACACGCCCAATGTTAGTGTCATGACTGCTAGGTATGATCTTGAAGATTTTAACATGTGTCAAATTCATCACTTCAGTACTCATATCAAATACAGCATCCGAAAAAAAAGATTTTATAAAATCGATATAGCAAATGATCAAACGCGTATTTGTTGTTCGGTACTTATAACAGATGAATTTATTTCTATAATGTATTCACAAAGGCAGCCACACCGGCATCTTGAACCTGATTTCCTCCATTTTTGAGATAAATGTATATAACTACGTTCTTAGTTAATGTACACATTGTAACAAATAAAGGTTGAACATTTAAATCTATAATACGATTTTCTGTATATATGTATAACTTGCAATTGTATATTAATATTATCAAGGACTTATATATATGTATGTATATAAGTCCTTGATATTATACTATAATTAGACGTAAACAATTTTGTTTCTGGTAACCCGACCTGTAGCTACCATATTCCCCCCCCCGCGACCATAGCTAGACTTTTTATTATACACGAGGAACGGTACACCCGCTCTCTCACATTTTATACCTGCCTACATATAAAAATTCACCTTCTTACCTATACTCTGACGAGCATGCAACCAGAAACAAACAATCTTTTATAGGGCTTATGTGTCTTAGTCGTTTTTCGACATTGAAAACATTGGAAACGAAGAGACTAGCCTTTTTGCAATTTACTTAACCTCACGCAGTCGGCTTCTCTAAATACGCAGCAATATTCCAGAGAGAAATGAAATTACGTGTGGCAACAGAAACATCAAAAGTATAAATGCATTAAACACCGGATTGACGCTCTCGTTTTGTTTTGATGTCGCCATAAAGATTAGAAATATTCTGAAAACTTCACTGTTCGCGTGACTCATCATTCTTAAACCAATTTAATCCAGTCAGTGGAATGAAATATCTAGGCATAAGCTCGTCTCGCTCAAATAATGCTGTCAAAATTCAATTTCGATTCACGTCAGCAAAACCGATTACTAGACAGAATTAAATATTTTTTTTGTTAGAATCGTATACATGGTCATGGGATGTTACGTGTTTCTATGTGGTATACGGGATATTCTTTGTTCAATGAGTTCGTGTTGTTTGTTCAATCTGAGTGTGTGTGTTGTTTGTTCAGTTTGAGTGTGTGTGCGTGTGTTGTTTGTTTAATGAGTGTGTGTTGTTTGTTCAATGAGTGCGTGTTGTTTGTTCAATTTGAGTGTGTGTGTTGTTTGTTCAATGAGTGCGTGTTGTTTGTTCAATTTGAGTGTGTGTGTTGTTTGTTCAAAGAGTGCGTGTTGTTTGTTCAATGAGTGTGTGTTGTTTGTTCAATGAGTGCGTGTTGTTTGTTCAATTTGAGTGTGTGTTGTTTCTTCAATGAGTATGTGTTGTTTGTTCAATTTGCGTGTGTGTTGTTTGTTCACTTTGCGTGTGTGTTGTTTGTTCAATGAGTGTGTGTTGTTTGTTCAATGGCTGTATGTGATGTTGGTTCAATGCATGTGTGTGTATTTTGTTCAATGTGAGTGTGTGTTGTTTGTTCAATTTGAGTGTGCGTTGTTTGTTCAATTTGAGCGTGTGTTGTTGGTTGAATGTGAGTGTGTGTTGTTTTTGTTTGTTCAATGTGGGTGTGTGTCGTTTGATGCAACGGTTTATAAAACCTTAGCATTGCAAGTGAAAATTAAATGAATTTTGATTGGATAAAAGGTGAGTGTGCGTTGTTTGTTCAATGTGTGTGTTGTTTTTGTTTGTTCAGTGTGAGTTTGTGTTGTTTTTTGCTTGTTCCATGTGAGTGTGTGTTGTTTGTTGTTTGTTCAAAGAGTGTTTATTGTTAGTTGTTCGTTCAATGATGTATGAACCGTTTGATTGGTTGTTGAACTGGAAGTCTACATGCACAGTCAGCAATCGGAAATCCTCGGCGTTTGTCTAAAGAACAGTGCCACGGACATAATTAAGAGGTATACTATAATATAGGCCGTCATAGCGTTGTTTTCACGGGCAGCTTTCCATCATTACTGACCTTGTAATTCTAACGACGGAACAGATAGTTCTCTTTTTCAATGGGAACTTGATGTCCATTTGGAATATTGCGAACGAAAAACACGTATGTAAGTTTGTAATTCTGAGAATGATTTTTGAAACGAGAACATGGAGTTAAAAACTAGTGACGGGAAACTGCATAACCAAAATGTAACCCAACACTGATGAACGAGGTGTATTTCTCGGATACGGAAATGCACAAGTAGTTACGTATACGATTGCATAGTTAGTTCGACCTATCACGCGAGATCTCCCAATGTCCGTTTTCTTATGTATTATGTTTCTTTTCCTTTATGATTTGATTAATTTCTCGTTTTATACTAGTTAGTTCTTATAGTAATTAGAATAAAATAGATTACGTACTTTGTTGCAGAGCTGGTCACGCCATCTCGGTGACAAGACTACAGTCAGCCTTCCAATATTTCACGGACGCTTTGTAAGTGTCCCCATACAAACTATATATGAATTTAAAGTCACATGAAACGAAATGGCGTGTATCGGTGCTTTACACTGGGTACGATGAAAAACCAGGAAAAAAATATTCGAAATAAGATTACAGAATGGGGATTGATATATTTGCACGATTCTCCGGCATCTTTGCTACCATCACTGGGGCAACTCTGCATTATCAAAAGCTATCGAATGGACCGTAAAATAAACAAAACAAACTATACGTACATGCGTTGTCTGTATTATTTATTACGATTGTACACACATTTTATACAATGTCACGAATGCGTGATCTGTGATCTTGTATGACATAATAACTAATTAATTTTATGCATCACGTAAAATAATAAACTTATTATTAATAAGTTTATTATTCTAAGAGATGCATAAACTTTACACAGTTGTCGAGTGGAAACGTAGATATAATAATTATCGTCAATGTCATTGTCACTTTGTCGCCTTGTTTAGACCATAGAGGGGGTAGCACGGTGTAGGACTGATCAGTGTTAAATTCTGTATCAAGGCCAAAAAATGACCATACGGATCAAAACACATAATATTTCATATACAGAGCAACCTCTCCAAAGCAACACACTTTAGGAGTAGCAGTATTAGGTTCTTGATTAAAGATTGTTCCTCCAGAGAGGTTAAATTAATAGTTAAATAGTGCAATGGGCAAACATGTTGTTGTTGAAGAAAGGTTGTTGCTTATGAGAGGGCCGCTCTGGAAAGGTTGCCCTGTATATACGAGCACTTTCCACCGTGTGGACACCATGATACATCATCCCTACAACGTACCAGTGCCTGCTCCCTATGGTTTAGACTAAGCATATTCGCCGATGTACAGAATAGTTTGCATATCCGTCCCATTTGAGGAGTTATTGGCATTATAACCGTGATCATGTTTATTGTTGCTAGCTATATAATTATCAGCCACAACAATGAACGTTCGACACTTGACTTACATTGTTATCCGGATCTATAACCATAAAAAACCTGACATTGCCTCCTAATGGTCAGTGATGCCTTTCATAAAATAATGGTGATTTATATAGTTATCTGTTCTTTAACGACCCATTTGACAGATAATCTCTGCTCAGGGCCGCCCCGAGAGAGGGGAGAGAAGATACAGGAGAACCGGGCATTTGTTTCCCTAATATTATTTCGAGTAATTATCCCAGATTCTTTATCTTGTCTAGTGTATTAAGCACCGACACACGTCTAGCCATTTTTCTTGTGACATTTTGGAATTAGTACTTAGCTCGGTAGTTACGTTGGGGACAATGAAAAGGCATCCCTAAGAAATTCGAAAGTTGGAACTGAGAATCTAACCCACGACCCTTCGTTTGGTAATCTAGTACGTTACCACTAGACCACCGATCATGCCTGGTGTTTTATCTAACATGATCGTTCCAGACCGTAATCGCGATACAATTATACCAAGTCATTATTCTAGATGATTTATTTTATTGCATGGTTAAAATATTTGTATTCTGAACAATTATTCATTGCGTATTGATCTCCAACTCTGTACAAAACAAGAAATTATTAAGGAAATGTTCGCCAATAACGTCTGTCTGACTGACTTTGCATAATAGTAACTGTTGATAGACAAATTCTGTAACATCTATGCTCTTTGAAATGCGTTATATATGTCGTTCTTTCTGTTTATATCTGATGTTTTATTATGTAAGACTTTACTAATGGCATGAGCAAGTAATTTGTTTCAGTGAGAAGCCTTTTTATAATAATATTTCATTTATACAGTGCAACCTCTCCAAAGCAACACCATATGGAAGCAGTAAAATTGTGTTGTTGTAGAGAGGTTATTGCTCATAGTGAAGTTATACTAATAGATAAATTTTGCAGTGGAAAGAATCATGTGGTTGTAAAGGGAGGTTGTTGCTCAAGAGAGGGTCACTCTGGAGAGGTTGTACTGTACTAGACTACGGCGACCGGTTCACTTAACCAGTTTCATGGACAGTATTCTAACCACTATTAACTTACTCATCCTCAAGGCGCCGGCAACTTCTTCACGTATGAAGGTAAATCATCATGTTCGTCCAATTTTCATAGAAGGGTATATGACCTACCACGACCAGGATTCAAACCCGGTTCACCGGGTTTACATGTCCAGCATTCGAACCATTGGATGAAGGTCACGACCTGTCAGAGCTATATATGTACATGTATGTTGTGTTATGGAACTCTTTCGTCGGCTCATTTCTATACAAACCCGCATGTCATTTTTTTCCCATTTTGAGAAAATCGCATTTGAAGTTTTGCTTAAATAAATGAGTTACGAGTTTGTGTAATTTGGCTTAAACCTATTTAGGGGAGATCTAGAAGCAGGTGAGTATGTTCATTGTAAAGCTAATCGAGACAAAGAAAAATATGAGACCAAAATCACAATTTTTGGCCCAAAATTGAGTCACGCCGGGGTTGTATAAACAAGTCGACGGCATGGACTTGGTAGGAGTGAAAGTTTACATATTTAGATTGTTAAGTTTGGTTAAGTTACAAAAGAATGTTTTTAGATAATTTTATTACGATAAAAATACAAGTACATTATATATAATATTATACTGAATGTGAACAAGTCAACTACACGTATTAACTACATGTATTATATAAGTATGTTGAAAGAATTATGATATTTTACATCAAGGAAAAACATGTGAATGCGTTAGACACATAGTCGCCTTTCCTGTATTGATATGTATGAAAAATACGCTTACAATAATATACTAGTAGATGGCGGATCCAGGATTTCAGGCTAGGACAGGGGGAGGGGGGGGGGGGGGGGGGTAATACGTAGAATAGTAGGCAGTGTGTGGGGAGATCCCGAGAAATATTTTAATTTGAAGTGAAATGGTGCAATGTATTAAGCTTCTTTAATTGGTTGCGATTATGCTAGAAAACGCGACACAAAGGGAAAAAAATCAGACCGCTTCAGAATTGAATAATTGGTTGTTATTTCATTGAGTGATATTCATTTCTATCTATGGTCGGGGACTTAAAGGGTTGGTAGGACGGTTGCGATCGCCTTGAATCCGCATTTGGCTTAAATTGTCAAATTGAAAGGATTTCTCAACCATTTTAAATGCAGTTGTAACTATATTGCAATACATGTACATATACATGACTGTATATAAATGATTACATTTAAAGCTGTTGATTTCTTTAGGAATTTATCAGGTCAAAGTTCAAACTTATGGCGAAGAGGTCAAGGTCACTCACCAGTAATCGTGTTTCAAGTTATTATGATTTGATACTTCACAATGTCGCTGGTACAACGAACTTGTCTCCAAGTTTTGACAACAACGACTACGATCAATAAACACAATGGAAGAGATGCAGTCATGATGTCTAATGAATTATGCCTAATTGTCGTTGGGATTCCGTCAGTAGAGACTTTTCGCTCTTGAAATATGCTGAAGAAGTTCTTGTTTTGTATCAGTTGGTCATTTTCTTTAAACTAACACCGAGGAGTTTCGATTAGTTTTGTATGTGATACATAATCATGTACCGGAAAGCTAGAATCGGTTATGTAACACTTATTCTGGGGTATGTTAATTAAGTTGAAAAATAGTCTACATGTAACATCCTGATTTTTGACATAGCTACATTCAACATGTAACGAAATTTACATTGTTAGCACAAAACCTCAGTAATTATATATATATTGTACTCTGATAAAGATAAAGAACAAAGAAATACATTTTCACTTTCACGACATCTCCAAAAGCAGAAATTTCCAGATTAATATAAACGCATTAAATGACATAATATACGATCATAAATTATGTATTTAATACAGGAAGGACGACCCCTTTCTTCAAAACTTCTTCGCTATCAGCAATCATAGCAGGCCAAACAGTCCAGTCACACACATGTCCTGATTTTCTGCCATCAATGTCAAATTTTTCAGTCTCAATCGTGTCCCCTTTTGGGATCCAGTATATGTAAGGGGCCGGTTTTAAGGAAACCATTTCGGTCAAACATTCTATACAACGATGTATAAAAGCTTTCAAATGTTTTTCTGTATTTTCCTTGTGTACTGACAGAGGCAATTTATGCTGAATAAATTCCTGAAAGAGAGAAATCGAGATTGTAACATTACCCCCGACTAGCGCTTTATCAGAACTGACGTTCAACTGAGATCATTATTGATAACTACACAATCAAGTTGAATAACAGCAACACATCCTGTGAACAAATGCCATCCCTGGGAAAGACAAAAAGTGGCCAGTATTGACAGGTGGCCTATATTCGGAGGTCACTTTGATCTAAATAGAACGAAGACGGTTTTGAAAAGAATGCCATTTGTTCACCAGGTTGTCTTTGTTCAGAAGTGGTGGCCGCTAATACAGATTTGAAAGTTCACGTAA
Source organism: Lutraria lutraria (assembly GCA_964023205.1). NCBI lineage: Eukaryota > Metazoa > Mollusca > Bivalvia > Venerida > Mactridae > Lutraria > Lutraria lutraria. Next base: position 4,675,252 of record OZ026833.1, read on the forward strand.
ATGCGTCAGATAATTGCGTAAACAGAACATTGTATGCTATATAATTAGAACGGATTCATCATATAGTTGCTACGACCTAGAAACATATAGGCCTGGCAACATCTCTCCAAGGACCATAGAACGTACATGGCGGACATGAATCTGGAAACAATTACGCCAACATCAATTACATGTTATCAGATTATATGGACTTCGATGACGACAAATAACAGCATGCAGACGCGTTCCTGTAGTAAACTTGATTGCACCGACATATCCTAAGTACAACTATCTTAAGGCATCACACCTCTTTGGCTTTCAATTCAGTTTTACACAATTTTTGGCACTGACTAATTTTCAATTCTGAGAGAAAGCGCGGTGCGTTTAGGTAGGTACACCCAATTAATGGTGCATGTATGTATAAATAGACGATCACCCTGTGTTAGTGTGATGTCTTAAACAGAGGTAGGAAACAAAGAGATACTAGTAAGACTGTTGTCAAACGGAACAAATGAATGATTATGTTGACTCTGATTGTATGTAACGAGTGTTTTGCTACTTATATCAATTATGATCACACCGTAAGCTTTGTGACTCTGACAATTTCAAGATGGCTGTGTTTTTCCTTCTATTTTTTAAATCGTTCTATGTGTAAATGGGGGATTTCGGGATAGGCATTTTCGTGATGTTGTTGTTTTTTGTCAGGGAATCCTTTCTTATCAATATTCATCAGGTTACTACATGAAACAGCTTTTTTCAAATACATGTACTAGTAAACACCATCTTTATGACACTATTACGTTTTTACTTTTCCTCACACAGCAAGTCAGCAATGATACGATAATGGAGATTAAGTAAGTAGCTGTAATAGTCTGGTTCCCGGACGTGCTCTATAATTACATAGTGTAAGGGGAAGGAACTCCAGACTACGTAATGGTATACACCTTACAAGGTCAAGGTTAAATTCTGCTTCCAGTTGCATTGATCAGGTGGGATAATTTACAATAATGTGTCTACTAATGACATGGGCAATTATTATTTCCTTTTGAAACTCCATTATCACCAAAACGATGGGCTTTCTGATAAAAACTTTAAACAAGATGTGTTTTTAAAACACAATGCCCCGTGACCTTTACCTTTGACCTACTGGCATGAAAATGCACAGGTCACGTAGAGGTTATCACGAGGAATTAATAAATAAAGTTTGGTGATTGTAGTGGAAGCGTTTTGAATTTATAGGAAAGGTTAAAGTTTGGTAGACACAAACAAATAAACGAACGAACGAACGAAACGAACGGACGCACGGGCGGACGAACGGATAGACAGACAGACAGACAGACAGGCCGGAAACAATATGCATCCGATCTATCGATAAGGGTCATAAAAACAAAACATGTTTTTGTGAGCACTATACCATACTTGCCATCACGTTTAGATAATAAAATGATTTTAATGTTGCCTGTATAAATACCTCAGTCAGCTCATGATGTTTCTGTTTTAAGTGGTGACCATCCTTAGATTTATCTAAACAGAAATCATTCACACCCTAAAATAGAATAAAAGATAAAATGCAGTAAAGTTAAGGACAATTAAATTTTACTACCGCACGAATACAATCAGCTAATTCAGCATCAACAACGTCTCTCACTTCAGTATACATCACGTTATTCACTAAGGCAATTCTTAAAAAACATTTTATTTGGGCTTACGTTCCATACTCAAAAATTGCCTACCTACTTACTGAAAATTCTCTGGGTAGGGCTACCACAAACAAACATCTTTAAGGATGGCCTTAACTAACTAAAAACAACACTGAATGTACTAAAGTTGTGCAGAAATACATTACATGTGCGTACAGACATCTCAGCATTTCTACTTCTGCATTAAACGGGTCACCAGAGTATCAATAACTAACTTATCTCTAAAAACACAAAATGGCAAAATTTATAAGTAATACAGTACAACCTCTACAAAGCAATGCCCTTTGGAGAAGAAAGAATATGTCGTTGTCGAGAGGATGTTGCTCTAGAGAGATTAAATTAATAGTTATTAGTTAAGTGGTACAGTCAGAAAAATCATGTTGTTGGAGAGAGGTTGTTGCTCAAGAAACGGCCGCTCTGGATTGGTTTCACTGTCCATGTATTAAACAACGTCGTACAGCCCCGCCACACCGTCCTGATTCAACTCACGTAACAAACAATTTAATAATCACATACACCATAAAGGAATATGTCAGCATGAAGAATGATCGATACACACTTTGATGATGGCAATAATTGCGTGTATACATGTGTAATACTAGTAATAGCGATGGTTTTATTGTCATGGTAAAACATCCACAATGCTTTCTTCCGGTGCTGTGAATGTTTGTGGTTATCGCAGCAGAATCTGAGACAAATTAAACTGAAGCCGAGGAATAACTTTTCTGAATTTATTCTTAGGCGTTAGAAAAAAATATTCTACCAAGTAATATGTCCTACGATGAACTGTCTCTACCATGTAATATGACTTAGGATAAACTGTCTCTACCATGTACTACTTGTATGTCTTATGATAAACTGTTTCTACCATGTAATACTTGTATGTCTTATGATAAACTGTTTCTACCAAGTAATACTTGTATGTCTTATGATAAACTGTGTCTACCAAGTAATATGACTTATAATAAACTGTTTCTACCAAGTAATATGACTTAATATGAACAATCAATAGAATAGAACACATCTTTATACATGAACTTTGTTGACTTTGAGAAAGCTTTCGATACTAGTAGTTTAGGCAGAGAGTCGTTATGGCTGCTAATGGAATATCATGGAATTCCTGAAATAATCACAAACAACATCCCCAACTCCTATAACAACATGACGTGTAGAGTACTACATGAAGGTAGACTGTCTGACACTTTTCAAGTTACCGCAGGCGTGAAGCAAGGCTGTCTTCTATTTCCTTTCCTTTTTCTACTCGCCATTGACTGGATAATGAGGGAATGTACTGAAGGGAAAAGAAACGGAATACATAGGACTCTATGGGAACAGCTAGATGACCTAGACTTTGCTGATGACATCGCTCTTCTGTCCAGCACACAACAACAAATGCAGGAAAAAAACATTACTACTTAACACATCTTCAACCAAACTGGGACTAAAACCAAACATAGCAAAGATAAAAGTAATGAAAATAAAAGGAAATAACAAACAACAAATTAAAATCAACAACAAAAGCTTAGAAGAAGTAGACTCCTTTACCTATCTGGGAAGTATCGTGGGCAACCAAGGTGGAACTGATGCAGATGTAAAAGCTAGGATCAACAAAGCCAGAGTAACCTTTGACATCCTAAAACTATATGGAATTCCAAAAAACATATCCAGAAGAACAAAACTGAAGATATACAACTCAAATGTAAAATCAGTCCTCCTATATGGATCGAAAACATGGAGAACGACTAAAGCCATGCTAACCAAACTCCAGTGCTTCACAAACTACTGTTTAAGGAGAATTTTGAAGATTAAATGGACAGACAAAGTGCGCAATGAACACCTTTGGCACATCACGGACCAAAAACCCACCAACGTAGAATTAAAAAGAAGAAAATGGGGATGGGTAGGACACACCCTTCGAAAAACGAACACAAACATCACAAAACAGGCTCTTAAATGGAACCTACAGGGTAAAAGGAAACGAGGACGTCCACGGAACACCTGGAGAAGATATCTAAATGAAAGGAAGTGATAACACCTGGAATACGGTTTACCCTAGAACAAACTGCAACCAACATTGTCAGATGGAGAGAATTTCGTCAATGGCCTATGCTCCCAAGAGGAGCAAAGTCTGGGGAGCAAAGGGTCTAAGTAAGTAATATGACTTATGATAAACTGTTTCTACTATGTAATATGACTGATGACAACTGTCTCTACCAAGTAATATGTCAGTCTTACGATGAACTGTCTCCATCGCGTAATATGACTGATGATAAACTGTGTCTACCTTGTAATATAACTTATGATAAACTGTTTCTAACAAGTAATATGTCTTACGGTGAACTGTCTCTACCATGTAATATGTCTTATGATAAACTGTCTCTACCATGTAATACTCGTATGTCTTATGATAAACTGTTTTTACCAAGTACAACTGTAATATGTCTTACGACGAACTGTCTCTACCATGTAATATGTCTTATGATAAACTGTTTCTACCTAGTAATATGTCTTACGATGAACTGTCTCTATCATGTAATATAACTTATGATAAACTGTTTCTAACAAGTAATATGTCTTACGATGAACTGTCTCTATCATGTAATATAACTAATGATAAACTGTTTCTACCATGTAGTATGACTGATGATAAACTGTCTCTATATTGTAATATAAACAGTTTCTACCATGTATTATGACTTATTATAAACTGTTTCTACCGTGTAATATGACGTATGATAAACTGTTTCTAACAAGTAATATGTCTTACGATGAACTGTCTCTATCATGTATTATAACTTATGATAAACTGTTTCTACCATGTAGTATGACTGATGATAAACTGTCTCTATCTTGTAATATAAACAGTTTCTACCATGTATTATGACTTATTATAAACTGTTTCTACCGTGTAATATGACGTATGATAAACTGTTTCTAACAAGTAATATTTCTTACGATGAACTGTCTCTATCATGTAATATAACTTATGATAAATTGTTTCTACCATGTAGTATGACTGATGATAAATTGTCTCTATCTTGTAATATAAACAGTTTCTACCATGTATTATGACTTATTATAAACTGTTTCTACCGTGTAATATGACGTATGATTATCTGTTTCTACCATGTAAATGTAATATGACTTATGATGAACTGTTTCTACCATGTATGACTTATGATAAACTGTCTCTACCATGTAATATGACTTATGATAAACTGTTTCTACCATGTAATATGACTTATGATAAACTGTCTCTACCATGTAATATGACTGATGATAAACTGTTTCTACCATGTAATATGACTTATGATAAACTGTCTCTACCATGTAATATGACTGATGATAAACTGTTTCTACCATGTAGTATGACTTATGATGAACTGTTTCTACCATGTAACATGTCTTTCGATAAACTGTTTCTACCATGTAATATGTCTTATGGACAAACTGTTTCTACCATGTAATATGTCTTATGATAAACTGTTTCTACCATGTAATATGTCTTATGATAAACTGACTCTACCATGTAATACTAGTATGTCTTTCGATAAACTGTTTCTACAATGTAATATTTCTACCATATAGTATGTCTTATGATAAACTATTCTAACTAATAAAAAGAAGCGATCGTCGTTCATAAACTTGTAAATATTCAAAGTTATAATAAGAAACCCGCTTGTGACACGCCACGTTGCACAACGTGTGGGATGTAAGAACTAATATATTATAAATATATACTTACTCGTACTATTCTCATCAATAGATAAATCACTTCTTCCTCGTGTTTTTCTTTACTTAATGCGTGTTTAGCTTTCTGCCATTCATTTTTATAAACTTTCCAGAAATTCGAGGCTACTCCAGACGCCATTTTATTTTTTTAATTTAAGTTCTTAATTTGTAAACAAGTTTTACAGTGTCCACAAAGATATAAACAATCTTCGGCGTTATTAATCTTCTATACGTATTTTATAACAGTTATTAACATGAAAATGTCAGTATTATCATACATGTATATAACACATTATTCATCTTACAGCATCGGTTGAAGAATATGTTCATCAATTTATATCACGAATAATTAAACCAGTTTTCTGACTAAAACATCCAAGATGTTCTAGGCCAATAGCTAGAGTTCCAGGGTTGAATAAAAACGCAAACCTAACTACAGCACTTGGTACTAATAAATTACCGCAGAAACACCATGAACAATATTGTGAAGTATTGGAGAATCCGTTCTGATCTGTTGTACGGTAGTCAAGTAGGCTGCGAAGTATTTGCTGTTCTTATTGGATCTTCACAGATTCTGAAACAAAACACTAACAATATAAAAGCTCGCCTACTGACATACAGTGTCAAATACTAACGCTAGTATTTACTTTGTTACAATCATACGGTCAAACCTGTGTTAGTGACCACCTACGAATAAAGGCAATTTTTTAAATACATTTATTGATTATTTAAGACAATATGATCTCCAAAAAAGGACATCTGTCAATAAAGGCCGCACTATGTCTTTCCCAAGGGTGGCCTTTGTTCACAGATTTGATTTTATATCTACATGTATGATAAAACATTTGTGGTGGCCTAGATCTATCAAAGAATTAAAGCTGTTAGCTTCAGTGTTGTAACATTTACCACTTCCTACACACAGACTTTGAAGTACCAAACAACACAAGGTTAATGTGGTTTATTCATACAACGTCACGACACCATTATTTAACAAGATCACAAATCCAAGCCTCTTGAATTTCTTACGAACCTTGTTCTCCATAGGCAACAGGCAAATTCACCACATAAATCAGCAGTGGAGGTAGACTAGCCCTAGACTATTCAAAATCTTCAACCAAATCAATTACAGGCAACGTGTGCTACACCCAGTGTCCGAACTCATAAATCTACCCCTCACTACATGGGTTAAGCGGGTGGGCAGACGTAGGCCTATGTGGTACACGGTGTCAATATCAAACACATGCTTACGTCACGCTATATAACGCGTGACGTGTAAATCGTGTTGTTACGTCACATTCTCGATTGCCATTAATTGTCATTATAATATATCAACTGGCATAATTATATTGTTAGGAGTGAACTTTTGACATTTTGTTTATATACACTGTATATATATGAGATGATCAGTTTACAAAAGTTCTGTGACTTCAAGAAAATATGCATGCATTTCCCCCCAAGTTATAGCAAGTACGAACTGCATACAGTGGTAAGGAGCTATATTAATGATCACCAGAACTCATAACCACCTGGACCAAGGAAGTCCCACTTCTCTATTTAGTAAACATATAAGTACAGTGCAACCTCTCCAAATCAACACCCTGTGAGAAACAGAATTATTGCTCTAGCGTGGTTAAATTGATAGTAAACTCATTCAGTTGGGAGGAAAATCACGCTGTTGTTGAAGGGAGATTGTTGCTCAAGAGAGGGCCGCTCTGGAGAGGTTGTACTGTATAATATTATGCTGTTGTTGAGGGGAGGTTGTCGCCCAAAAGATGGCCGCTCTGGAGAGCCGTTGTACTGTATATTCTGTATTTTTCAAGAAGGAAGTATCAGAGCTCAGAATGCAACATCATGTATTCAGGAAGTTTTCGAGAGAATTCTTTTAAAGACAATATCATGACAATGTTACATTTTTCCTCAAACAAAGGGAACGTAAAAACCGTAACTTAAATAGTTGATAAAATCGAGTTCATGTAGTTATTTTCAAAAACAAATATGATTTTTTTTGATAGTCACCTAGATAACATCTAGAGATAAATAAAAATTGCGTACAATTTAAACTTTACGAGTTTTCCTCCGCCCTTGAAAGCTAAAAAGTCACAAAACGATCCTGATTGTTGGTGCAACCGCGGTCGCGACTCACTGGTTAGAGTGCCGGACCTGTGACATGCGATCTGCGTTCGAATCTCGGTCGCAGCAAACCTATGAAAAAATGAAAAAAAACTGTCGATTTTAAAACTGTCGATTTTCCTCCAGATATTGATAAGTAACCAGCTCCTTCAACAAGGGCATGACAGGTTAGAATACAGTCCAGAGAAAACAAGTAAGGTGAACAGGTCGCCGTATATAACTGAACTATTGGTGAAAAACGGCATTGCACGAAACGAAAAACAACATAAACAACAACACCATTAAATTAAATCTTATACAGCATTATTATGATAGTTAGAACGAGGAAATATTGATTGAGATTAAAAATTGTGCCAGACACCATTAGGTCCTGGACTACTGGGATGTCGTAAATAAAACTGTTAGATTTCACTCAAATCACGATCGTAAATTATCTTAAATATTCATTAGAATTGACAGGCAATGTCTGATACAAATACAAGATGAGCGGATATAATTCGCCGACGTAAACAATTTCTCTAAACCATACACAACTATATGTAAATTGGAACTTGGAAGTATGCGATGTTGCATTATTTAAAGTACATTTATAATAGAAACTACATTGATAAAAATACAAAAATAAGGAATAAAGTGAACCTTTTGGATATAATTTATACAGCATTGATTCAACTAGTGGGATTTATCTTAATTCTGATGAAACCCTCAACAAAGCCTTCGGAACACTTCGGTCGATAATAGGGCTTATACAACCTCTAATATTTAGGATCAGAGCATATACCACCAGGGCTTTCATACTTTGACCCTTAAAATTGCATGACTTTTGAATTTAACAAAATTAAACTTCAGACTGACTCTGAGAGTTTGTACCAAAGAATCAAATTTACTGCATGTACATTTGTATTACATTAGTAGGAAATTATGTTGACTCTTCAAATTATTATCAGCTACGGTTCATTTTGGACCACAAAATATTAACATCTAGTAAGCACCAGGTCCCCAGATCCACAATCCGCGATGAAAATACATGAAAACTTCAGACTCATGTCGCCGCGCATTATTCTGGTTAAATTACTTCACGCCAATCATTCCCGAACTTGAGTTAACAACAATTCCAATAGCTGCCTTCAATGAAAATAATTTGCTTGATGCATCTAAAAGCTCACGTCTTTGTCCAATACACCAATATTCTAAATTAAATTAAAAACACGAAAACATCAATCTTACTCCTATACAGCATGCAAAGTTCTACGGAAGCCCTGAGTGGACATTAAGACTTAACAGTTAGTGCAGTTAGTACTGAGGTCAATATTTGTGGTTGCTAGTAATTCGTGTATCTATATTTAGCACTCAATGTCTGTTTGTCCGTCTGTTCACGTTTATCTAGCCAATCTGTAACCCGTATCTCTATACTCGTTATATGTCTCTGGAAATTTTTCCTCTGAAAAGAGGAAAGCTTTGCCTGATTAAACATTGAAAATGTTTTATTTTGTGGATTTTTATTAGCGAGTTATCTCCCTTTTATTTCTATTTATAGTTGTTTATCAGAATTTGTAGGTCGCTACAATATTCACTATTTAATTTAGATACTTGGGGATTTTTCTTCTCACATACAAACAATTATTCTGTCAATAATAGCACCGTCAGATTTCACTTAATTCACTTTAAGCCACAATATCCCCCATGGGCCATTCCGGTAATATTGCAGAACAGCCAAAAGCATTTTTATTCATACTGCATATATGTGTATTTGTATATAACAATTATTCGGTCAGAGCTTGTAAGTGTACCCGAATTAATGTATTAATATAAATAAGTACATTGTAAATGTTAAACAGTATCACTATTATTAAAATCGTCCTACTACCGTCAATGATACTGTTGTATTTACAACAAAAAATGAATATACGAGTTTTAATGTTGAATTTCTTTACAAGTAAATTTGAAATTTTAGATTTCCGGTATACGATGTAAATTATAATCGGGAAGATGTATCTATCGTAATCATACCGTCATATATCCTCCGTTATCAGATATGTACGACTCGAGTGTTTTCTACGGTGATAGTTAAATAAGGGCTGAAAATGATTGTTTGTTTCGGGATACCCGTCCTATTCTATTTTCACCAACAACCCAAGATTTTCTATTAGGCTCCTGAAACTGTACATCTACTTTTCTAACTTTTTTACCACCCGCTTTCGAAAGCAAAAAACAACAACAATATCATTATTTTTAACTTTTGTGAGCATGCGATCATAAACAAACAATTCTTTTGGCCTAAGTCTGTTTGTGTCATGCCTTCAATTGTGATTTTGTAAAATGTTTACAAGCCAAAACTTGATCAACAGGAAAACACTACGGAATTCACAAATTAAAATTTCATGTACACAAAACGTACAAAGCATTCGTTCGTGTATCCACATTTAGGATTGAATAACGAGCCAATATAGTGTATCCTGAATATACGGAACGCCCATGGGACCATTTCCAAGTTTTCAGTGTATGAACAAACGCAAGAGATTTTATATGTGTTGTGAGTCGTTACGTCAAATGAACATCAGTTGCTTATACTTTGTCTGATTACCAGAAGCTGTTGCTATAATATCTGAGCGTGAAACAAATAAACTCACACATTAAAATTATAGGAATTGTTGAACTATTGTACAGCAAAGAATCTATTGTAAACTGCTAAAGATAAACATATACGTATCAAGAAATGCAGTATGATTTATTATACAATAGACTAACACCAATCTCAATACAGACAATTTTAATATCCGTTTAATTTAGAAGAGTTTCCCTATGTCTACGACTGTTATAAAATTATACTTTAAAATGCGATGTAGCATCCTAGGCCGATGATATGAGATGGAGGCACAAGAAAGGTACATTCAAAGTTATAACATGTCATGCCAGATGAGACTCAATGTTCTGATGGTTATGGTCTCCGGCCTATGTTCATCAGACACTCACCACTATTAAGTTGAGTCCCATCCGGAACCAGACGAATTAAAGTTGCGAGACAGCTGTTCAGTTAGCTTACCAAAGGTCGGTGGTTCCCTTACCGTGAAAGTTGGAAAAGTCTGCTGGAGCCACGTTAAACCCCAGCCAGTGAATAAACCAAGCAACATGTTAATTCTAGATCACGGCTAATGCTTTGCACATGGTAAACGTTGAAAAAACCGGCAATTCAATAATTCTACGACACTGCATCTATATCATAAATGCGTTACTATAGTATCATGTTCCGTCAATAAAACAACGTTACATTGTTGTTTGTTTAGCATTGTTGTACTGATTAATTAATGTAGCATCCCGTGTACAATGTTACATACATACAACTATCACTTTTGTCTCCTGAGATCTACATTCGTATACCCCGACAATAAGCTAATGTATCATAAATATATATATCCATCCGTCCGTTCGTCCATCCGTACGTACCCAGGTGTCGTTATGGGGTTAGGGTAAGTACAAGTTGTCGTTATGGGGTTCCAGTACGTACAAACCGACGTTGTGGGGAAAATGTGTGCTTATGTGGTGCAAAAGTGTTGCTTGTGGGGTTTAGAAGATCAAAAGAAGATCAAAGGCGGCACCCACAACGTCACTTCAGTCACTTCAGTGAGTACGTCCGTCCGTACACAACATAGGTTGGTTGTGGGGTTAGGGTTGGTACATTTAGGTCTTGTGAGTTTCAATTACGTATAAACTGGAATTGTGGGGATGATTTCGACTTGTGGGGATAAAAACACCGAAAGCATCAAAGGGTACACTCCACAACATACCTCTCATGAGTAAGTCCGTCCGTCCGTCCGTTCGTTCGTTCGTTCGTTCGTTCGGTCGATTGGTAGATCGATCATTTGGTGCAACTTACTTCAGGAATGTGGTATTTATATAAAACACAACACTAAACCCCTTTACGAGCATTCGCAATACACGAATATTGACTTAGATAAAAAGTCAAAAACCTTACCAGGCTGTATTACTTGAACAAACATTTTAAATTAGTTACACGCGTTCACTATTACACGAGGCAGATTTAATTGCAAGCAGTATAGAATTTATCCTCCGGAGCAGCAAGATAATTATAATTTAACAGTAATATATCTTCATGGCAAATTTCAATCAACTTAATTTTATATACACTGCTTTTAAACGAGCACATGAATATTTAATACGCACATATAATTACTATGTAGCATTTGATCAACCTAATTATCTACAATATACTGGTAGATTTATATTCCTCGTTTATATTAATACTGACTATTATACTGATACAACAAAAGCTAACACAATGTAAATACTGACCTGAGAATTCCCCCGGTGAAAGGATCGTTCATTATATAGTGAAAACAGAAGCTAAAAGTCCCGTCTTGTATAATGCTAACATACCACTATATACAATGTAATTTTACAAACAATGGTTAAATCCAAAATGCATTTGCCGTGTACAGAAAATATTATGTTCGTCTTCCATTCAGAATATGTCAATATTTCAAATGACTGCGTGATATTGAATTACAACTTCGATTCATTTAAAGTTGTATTATTCCGCTGTGAATCAGTACAAAATCCAAGGTCAATGGATAAGCAGTCCAGAACTTAGGCAAATTTGAACAAACATTCAAGTAAGTCGTTATAAAATGTACATGATAAATTCCATTTTCCCAGGTATTGAACAGACTTGTTCGCATTTAACGACACAAGTGTTTTTATCTGACAATTGATATTTGTATTATTGATCACCAAGAAAATACATTTGTTACGTATCAACATGATACCAAAATGCAATTACGGATTCCATATTGCCATCTTATAAAGTCATGGACCTGAAGAAGGGTTGTCCAAATCGGAAGATCCTTACATAAAGCAACAGATTTAGCCCGAAAAAAATAGACCATATCCTTAAAACATGTTTCAGAGGGCAGGTAGGTAGGAAATGTGTTTTTACAAATTGTTTTTTATATTGAACCCCAAAAAGTTGGGCATGGTCATTTTTTTGGTGAGTAGATAGCGGTCTTGTCAGAAGATACATATTTTAGCAACATTATAATTAACATATCATATGATTTATGATCGTCATCGATTGATAATAGCCTACATGCAACCGATGTTTGTCCTATCTTTGGTAAAATCAGCAAAATTATCTGGCGACAAAAGTGAGTTTATTGTAATACACTGCCATAAGAGGTTACCATGGTGATGATCCAAACAGACACCTGTTCACTATCATCATAAGAAACACCTGGGACCAACATTCAATATCCTTTAAGGTCAAGGACGCGCTGGCGTTACAGCAAAAACAAGTAAAACATTTAAAATTGAGATAATAAATTATACAGGAGGTATTTCGCTGCAAGCAGACGATACAAAGCTTATGATTTAAGATAAAAATTTAAAACAGTTGCGTATAATTTGATATTGTTACCTCAAGCATGTGTACATTAATAGATCTATCATAGAGTTATGACTTATGTACAACAGTGGCGTAGCCAGGAACAAATTAAAGCCGAAGCACTCTAGGGGTGTCCAGGTCCCGGATCAATCTGGGGGTCCTGTACGTGGCATGTCCCCCAAGAATCTTTTCTTTACCTATATAACGTCTATACTGCATTTTGGATGCCACATATACCATATTTTTACCCCAAGTTATCGGAATCAAGTACGTTATAAATTGTATACGGCATTTTTGTAACAATAAAGTTATATTTTACCATACATCATATACGTACGAACATCCATTGCTGAAATCTACAACTATCGATAGGATCGAGGAAGTGGATGCTCAGAGCATTTAACAAGGATCATATACATTTTAATTCATTATACAAATGTAACATGTTTGTAAGATGGAATTTATTGAACAAATTAGTTTTTATTGCTTTGCAAATTTTCGAAGTTAGCCAGGCCTCGGCGTACCTCAGCGTGGCTACGACGCTGTATAATTGAACATTATATGTAAAAGTACAAACAAACAGACTGTAAATTTTACAAGACTAAACAAAATACATGTTTGTGTTACTTAACTCGTTCGCTCATCGAAAACAAGATAACAAGCGCTGACAATTCGTTCACACGATCTTTAGTAAAGTTTTCACGGTGCACTTAAAACAGTTAGATTTACAAACATATAACTATCAACCACAGACGAAAATAACAAGTGCTAGTATCAGAGTTTCCACAATTTGACTTTATAAGATATGCTTAATAAATCTTACACAACTATCAAATTTTGTGTCGAGATAAAAATACACGAATGTCCTTGATTATATATGAAAAGTCTTCAGTCCGACAGAGTATTTTTAAGAGATAATTCAAAGTTTAAGTAAATTTGTTTAAGAAAAGTAAATAACATACAAGTTGAACCAACCTGTGGAGATAAATCCACTGTAAACACTGAACCATAAAATCCACGACTATATATACCCATGTATTCACGTGTGTTCACTTCATATGCGATAATTTCATGAAATTATTTTTATTTTTGTAGATTTAAGACTCGAGCAAACATGCAGTGTAAACAAGATAGTGTGTTTATAAACCCGGTTGTAGTCAACAGTTCAGTAATGAATAACATATTACTGAAGCATACGTGAGCAAAACCGACAAATATGTACTGCTGGACTGATTGTTATCATACGGTGTGCTGTTGGAGCCATCGCGTTTTTTCTGCAGTCCGTTTTGGCCATCGAGTTTTTACAGTGGTCCATTTGAGCCACCGCATTTACGGTGTTCTGTTTGGGCCATCGCGTTTTTATGTACACAGTGGCCCGTTGAGGCCATCGTTCCAATGCTCTGTACTTCGAGGTTGAGCTAGTTGGGACGCGATGGCACGATGGCAATGTTTTCCACAAAACTATATGGTGTTTGAAAGTACAATGATATAAAGTCGAAATGGCATTGTTATAGCAGCAACTTTTTGTAACCATTCTGTCTGTCATATATACACAGTAGTTGTCATAAATGAATTATATTGGGATAGTTTGATTATTACATGTATAGCATATACAAATTGCAAAATGAATGGCAAGGCAATGGGTGAAATTTTGTCGAAGAGACAGATTCCCTTGTGAAGATTCAATGCTTATCTAAAGGCATTTCGTTTTAATGTACAAATAATGGTGACATGCATTAAATACATGTAGTTCTCTTACTAATAAGCAATATTATGGATAATGTTTTCTTCATTCAATGAAGGAATTTCGTTAGTTTGTAATTGCTACAGCTCGGTCCATAGGAAGCATTTTCAGATTGGGAGAGGGCTAATCTTAGATTGTGTCTGACATCGGTGAGGGGGGGGGGGGGGGGGTATATATAATTAGTTAATTATAGCCCCTTTCTAGTTATCATCATGTGCATCCTTAATTATTGCAAGGGGATCAAGATCTATCGTGACTAAATTTATTGAACAAGATATTTAGGAAGGTCCTATATATATAGATCTGTACGTACGTGTTTGTCTGGGAATTTCCAGACGCTTTCAGTCCTAATCAAACTATAGTGTCGGAGGATTATACAGCACTGAGATATAATTATGTTCTCTGCAAGTATGTGGGGAACACTAAAATCTAACCATGATATAAGACTTAAAATTTGTTGGTTTCTGGTTATCCGGCCGACCCTTATTTTCTCTCGCGACATGGATTTTTTATAAGACACGAGGAGCGGAAAATTCTCATTTTTTACCTTCCCAAACGCTTACAAGAGCCCCAAAAATACACCAACCTATAGCCATCTATCCTATTTTAAAAACTATTTTATTGCTAATATCTATAAAATTGCAGACCCGCCTCCGTGGTCGAGTGGTTAAGGTCTTTGACCTCAAATCAATCACAATGAAACAAACAAATCAAATATAATTTGAGCGAAAGGAATCATATATATTTCTTTGACACATATTTAACCTGTATATAATTCATTCTCAAAATATACATACATCTTTGGGTCAACATTCAGAAATTTCGTTTGGTTGATTTGAATACGTAATTCGTTAGATAACTTTGAAATGTGTTGTTGTCCAAGATTTATGTAGCCTGGCTTTTGTTAATTACATGTATTTCAATACTTAATATTGGGAAGACAACCCAATATACTTATCGGTTATTTACTCTTAACAGTCATGCAAGAGTTATCCTTATTGTCAACATACGATCGCAACATAGTTACGTCCCACGATATATCGCCCAGTATGATCACTGATAGTTGAGTCGGGCCTGTGATGGTAAAATAGATAGTATAAATTCTATTTAAAATACAAAATTTAACCCAAAAACACATTAAATGGAAAACAATTGTTAATTTATTTATCTGTTGCTTAACAGCCAAAACGACAGCTAGAATTATAGTAATTTAATACAGAGCCGCTCCGTATACAGGAGGAGTCATTTAGAAGATGTCTGAGGAGAAACTTTGGATATTTGCATCCCTTCTCTTATAACGGAAAACTAATATCACATAAAACGATATCAGCTGAACGTATTCTCTTTTTTTTCATTAAAGCAGAGACGTACAATACTAAACGTCTCTGATTAAAGGTAATTTTAGGTTAAATTTTTATGTTTTACAATTTAGCCGTCTTAGGTCGGTTTATAATACTATTGCCTGTGAGCATGCTGTAAACACATGTACTAATACTAAAACAATACTAATTTTACATCAGGGGTTAACATCTTTGTTTCTGGTTACATGCTCAGTAAAAATATGGCATATGTAGGAAAAGCGCTAGCATTTTTTGTATCATAATCATAGTTTTTGAAAGCGTGCGAAAATATAAAAATGAGAAAGGGAATGTACTGATCCTCATGCTTAATAAAAGTCGTGGAAAATAGTGTCGTGGGGGAAATAGGGGAGGTCGCGTAACCTGAAACAAACATTTTTACGCCTATAAGGATCTTTATACGAGGAAGAAAATCTTGACTCAGCTAATTAATGCTACGCTGACATTCCATGCATGGGTGACAATTATTAACATCGCACTAGAATTTGAAGCATACACAAACTTAAATATTTCTCAGTACGAAGGCTTTTCTTGACACGTGTGAATAGTTCACAATGTGATAATTGTGTGCTGGTGTGGGTCAAATATAGCTGTTCTGTGTTTTCTTGTATGTTCCGTGATGAAATATAGCTGTTCCGTGTTTTCTTGTATGTTCCGTGATGAAATATAGCTGTTCCGTGTTTTCTTGTATGTTCCGTGATGAAATATATCTGTTCCGTGTTTTCTTGTATGTTAATATAATATGTTCTTATTTTTCCTTAATTTAGAGAAGAAGATATGGTCATTTCATTCAACAACATTATGTCTTCAACACCAAATTCTGCCCTTGCGAAAGACATCCGTTATAGTCTCGAAGAATGGATTGTGGCTGACAAAGAGATTCTTTTTCATAATCGTAACCTGCGCGAAAGGAACACCCTAACACCACAGACAGAATGGTTGAATGATATTATTCTTGACAGTGCCATGAACATTCTTCAATCATCAATTCCCTGATTTAGAAGGATTTCGAGTTATGTTACTTAGCTGCCAATTTAGATTATCAAAGGCATGAAAAACTCTTCATTCAAATTTTTAATCGGAGTCCAAAATCATCAGGAACACATTGGCTAACAGTAAGTAACATAAACTGCCTTGAAGATGAAATTACCATATACGATTCAGCATACTCAGATTTACCACACATAGAAGAACTGGTGGTTGCGAGTCTTGTAAAAAACAGACAAACAAATCCTTAAAGTAAAATTTTCAAACACGTCCACACAATCAAACGGAAATGACTGTGGTATGTACGCAATAGCAAACGCTGTCGCCCTCGCATTTGGGCGAGACCCGGCGCGTGAGCCATACATTCAACGAGAAATGCGTGGCCATTTAATGAAATGTTTGGAAGACAAAGAATTCAGACCATTTCCGATTGCGTCAAAAAACAACAGAAGGAAATGAATTAAGAAGAGTCTAGGTGTAAAGCTTTTTTGCCTTTGTAACATGCCAGTTACAAGAACAACGTACGTACTGTGTGACAATTGCAACGACGAGTATCATCCTGAATACGTGAATATTTACAATTCAATTCATCAATCTACAGGATTCTTATGCCCCAAGTACAATAACAAGTTGTGATTTTAACGAATAAAAAGAGTGTTCCGTTATTTTGTTGTTCCGTGTTTTAGTATATTTGTAGATATTGCGTGTTCCGTAGCGTTCCGTACTTTAGCATTTTTCGTATATGGCCTGTTCCGTCTTTTATATTAGTACTTATCACATTTCAGTGTTCCGTTCCGTTCCGTTCCGTCTTTTAGTAGTGACCCTATTTATACTCCGGATTACTATGGAACGGAATTTGGTTTTTAACCATACCCAATTGTTCATTCGCCATCTTTGTTTTTATCTGTCAGAAAGGAAAATATTAGGACGACAGAAAAAATTGGCCAGAAGAGACTTTAGTCCGTCAAGGATGGATAGAAATATTAGATATGAAGTGGTAAATATTTTTTTAGCTAATGGTGGCATCTTAACGTAATATGACTTCGTGATATCGCAACAATCAATATGAAATTTATGATGATTGTAAAAGTACTTTTATATTCTATGGGCGTGATATTTAAATGAAGTCATCTTAGGCACGTAAATACGATAAATATAAATGATGTGTTTATTTTCTTTGACCGTGGCTCGTTTGCCCATGTGGGTGTAAATAATTCCGAACATGAGCACTGGTGTATGGATTGTCCTATATTAGCTGTAAATGATAAGTTAAACCTTCTTTTTGCCTCTACCACTGCATTTGGAGATTAACTGTAACCATGGCATACATGTACTTGATGCTTGTTAATCCATCCTTGCTTTGGTGATTCTTATCTGTGTGTGTTCTTGTTTCTAATCTTTAACAAATGTAACTATGTGGGTTTGAACTTTGATACCCGTCTGGCATGGGCCATGGCTTTGTCAGAAGTTAGTGAATCATACATTAGCTGTGATTTCTGATTAGCAACCATGCTAGTAAAGTAATCATACTAAATAAACTAATTATATGCAATTACATTATTCCTATTTTAATGTCAAGTATTAACTTGTTTAATCAAGCTAAATTGAGATAGCTGCTTGTGGATCTACATGTATTATTATTATTAATATTATTGATTACATACACATAATTACATTGTTAAAGCTTTGCTCACTCTTGTTAAAATCACTCTTAATTGGTTGCTAAGTATGATTTGCTTACAACATGCACAGTAATGGATCTTACTTCGTTTTTGAACACTCAGATGTATACTGGACTGTACTGACTACTGTACTACATTAACATTTGATAACCTGAACACACAAGTAATGAGCCCATTATCAGTGAGGTTGATAAGAATTAAGACACTGATATTGAGTGATAAATGAATGATAAGTTCATCGAAAATGATTGAATTTCAATATGGCTATAGATTATTATTATTATATCTTATATATATATTTTTTTAAAGCCCCATTAGCTTTTTGCTGTAGAAAAATACATGCAAAAACATTTAATTGCTGATATTATCCCAAGATAATTATTACCGATGAAACAAGCCCTTTTTCGTCTGAAAACTCTCATTTCACTGTGAAATATGTAGAGCATGTGACATCATTTTACTACATGTGCATAGCATGACTGCGGTAAAACAGCTGTTCTATAAATAGTATTTATTTCAATGATATTGAAAAAAAAACGATAGTGGTTTCGGAAACAATTTTTCTTGCTATACAGTATGCACGGGAGGAAAACACACTGGATTCCTTTGTTATAGAACAAACAGAAACTATTAGGACTAATACATTTATAAGCTTATGGGGCTTTAAACAATATACAACTGAACCAGCCTTCACTTAAACATTTTTAAGCACATGGACATTTGATCCAGTGAAAATTCAAACTTTACTGGACCAAATAACTTTTAGTAGACTTTTTGTTCTGACACAAATGTACGGTAAATTATCACTGAAAAAATCAACTGTACTGCCGGACCACTAATTTTAAATATATTTATTTACTGGACCAATGGTCATTTTGTAATCTGTTCAAGGTCTGGGCTAAATTCTAAGACTGGTGGACAGCTTTTTTTATTTTAAATGATCAATTGATCTTCACAGATGATTGTTCTTGTTTTCACATGTATTGATCATACATAGTATATAAGTTGAATTATTATAAATGTTGTCTGTTTCAGTTGTCTGGTGAGGAGGAGAGAGTTCCTGCAGAACCTGTTGTTTTAGCAATGGTTATTCCTCCACAAAACTTTGAGACTACCCAAACTACTTGCCAGAATGATGGTTGGTGTATTTAGTTTATTTGATGATGAAACTTAGAAGTTAGAGAAATATCTTTACTTAGTAATTTATTCCCAATTTTCTTGCTATAACTAGGGATTTACAAGAGGCGTTTTTCTGCGTCAATTTTGCCAGAAATTCTACCCAGGACCCCCAAAAATGTCCAAAATCAAGTCCTGTGGGATGCAGATGTTTCTTAAGATATACTCAGTGTATCAAACTTTATTAAACTTAAAGTAAGGGAGATCATTGTGTAAGATTTGACAAGGTACTTTCGTCAATTACATATCTACACTGTAAAAAGATATTTGAAGAATAAATTCTTGTAAAAATTAGATACATGTGATGAACAGTATCACTGACTGACTTAGGTACCCCTGAAATTCATGACAGGACCTCACTAAAACAACATACTGAGTCCCAAGGACCCAAGACATTAAAATCAGTGTAAAACCCTGTATAACCAATCCCAGTTGTTTGATGTGCATGTCACATGATTTATACTCTCAGTGTTCTCCACTAGCTCTGGTGTCCTCAGACCTGTGAGTGTGATATCGCCTTTGCGAAAATAAGGCTCTGGTTATTTTTTGTCAATCCAAAGAAAAATTTACAGCAAAAAATGAATATTCAGTGTCAGATTCAGAAAAAAACTCCTACACTGCTACAATGTAGTCTGAATCTTCTGGAAAACACTGTCTCTTCTTTGTAATTGAATGCATGTTCAATTTAGTTTCATGTCTAACTTTATTATGAATGCATTATCCTCTTTGTAGAGGAATGTTTTGGTGCCAAGCTTCCAAGCTATCAGGAGGCTACTACCTTGCCAAGTTATGAAGAAGCTGAACAAACTAAAGCTGCCGAGGCTGCCAGACAGTCAGACATTGAAAGACAAAGAGATGAAGATGACAGGCTTGTTGGCGTTACCATTGGAACTGATGGAATGTTCCTGTGTACTTTCATATGTAAGTATTGTGTTCATTGTTCAGTAATTGGACAAGTAAATACATTCAAGTTAATTTCATGTGTTTAAAGTTGATCAGTCATTTTGCACTTTCTTCATGTCTTCAAAGTTACAATTTTAATTATTGTACAATCTTTCTTGCTGCATAGTTATTGCACTCTCTTAATACAAGACAAATTGTCAAATAATGACGTTGTTACTGCACAATGGTCTGACTGAGTTTGTTGTTGGATCATTAAACTTATCAAATGTACATGTATGGTTTTTATATTTCAGTGTCCTTCTTATTCAACTGGATTGGTTTTCTGTTCTCACTGTGTATATCACAGACTGTTGCTGGTAAATGTGGAGCAATCTCTGGTCTAGGACTAAGCATTGTAAAGTTGGTAGCTATTGTGAAGGTATGTTATATCTAGAATTCTTCAAATTAAAAACCTTATCTTCCCATATTCTACTGATATTGTCAAATGTGTCTGAAATATCTGCTGTTAATTAGTTAATTAAAGAAGGAAAAAAATCCTTTTCGGCAGGAGGCAACCCACTAAATGACTAACATTTTATGTCGAGTGAACTAAAGCATAAAAAGTAAGTTAATGTGTTTAACTCTTGGTTTTAATCCTACTTATTATTCAATGTTTTGTGTAATTTAGATGATTGTATGTAATGATAAAGCAACATGACATTGCTAAGTTTATAAACTTTGTTGATATTAGCTGATGCATGAAATGTGAGTGTCTTTGTAAATAATTATTGAAGATTAATTAGTGTAGTTCAAAAATCAGTATGTAAGTCTACATATTTAGCTAGCTCACTGCGTTAAATTCTTATAAACGTATCTGTTTGTTTACATGTTGGCTTTTATGTTATTATTCTATATAATAAATAATAATAATAATATACAGTCTTCGAATTAATTTTTTGTGACAGGTTGCCCGACTATATACTTTATGAAGGAAACTCTCTAAAACTAGGTTGCCCTCCAAAAGAAGGAAAAAAATCCTTTTCAGCAGGAGGCAACCCACTAAATGACTAATTCAAAGACTGAATATACATAATACTTGGTGCAAAACTAGAGACAATTTGTAGACATTTGAATACATATCCTTCGAATAAAACGTTTATGCCTGAATGAAAACTCCAAATCATATATATATGACACATGTCATCTGTATTGTTTGTGGAGTAGCTGACTACATGAAAATAGAAATGAAAAGTTGTTATGGTGAAAAATACATAGTTTTATATTATCACAGCACAATCAATGGGCAGATGGATTTGTTGAAGTGGATTCCTGGGTTTGGTGGCTTCTTATATTCTTTGGTAAGTGAAAATGTCAACTATGACCGTCATTATATCAAGAATTTGATTGCTAATTAGTACTACTACACTACATATGGGAAAAGTTCTTCTATATTATAAAAAAATTATTTAATAAACTGAATTCTCACTTATCTTCTGTGTTGTTATACAATGCGCTCATTGATTATCTGTTTTATGTTTCATTCAATATTTTTTGAATTAATCTGTGGATCTTGCCTTCTGTACAAAATGAGCTTTAACAACATAAGATAAAAAAATTCTACCGATTTGACTAAACCCCACCCCCAAACCATCCGGATGTTAATTCCGTTATGATATATGTTTTATTTACCTTTTCAGGGTTCGTGATATTTGTGCGCGGGGCTGTGCAGTATGCTAGAGTAAAATTTGAGTATCACAGAGTTTCAGGCCATGTGCGCAAATACTACCAGTTCTAATCTGATATTATTCAATATTAGAAAGATGTTCAATGAAAAATAACTACCCCAGTCAAAAAAATGACAAAACTTTTATTAAACTCATGTAGTTTTGATGAAATGTTGACTTTGGATATATTTATGTGGTTATTTCTTTATTTAATATTAAATGGGTTTTGTCTGTTATTGTTGATTTCTTAGGTGTAATTTTTCATGTTTTTCGCTTATACCTTTATTCATATTTAAACTTTATGTCTTATATATTCTTAATATTTTAAAATATACATACTGGACTCTGGGGCCAGATTTTTTAATGTTTACATTTTGCATCTTGAGTGAAATTATGTAAAAATTGCATGTTAGTCCAAGTATGAAGTTTTTTTGTCAATTTCAAATTCGGGGTCAGGCTAATTTTAGATTTTGTCTCGCAGCTGGGGGATCAGTAATAGCCCCTTTTAATATCGCTACAGCAGGAATTATGTGGGGACTAGGCATCCCCCAGCCCTCCCCCGGTTTCTATGGCTCTGTTTATATCTGAACAAATTAGAAATAGATAAGTCCTTGTTTTTTAGTGTAAGCATCAATGCTCAAACATGATTGATACAAACTCGTGCAATATTGTCTCTAAATACCGTTTATTTAAAAAAAACTGCAAATATTAACATTTTATTCAGAGGGATGAATTGGTTTTTGATGGTTCAAAACAACACTAAAAACTATGTCTGCATTCATTTAATTCAATTGATTATGTGCTCAATTATTTAAGAAAATATCAAACTTTTTGATATTGGAAGTAAGTTGTGAACAATAGAGGGAAACTGTGCATCTATCTTTTTATACTTCTTGAACAAAATAAGTCTTTTTCTGAACTTTTTTTATAGAAGTTCCAGGAATGTGGTGCTTTAAAACTTGATATCCTTAAATTATGAATTAATTTATAAATATAGGTGTTTTTTTTAAAACTCAAGTCTTCCTTCACTATTTACAAATGGTATTATTATTAATTGTGTATTATTAGAAGTGTAACGAACTCAATCATTTAAAATGTGACTCACTATAAAATTAATTTTCTCACCTATTCGTTGTGGGCACTGAATTAATTGTTAAGTATATCAATGATTTACCTTAGATTACCGGTACTTAAGATCTTTTAGTGCAAGTGGGCTATTATTTATATAAGCTGTGGTTTTGATTGTGACATAGTTGAGAAAACGAGGACACAAGATGTTTGGTTTAATTACTATGCTTTATTTTCTGTATTGTAATCAAGATAGTGTTATCAAAATGATAATTGGTGTATTATCAACATTGTAATTGGTGTACTAGATATTCTTATGATGTACATGTAAACTATTAACCTTAATGACACTTATACTATCTTAAGTCTTATATCTTGTTGTATGTACATGTATATATCGATGTTTTTGGGTTATATGTAAGAAAAGCATTGACGTATCATTAAACTTCATAAATTCACAAGGTTTGCTTCTTGTTTTTTGTAGAACTTTCTTAGTTTTGGTTCTCACAAGGGGTTATGGATAAAATGGCTGATCATAGAAGTGAAACACTTGGCTTGTTCATTTTTTCCATCTCCTTGTCCTCACAGTTTTGTAGATAACCTTTTAGAAAAGTTTATCTGTTTGTTGTAAACCTATCATGCATGTATCACTTCACAAACACAAATGACCTAAATTAAACAATTTGAACTTGAGAAAAAACTGTTTCAATGTCATAATACTGAAATTGCAAAAATGTAAACTTACTGTTGGTGTAATTTCTATAAAGAGTACGTTTGTGATGCTGCTGTAGTGTTATATGAGGTGAACTGTTTTACATTCCTATATTTATTTGTTTTCATTTTAACGTAGGCACATTTTGAGTGTTTATTTTATTTTTTAGATAAGATGATTTCTTACTCATTTAGCTATGGTTTATTTTAGTATATGACCCTTTCTTTTGTTTCTTAATTTAGTTACAATGTAAAGTTCATTTTGTTGAATTAATTATAGTCACCCCTACTTGTACACACAATTAAATGGTTTTCTTTTACAGAAATAAAACTGGAACTAAAAGCATGGTATTATTTCTTGTATCCTTCTTGAAAGATCTCTGCAAATATACATGTTTGAAAACTCAAAATGATTCTGCTTTTGTTGCAAGAATTTTAACAAATTTAAAAAATATTTTTTTTGTGATGTATTTGTTTTGCCAGATTTTACACAATGTTGTTTTTCTTTGCTTATAGTAACTATAATTATATTTATTACTTGGATTACAAGTTGATTTGTTTATTCTGGAAATACTCAATTGATAGAATTTTTATCTGAAACTTCTGACTTATAAAAAAGTTTGTTTTGATTAAATATAACTTAAATCAATATGTCTGGTTTATTTTTTGGGGGCATTTTGAATTTTTTATTGTCATATTTTCAACATTTTGCTTGTTGATCAACATATTTCATGAACAGTTAAAGGGTGATAAATCTAAATTGAGTTCTTTGATTGTTTAACATTTGATAAGAATTATCTCCCTTGAAAGAATAATACTTCAATCGATTTTCGAGTATAAGATAAAAAAAAATTGTAAGTAAATCTGTGATAGTGCATGCACTTCAATTTCTCATATTTTTTTTATGTTTTATGGGTTACTGTGTTTTTGATTACTTTTGGACTTAATGCAATTGTGGTTGTCCATCAACATTTAATTATTTTAACCATATAATATTCTTGTTAATAATACCATGGTAATACATAATAAACTATTATGAACAGTTTTCGATTTACCATGGTGGTGAATAACTTTTTTGTCACTATCGCTAAATGTTCATTGACAGCAATTGAAAGCAATGCTTTGTCTAAGATTTGATGAATCTTTGTCTAAGAATTGATAGATCTTTTTCTAAGCATTGGTAAATATACTGGTTTTGATATTGACTGTTGTTTATTTCATTGTGATTTGTGTGGACCTTTTCATTAAAGAAGATAATTGTTACTCTGGTTGTTCATTTATTTTTCCTGTCTCTTTTTAAAGAACGCATAAAATGCAAATCAGGGATGTGACGCAGTTATGTCGATGAAACTACTACTATTTGACAACTTTAGAAACAATGTGCTGCAAAAAACTTAGTTCTTACTAAGCAGTGTGTGCACCCATGTCACGTGCCAACACATGCTATATACATCAACCAGTGTAACATGGATGTCTTGAATACTGAGAATGGAACTTATTTTAACCTCTGAACTGCAGTGAAAACATGGGTGTGACATCATGCAACTGAATAATATTTCCATGGCGTAGAACTTTGAAGTTAATAAAAATGACGAAAAGGATCATATAACTACGCACAGTGGTAAATATAAACTTTGTGATAATTTTTAAACAGTCCATGTTTGCTTGGTCTAACAATGTACTGAATCAAGCAACACTATTTTCCCCAGACTGTTCACTGCTGTGTTTGAATAAAAATCCCAAACTGGATATTGATGTGTCTTAGGACGGCTTTTGTACTGGCTTGATGCCTGACTCAGCGATGTGTAGAAGCTAACACATGGTATACGATTCTGTTGCAAAATGAATTTTAAAAATTGTAAAAGAAGTATTACTTCACAACTCATTGTATGTTTTTTTTACAAATTTTATTAGATCTAGAATAACATAATGATTCAACAACTCTGAAAATCAAGGAATCATATTGACAAGATCTAAAGTTAAAATATATGTTACTGCTGGTTTATTATGGAGTTTTACATCAAAATACCAAATATGGAATATCAATATACCATATGAAGTAGCAGTACCTGTAGATAGTGATAGAATAATGGAATAGTTACTCTAAAATGCGTGCTATCTTAAATCTTAACATACAACTTACAAATACGTGGCAGTTCACTTTTATTAATTAATTAAACAATGACAGATAACATGCAAACATCAGGAGTGACAATATTCCTGAAAGAGCTATGATTTCTGAGTAAAATAACAGTTATTTGATGAAAATATCGCCAGAAATAGCAAAGCTATGGTCAATTTAATCTGCTCCAAAGGATTTTCTTTAATACAAACTGAGTTAAATGTGGAAACAATGTGGTTGAAGGTCTCTTGTTTGACAAAATGGTTTGCTACATGTGATTTTCAGGATTTTTAGTTTGACTCTATTGACACCCATGATAATAAGCTTGACAATTTTTGTAACAATTCATATATAAGTAAGATATATACAAAAACATATCATATTTAGTAAAGCACAAAAATGATTCAACAATACAATTGAATGAAATCTGTTTAATACATGATTGCTTCTAGAATAAATATACAAAAACGAATACTCCAAAAATGTATAATGAATCCTCCATTTATACATAGAGACTATTAAAATCTACACAGTGAATTATTTTGTCTCATTGAATAGCAGTCTATAGTAATCTTGTGTCTACCCTCTATTACATGGCATAGAACATGATTATCACACTTTTGAAGAGAGGTAACTATTGGTAGACATGTACATGGTTAAAAATAAAATAAAGAATAAAAAACTAGCTTGTTCATTACAATCGTACATTTGACGAAGTATCTATCATACACTGACGGGTTTGTCTAATGAAAATGCGTATTTCTAAGTTACGGAAATACCCGAGTAGTTACGATTGACACTGACAGTCACACATGTGAGTATGGCTTCTTGACTTGACTACCTTTCGCAATACCTTTCACCAACATTGCACCTCCGTGATGAATCAGTAGTGCTGGCCAGAAAATGTAATCCACATACATTCCAGGTTGTGCATATATGTTAAACATATTTTTATCAAATATATGATCGGAACTAAACTCAAAAACAAGTGGTGGATCATGCACTACCATTATCCAGCAAACTTCTACACATCTTGACACGTATTCTTGTATGACCTTTGAATCCGCATTCATAATTCTAATTACTGGAACCAAAACCTGAGTGAAAAGGAAGGAAGTTTGTAAAGAGTACACACATATACTATTCGAGTATATTATGACCTCAGTACGGCGCAGTACGGATTATATCCAATACAAAAGACTAACAAGAGTTAGTCCCCCTTTTCACTAAGACGACATTTTTCTTTTGAAGACGACAGATAAGGCACTTCTAATTAACGTGTGTAATTAAAGGTAAATTTAGATTATTGATAGGTTGAAAGTTAATAAGTTAATATCTAATAAGACCGATTCCAGTGAGACGCGTTTTCTGTGGGTCACTACGACATAAAGTTTATATAAAAAGTCGATCATTGCTAATTGATGCTGTTGAACAAGACTGAAACTTAATTGTATCATTTCTTTTACCACCAGTAATGATTATACAAGTATATAAATTCAATACTAACTTTCCGTTTTTTTTCATTCAGTCACGTGACTTTTAAAAGTGTTTTCCGCATTGCAGAATACAGAAGATTCGAACCTCGGCCGTGAGGCATGACCCCGACTTAGTAATTATATAAAGCAAAATAAGAAGCCACTATGCATACCGGTATCTTTAATACGATATAATAAGCTCTGTGTGAAACTGAAGTTCTCCGGCTTGATTAGAATGTGGTAATCTTGCTTATGTACACATGTAGACAAACTGGTGTACACATGTACACACAAACATTCAATTACATCACTGGTGCACACTCTGATGTACACTGATACACACTCACCTTCTGAATGTTTTTGATACCATTCATCGCCCTAAGTTTGCGGAATTCAATTATTTGCTGTTTCAATAAATCTGGCATCACTCCTGGCTTGTTTGATTCATCTGTACTCTGGAATTATTTCAGAAAATCCTTGACTTATAGTTGGCTTGTAGTCATATTTGGGGGATGTCTTACAAACTATTCATGTGTATAATAAATGACCTCGGAATAACTTAATTTATTTGATTTATCTCGTATTAGGTACATGATTTACTTTCAAGAATGCTGACCTGCAGCAATGCTGTTGGAGGAAAGAGAGACACGAAAACTGTGAGTGAAACAATTTAATATTTAAACTGATTTATGAATGTTCTATATCATATATTACTGTTTCAACTGCTGTCTCGTAATAGATATTTGTAAGTCTCACTTTTTAAGAACTTTTGTACTCTATACACATGTACTATGTAACTAATGAATGTACAGTCAAAACTGTAAGTTGGAATTACAATCTAGTGTTCTACGCTGAAAGAAGAATGATTATGATGTTCAGTCTACTTTATCATTCTGATCTTCTCCATAATATTGTCAAATGTAATAATTTATTTGATATAATATCATGCATTACTTATATCATGTATATTGTTGTATTGTATCACACTGTTTGCATTGTGTAATGCATGTCCTTGTGGGCGTTAAAGCCTTTTGGAATTGAATAAAATATCCACCTATCCTATTTTTTATGAGCATGTAACCAGAAACAAACATCCTTAAAGGCCTGACTATAATTTCACTAATTTCATTGTCGCCGCTGCTACAGAATATGTAAGTTGTTGTTACGAGATTTCTGGCTGGAGAATTGCAATAGAGACTACACTCGCATCATTATAACGGTATAGAAAATATTGTCTCATACCTCAAATGGTGATTCAATACAACGTTCAACTTGTTGGAAGAAGCCATCATTAGCTAATGCTTTACATTCTTTGTAAACATCCTGAAGTTCAAAATCAACGACATTCACTGCGACAATAACTTGATATTCACTAAAACATTCTCTACACCAATACTTTGTCATTAACTTCTATATTTACTTAGACATTCTCTACAACGTTAGCTTTGTCATTAATTAAATAATAAGTAAGACATTCTCTTCAGTAATAACTTTATTATTAACTTCTATATGAACAAAAACATTCTCTAAATAATAAATTCATTGATCATTAACTTCTATATATCAACTAAGACATTCTGTACAACAATATCTTTGGTGTTAACATAACGCATCATATAACACGGAGACTGCCATAAACAAACATTCTGAACATGTATTATAACGGAAAACACAACTAACATTACCAGCAATGGTACTAATACCTAATCTCCAGTGTGGGCCCAGTGGTAGTGACGTGACACGGACAGGCTTATACAATTAACATAAATATGGTGTTTGTACATGAAACAAATTATAAGAAATTAAGATTTTGACGGTTGTTCGATAGACAAACTTCGACAAAAAGAAGCTTACTCTTAATGCATTTAACAAAATACTGGTTCCATGTGATTCTGATTTTATCGTTTTAAGGTAGGCAAATGCTGTTTTCCACTCGTTTTCGTACAGAGCTAGGAATTTTCTTTGAATCTCATTTCTCTTATCATCAGTGTTGCTAGTGTTGTTGTCTTCCGACCGGCCTTTCATTATTTTATTCAACCTGGAAGAAGAATAAATTTGGACGGAAAAAAATGAGAACTAAAAGGTTTAAGAAAATAATAAGAAAGGCTTCGTTGATTTATTTACTTTGACCATCTTTTCTGACACGCGTCAAAGTTTCTCGAAGTTTATCAACGTTGGGTAAATTTTAACACAATGGAATGAAGTCATGTCTAAACGGAGCAGTTATATAGGAGCAATCACGTGTACTGCATGTACAGGGTGTCCCAAAAGAAAGGTAACACTTTCAAACATGCTTAATGTCCTTTAAATTGCAGATGAATACAATACATATATACATATGTATATATAGATATGTAGATCAAAGATGTAAGTTTTTGTGTAAGAGAACATTATAAATAATTTCAGAATTTGCAATGTAATACAAATTTGAAAACAAAAGTACATTTTTCATCATTGACGTCGTTTTAGTAATTTATGACGTTTTTGATGTGACGACTTTAAGATATTTATAAGGATACCTTTCTTTTGTATCAAAAACGAACAAGGCAGTTTTATATTCGAATGATCGATGTTTGCTATGCTTGTTGTATTCAACCAACAAATCCGGTTACAACGAGCAGCAGGTTTATCTCGAGTATTTAGTCTAGTCCGTTGCCTCATCGAGATAACGAAGTTTGACCGTATGTTCCATTTGTTATGTTTCACCAGTTCTCAAACTATATGAACATAATCCATTATATTGGCACAGTTTTTATTTAAATAATGTGATATTTTCATATGTTACAAATTATTGCTGTCAGACTAGCACTGCTGAAATATTACTTGCACCTAGTGTAACTACATGTAGTTATCACAATGTGAGTTAGGACCAATAGAAAGTTTATAAAGAAATTCAAACCTTGTCTGCACTTCGATTCTTTCTGCTATAACAAGCTCACGCTCCTTTTCCAGATCTTTCAAATCTCTTCGTAATTGATTTCGACGACTTTGTACATCATAAACCTCTTGATCCTTAAGTTTTACAGACTGTGGTACTCTAGCTTGAAGTTTTTCTGTTTCAGTTATTACTTCTTTTATACGAGCCTTCAACTGATCATTGCTATCACTGTTCAAAACGATACACATGTACACGTATATATACTAGTACATACGTATGACAGAATATAACATTCTTACTTGAGAGAAATACTTATTTCAGACTATGGTTCGACAGCTTCTAAATAAACTAATGTTGTTCAATTCTACCTGGTAGAATCTCAATGCGACAGCATTCTCCAAAATCAGACAAAATAATGTCCTTTTACAAACTTTGACAGGTTCTCCAAATTCTTGTACTTTCGTGTACTCAGCTATTAGCCTAATCAGTGAATTATCCAAATCAATAACTGTAGGGAGATTAGTACATGGTAGTGGGAAAAGCTGTAGCCTACCCATGTGTAAATTCTACAGAACTGATTCTAAGCTGCTTTGCTTTGAAAATGTACATGCTCGCCGAAAACTCTAACCAAATTTACTAATAACAGTATCTAATTTGTTGATAGTTCATCTTTTCTGCAACTAGGGCACATACGGAACAGTAATTCCTAGTTCTATCGACATGAATAATAATTCTAATATATACAAATATTGGTACAATTTGCAGGGGCGAAGCTTTGTTTGAATTTATGTGGAGGCCGAATTCTAGGAAGGGGGCCTTTGGATGCGCCCTTCTAAATTCAGTTATGCTCTTTTTTCACTTGGATAAACAGGACACTACCTATAGCTAACAAGGGAGCTACGCCACGGATTTTGTTATCACCAACGATTTAAATCGTACATTGAAATTCATTACATTATACATAAATTTGGTTGGTATAGTTCGTAAAGGTGATTTAAACTATGTGAATCCAAGGCACAAATAAGTTACCTGCGTAGTTCCGAGTGATTGGAGGAAGGTATTCCAAGAAATGAGGATATGAATCCCATTTTGGTGTCATTTATAAGATCAACGAATCACAACCACTGACTATTTCACAAAATTAGCTCGCGGTTTAATTGTTGACAAAATGTTAACGAATGAATATATCCATTTCCCCGAACAAGGAAGTTAATTATGTACTCAGTATTCGATTTTTTCTGTCCTGACCTATATGCGAGATCTGATTGATTATCTTCGTTGAATTTATCAGCGCTGTACACACTAAAGCCACTAAATATCTTATATGATTGGTAAAAATGATTTAAAGTGATTTTAGTAAGATGTGGCAAATCTAAAAGCTTAAAATATACCGAACAAGCACAAGTATCATTGTGGTTACAATTTTTTAAAGGAATTCGTTGTAATTTCCAACTTGCAAATATATGCATTGGATTGATTGTTCGCCTTGCATTTAATAAAGTGTTCTAAATTCAATTGAAAGAGATACAAACGATTCTCCGTATGACTGACAATATTAAGTAAATAATATGATTTAAGTGCATGCGTCGATGTTGTAATGTCATCAATTAAGAAATTATTTTCAGCAGACTGTCAGGTTTAACTGTTCGGTTAGTCTGTGGTTGTACTTACCCTAATACATTTCTTTGTGTGGTTTGAATGTTGAATTTCCTAATTCCCTACCTCCTTCGCGATGTCTTCATTCTCAGAAATTACTTTTGTGGAGAGGTCCTACTTTCCTACCTCGTTCGTGTATGCCTCCAATCTCCATACGTATATCGTATATACATTATTTTTATACATTTTTTGTGGAGAGGTCATAATTTCCTACCTCGTTCGTGTATGCCTCCAGTCTCCATATGTATATCGTATATATACATTATTTTTTGTGGAGAGGTCGAAATTTCCTACCTCGTTCTTGTATGCCTCCAATCTCCATACGTATATCGTATACTAGTATACATTATTTTTTTGTGAAAAAGTCCAAATTTCCTACCTCGTTCGTGTATGCCTCTAATCTCCATACGTATACCGTATATACATTATTTTTATACATTTTTTATGTGGAGAGGTCCTAATTTCCTACCTCGTTCGTGTATGCCTCCAATCTCCGTACGTATATACATTATTTTCGGTGGAGAGGTCCTAATTTCTTACCTACATTAGGCTATTTTATCTAACATGAGCACAAAGTGCTGAAGGTGAGATTTGTGATCGGTCTCTGTCCGTCGTCTGTTGTCGTGCGTCGTCAACTTTGCCTTATAAGCGCAATTGAGGCCATACTTTTCTTAGATCTTCACAAAACTGTGTCAGAATGTTTGTATTGACAAAGTTCGAAGATGGGTCATTTGGGGTCAAAAAGTAAGTCAAAAAGTCAAATTAAATAGAAACAAGTGAACATTCTAGAGGTCATTTGTTATTGGATCTTCATGAAACTTCGCCAGAATGTTTGTATTAATAATGTTTTGGACAATTCGATAATTGGTCATCAGGGGTCAGTAATTAGATCACCATGTCAAATTGCATGAAAACCTTGCGAACACTCTAGAGGTCGCATGTTTGATTAGATCTTCACCAAACCTTGATCGAATATTTGCATTAATGATATCTGGAAAAGTTCGAACTTGGGTTATCTTAGGTCTAAAACTAGGTCATCAGGTCACATCATAGGTAAACCTTGTGAATACTCTAGACGTTACAGTTTTGATTGGATCTTCGCCAAACTTTGTCAGAATGTTTGTCTTAATGATTTGAAGGACAAACTCGAACATGGACCATCTTGGGTACAAAACTTGGTAACAAGGTCAAATTACAGGAAAACTTTGATTAAAACAGACCCCAAGCCACAGGCTCAAAACAATGTTTTCATCAGTAAGCAATGATTCTATGTGAGCGATATAGGGCTAACGCAACCCTCTTGTTTATTAACCGATACATTTAACATACTATGTCCACTCTTATGAAAATGATTAATTAATAAATATATAATTAATATACAATGTATCTCATAATATACAGGACAAATGATAATCTAATCATCCTCACTATCACATGAAATACAAATTAGACAAAATATTTCGTTTCGGGTAATGTTATTTCTAGAGTAACTACAAGTATGGATTTTTACAGTATCATATTAGAACAGACTAACCAGCCAAGGTTATATCAGTCAGAAGATAAACAAAACAAAACAACAGTTTCCAGATATTGTTGAATTCATACCAAATATATTGGACGAATCTCACTCTACAAAAATGTCAATTACTCCACAGGAACCCCTTATCCCAGATAATTCTCACAAGGCCCCTGCTAGTAATTGTTATCAAACACGGTAGAATAGTGCAAGCCAATAAATACTACAGTAGTGATGAATGGACAAAGTGAATTATATTCATATAAACAGTATTAATAGCATGTAACACAGTAGTATATCACAACTGTATGACTTTATATAAGAATATTCAAGTCGTATTGTGTTTAGACTTTGAGCTGTATAATAAGTTTTAACATCTGTTATATCTTAGTCATAATATAATTGTCATAAAAAGTGTTTAACTTCTTTTCAAAACAAGGGAGATGTTACAGTATTATATCAGAACAGACTATAATGATCTTTATACGTAACTGCATGCACTCTGTTACAATTATAATGCTAGTCAGTTTATAAATGATTGCCTTTCAATACACGTGTTTTAGTTTTTAATAATTGTTGGATTTAGAAATAAATAGTGTCTATCCATATTTGTGTTTGTCGTTTGACTTGCAGACATTTATTATCCTTACCAACACACATACAACAATACAACATGGAAGAGTAATGAACTGACATAAGTTATGAGGTGAGTAATCTAAGCACGATTAATCTTAAAATGTAAACATAAATTACATTGCATGACAAATATACACATAAATTACATTACATGACAAATGTAAACATAAATTACATTGCATAACAAAATGTAAACATAAATTACATTGCATAACAAATGTAAACATAAATTACATTGCATAACAAATGTAAACATAAATTACTTTGCATAACAAATGTAAACACACGTAGTGCATTAATATTGTTTTTTGTAAACGTTGCGTTTTATCCTCCAAGGTCATGTTCAAATTTAAAACAAGTCTCAAGATGTAGGATTATAGATATCACGAGTCTGCTGATAACTAATTTGAAGACATGTGTGCATAATAATGTAAACATTGAATACTTAAACATAACTACGCTTAAAGAAAAATTATCGGCAATATCTCGTCAAAATGAATGACTTTCAAGGTCACTGAAACAAAAACAAAATACAAGACGACAAAAGTGAAAAACTGCTTAATAAAACATATACTAGTAATATAGATTACAAAAAAGCAAGAATAAGGGTTACAGATAAACATACATGTAGATAATAAAATACACACTCAATTATATAATCGGTCAACATGGTCTATTCTAAAGACTATCACTTATTTTATTTAATACTTTACAGATGAATGCTCCTTTATTCTATCGTAAGCTTCTTTTATTCTAAAACATTTTGACATTTGACATTTTTTTATATTCTAAGTTGTTTGAATGTATCATATTAAAAAAGTTTATAGTTGAAACTGTTGAAACATCTAGGTGACCCACATACGGCGTGTACTGTCAGCATAACGTCAAAGTGGTATCATGTCTATAATGTTTGCTTCATGGCGTTACTACCTTGTGCAATACCTTTCGACAACATTGGACCTTTATCGTGTAACAGAAGTATCGGCCAGACAACGAAATCTACAAATTTACCACGTTCTGTATACTCTCTGAATTTATTCTTATTGAACACGTGATCAGATCTGAACTCAAACACCAATGGTGGATCTTGGATCACCATTAACCAGCAGATTTCTACACAACGTGACACGTATTGTTGTATGACAGGAGAATCGGCATTCTGGATTCGAATTTTTGGAGTCACAACCTGAATATAGAACAATACTTTGATACATAAATGAACTTGTATTTAGATTGGAGTGTAGATGTTTCATTCTTAAAAGCTACAAGTATCAGTCAAGTCATACAAATACAGTCTAACATGTGAACAAAGGCCCTCCTTGGTAAAGTCAAATTATAGCTTTTTTTACAGGCGGTCTTTATTCAGAGGTCGTTCTATTCTAAATAATCGATGACGGATTTTTTTTAAAAGAATGAACTTTATTCACAGGATGACCTTTATTCGAAAACACACAAGTTTGACTAAGTAATTTCCTCCAGTGTGCCACATTCTATCCTTAATACCTTTTGGATCTGTTTGATGACATGACTGGCTCTTCGTTTACGATATTCTTTAATCTGCTGCTTCAATACATCTGGCATCACGATTGGTTCGTCACTTGCATATGCACACTGAAAAATATATATTTATATCAGTAAATACATAGTTAAATATACGTACAGACGATTTGATGGCAAAGCAAGTAGTGAGCTAGAAACCAGCCTAGAATAAATCAAAGTACTGATAGTGATCACGGGAGCTGAATTTATATAGACCTGCACTACATCATGGAATTGGAACCAGTTTAACTTTTGCATGGCGGATGTAGAAAACATAGTGCTTAGTTCCGCATCAAAATCATGCGTGCCGAGCGAGTGACAGCTATGGAAAAAAGTACGTCCAATTACAAAATGTAGGCCTACATGAGTACACGTGTAAGTTACATTAAATATTAGTATAATATATTTCAAACTTCGGAGTTCGTTTGAAAGTCGAAACCATAAACATGGCATTAAGGTACCACATGTAACACGTTATCATAACTTCTATGGCACACAGACGCTTATCATGCAGTTTCATGCGTGTTGTACATACCTTCGGTGACTCAATACAACACTGGATACGTCTTAAGTGATTATCACCGCCGTGTTCTTCACATTCTTGATAAGCATCCTGCAGTACATCAGTAAAACGTAAAAATCGTTTGTTTTGGTTCCTCCGGCGACCCAAATCTTTTTATTAGGCCCAAGGAATGGTATATCCACTATCTCATTTTAGTCTACCTTTCCATATGGTTTTTTAGAGCCAAATTAATTTAGAAATGAAAAATCCGATCTACCTGTGCTATTTTTAATGACCATGTGACATGTCTTCAAGTTTTTATGTTATCAATACCATTTATACAAAACTACCAATGTTGTAGAAGAGTAGGGGATCGGAGAAAATAATATTACATACCTGTAACACTTTAAGCAGCATTCGAATGCATTCGATCTCCGCATACTTTGTTTCTAGAACGCTATAAGCCTCAGTCCACTCATTATCATAAAGTTCTGAAAGTTTCTCTGCAATCTTAGATGGTCGATTCTCATCACTCAGGTCTAATACATTAGGATTGTTGTCTCTCAACTTGCTGGATGCTATCTGGCTTAATCTGAATATAATACACTATTTTATGTACCTTATTATTATTGTGTTCACTAAGAATATAGAACTAGTACTCGATGGTCAAAGTTCCAATACATGTATTTCAAATTAATCAATGTACTGAAAGTACTCATGGAAACTCAATTTACATAAGACTTCCATTGCAACATGAAACGCGGAATAAATTTAGGAAAAAATGCATGGCGAATGTAGATAAACGCAGATTTAAGTCCGCATAAAAATGCATGCGCACAGTGTGAGTGTGAGTGACGGCTAAGAAAAGCTGAACTATCGCTCAGTTTCCAAAAATAATGTATTATTATCTACAATTCCTTCAATAAGAAAACAAAAACAACAAATAAGTATAGTATCAGTCGTGCTTTTATGATATAACTTAATTACTTGTCAGTGACCAGAACCACTTAACTACGGAGGTTCCGACCCAACAAGTTGTGAATAAACTTAATGTGTGAGATTGCATAGGTGCATGTGCGTAGCCAGCTTTGCTAAATGAAAGGAGGGGGATACAAGCGGATTAACTCGCCTGGTGCTCGGAAATTCTAACACCCTTAGTTTTTGACTTATACAGTTTGCTATTTCTTGCTATACAAATGTATTCATTTATTTACGTTTCAAATTGATGTTTCGCGCGTGCGTATCTCTGGCTATGTGCCTATTTTTATGCTAATAAGAAAAGAAGCTGACAACAAACCTAGTCATCTCACTGTCTTTCTTTTCAATATCTCTTGCTATCGAAGAACGAACATTTACTTTCTTGTTTTGTATTTTTTCGTTCTGTTGTTCTATTGCTGTTATTTTTTTGTTTAACTCTCGGATATATTGCGACGGAGTCTGCACCATTTTTTCGAAGAGCTTTTTACGATTTTCCTCTTTTTCTAGTTCCTTCTCCAATATATCTTTGTCACGGTCGCGAGTTCTGGAAGTATTCAGTCTAATAATTATCAAATCGTAAATGCGTTTTTTTGCAGGCATAAATATGATATGCACTGTCAATCATTAGTGATGATAAAAAGTTTAAATGTCATTTGTATAAATGATCATACATTGGCGAACATTAGCAACCTTTTACTAGTCTACATGTATTTACCGAAATCACTATGTATTTCAGTCAGTACTTACGCTTCGTCCATATCCGTAGCCGACATCGGAAATGACGTCAATTCTGTTTTATTGTCATGTATTGTCGGTAACCGCTCGTCAAGACGTCAGGAGGTATGTTGTTTTGAAAATTTCCTGAAATACATCGTATGCTTTTAATCTGAGGATGAAGATGGCACCAATGGAAGGCACAGCTTAATGCATACTTCATATACTATTCATAAATACAATGTAGTTCAATTTAAGTTTTCATGAATTCAATTCGAAGGTGATTGAGCATAGATAGACCAAGTTCATCAACGGCCGGGTGCTAAATAACCACTCCGTATTGTGAACGTGGATATCGGCGGCGTAGCCAGCGATACATACTTACATACGCGCTTAAAGTGAAAATATAAATATGACCAAAAATGAATGGAGTTGTTAACCCCGGCATCCTCCAACTTGGGTACATAACATCGCCACGCCCCTGGATATAATACCTTATTTTTTTACCACTGAATATAAAAACGTCATTGGATGATACAATATTCATGTACCGCGATATTTTCTTTAATAATTGAGTACATAATCCATTGAATTAAATGAATGCATACACACATCTTTAGTGTTGTTTTGAACCATCAATGACCGAATAAGCATCGGTCCGTAACCAAACGTTCAAATTGCTTTCGACTCTCGAGCACTGTGGTTGTCATCCTAACAAGTTTTAATAAACAGGGTTAAAATAAAGGTGAGGTTTCTGCCCACAAACTATAGAAAAGAGTTAAATTATTATTATTTCATCGGATTTAACGCCATTTTCAACATTTGTTCAGTTATATCGTGTCGGGCAGTTATCCTCGCCAGCTTCCATGGACTTTATTTAGACATTAACCAGTACTAACCACATTCTATCCGCAAGCTATTTACAAGCTACCCCACATAATTTAGAGGTGGAGGACAGTTTAACATAGAATGTTATATCTTCAGTCAAATTTGTCACGGGCAGTGTTATAGCCTCGTTCGGGGTTCGAACTCACAACCTCTTGATCAGTAAACCAACGCTCCGTACACTCAGCAAAACCGGACAGGCTAAAACAAGTTAGAAGTTAGAAAAGCCTACATTTGACAAAATGGCGTAATTTTTGTAAGTTGACGGGCTTGCTGCTCCAGTTGATAGCAATTCACGGATGTAGTCTGGTAATCCAGTCTATATAATTATGGATATAACAATAAAATGGTGGTTTTATAAAGAGATTCTTTTCTGCGTCGAATTAGACAAGGCTTTTAAATATCGGGTTTAAACTGAACATTACAACATGACCTTGATAAATACGGCCGGTTTATTTATTCGTGTTTTCTGGGCCTAGGATTTCTATACCTTTATTATATGATGTACTAGATGTAATACGGTGATTTTATTAACCTTTATACACATCATATTTGAGTCATAATTTGACAGTGTTTTGGAGTGTAAAAGAAATTCCTGAACAGTAGATGAGGGTCTTGGGGGGGGGGGGGGGTCTATGTAATACGCCGGTTTGCCTGTGGCTGAGGTGATACATAAGAGTTATAACAGCTTATATGTCTTTTAAAGGACATGGTTAGATATACATCCGAATTACATTGACCGAAAATTCGTGAATTATTGTAAAGAATTAAGAAATAATGACTTACCTGTGTATTTTCCACTACCAGGAAGTTTAATGCATATTGTTATCTATTATAACCATATCACGTGGTAGGACAGAAACTATTATATATAATTTATAGATAAAAGGATAACTTAAATCTACCAGTAGCAAAAATTATACTTATCATACCTGGATATTTGTATATTAAATCTGATTCTAGGCCGAGCGCAAACTCACATATTTACTTTCTATTTTGTTTTAATATATCTGTTAAGGACATACCCGGTAGTTGCTATTGCGCAACGTAGTGCGCATCCGTGACGTGAATTTTACCATTAAACATATAGGCAAACTGAAAACGTATAGAGAGAATTTTTTTAACTTTGCATGATCATAGCATGTGATAACAGAAACATTTTAATCGAAACGAAATGGGGGTCGCAGTTCTTGTTTCTGAGTTATCTGACCTTGTTTATGACGTTTTGGCTTAATTTATATCATTTCAAGGGCAGATCACTCTTACATAAATCTTAAATACCATATTTTTACTTTTGATCTCATTTTATTCTAGGTCAAAATACAAAATTTCATGCAATTCCATTATATATTTTTATTAGGTTTTTCAGTTGAAGTTAACAGACTGACAATTCTTCAAACTTAAATCAAGTTTTAGGAAAATTGGCATAGGTTACGGTAAAGAAGAAACAAATACAAAAACACTCATTAGCAGTTCTTGAAATTTTGGGCGATTGCATGAAAAAAATTGGCTACATAAAAAGGAAAATAAATAAGACCTTGTTTTCCTACATTATGAATTATTTGCCCTTGAAATGACCTAATATGAGCCAAAGTGTCACCTTCAAGGGCAGATAACTAAAAAACGAGCACCGCGACCCTCATTTTTGTTTATCTTAAAATGTTTCTATTATCATATGCTATGATCTTGCAAAGTTTTAAAAAAATCTCTCTGTACGTTTTTATTTTGCCTATATGCCTATGTGTAAAATTGTGGAAACTGTCAGATATGTCCTTAATTGACCTGGCTTATCTATTTATAATATGAATATGTCAATACAATAATGTCATCTTGGAGAATAAAGTATTTAATATTATATTATATTTTGATTTATTATTGAAGAGTGTCCCTTGTATAACTATATCTACACCCTTGGACATCGACAAGTTGGTTCTTTTGATGATGGAACAGTTTATAAGTGTAATGTAATAAGTTAAAGTCCCGATAGCGTTTTGGAAGTTAAAATTAAAGTACGTATACTTTCACATAGAAAGATGTCTTATCAGTGAAACTGACTTTTATTTGCAAAAATTAAAAACAAAATAATGAAATCCCGAAATTTTCTTTTTAATAACGAAGTACGTACATATGGAAATGTAGCACAGTAATTTTTCAAAGATATTGCAAAGAGTAAGAAAAGATACCTGAGAACATTTTACGAGATGTAGCTAAGGAAAGGCATTGTCTAAATATTGTTTCAGTGCAAATATAGCATATTTCTTATGTTTTACTATCATTTTAATATCTGTTGTTTTGTATTACTTAATTCAAAGTTGATAGGCCTTACAGTGTGGAGTTAGTCTTTGATCCGGTCAGGATAGTATTGTTATATACAAATGTTATCGTTTTAGAACCTGTGTATTAATAAAAGTGTCAGCTTAATTTAAGACTTGTACTTTTTATTGCATTATGAATAGAAACCAACAAGTTTTGTGACAAACAAAGTAAATGTATGTAAATCGGTATCTAAAAGTCCTTTTATTGGCAGAATATGTTTTGTATGTGATAAGAATCATACCCAAGTACCTAAATTGAAATAATGAATTGTACATTGTAATTGTAAATCAACTAAAATTGAAATTAAAGGGAGATAGTTAACATGGAAAATTAAAATAAAAATTCTAATGTTTTCTATGTTTAAACCGACACTGTATTTCTCTTTTTCAAGGTAAAATACATTGTTTATTAAAGCGAGTGTGATACATTTTAAGTATTCTGATAACTTGTACAATGCATTCATTGACATGACATGTGTGTGAAGTTGGCAAAGCAATCGACAATCGACATTCAATGTCTAGCTACACAATCGACATTCATCTCGACATTCGTAAAACAGACTGTATGGCCATCATAATAATGTAAATTTCGATTGTCTAGCTAGACAATCGACATTCATCTCGACATTCGAAGTAACGAATGCATCGCCGTCATAGTAATGAAAATTTCGAATGTATAGCTCGACAATCGACATTCATCTCGACATTCGAAAAACAGACTGTATCGCCGTCAAAGTAAAGAAATTTCGAATGTCTAGCTCGACAATCGACATTCATCTCGACATTCGTAAAACAGACTACATATGGCCATCATAATAATGTAAAATTCGAATGTCTAGCTAGACAATCGACATTCATCTCGACATTCGAAGTTACGACTGTATCGCTGTCAAAGTAATGAAATTTCGAATGTCTAGCTAGACAATCGACATTCATCTCGACATTCGTAAGCCAGACTGTATCGCCGTCATAGTAATGAAAATTTCGAATGTCTAGCTAGACAATCGACATTCATCTCGACATTCGAAAAACGGACTGTATCGTCGTCAAAGTAATGAAATTCGAAAAACAGAGCGTATCGCCGTCAAAGTAATGAAATTTCGAATGTCTAGTTAGACAATCGACATTCATCTCGACATTCATAAAACAGACTGTATCGCCGTCACAGTTATGCAAATTTCGAAACTCGAAATTCATATTATTGGATGTATTTCATATAAAGTCAGTTAAACATCCATTTTGATTGTTGTAAATGCTACTTGAAATATGTCACTGTATGTTCATGTATTTAGCATGCATACAAACTATTTTGTTAAGTCATAATACAATGAATGTAAACTTTCAATATGAAACTTTAAGCTATGTCATGTTTCTTGACATCTTCTTCTGAATCGGTTAAAGACATTGAACAGCTACTACATTAATCCATCGATAAAATGAAATCATGAAATGAAATATACACGGGATATAGAATAAGCAGACTGTTAAAGCAGACTAGATAA
Source organism: Lutraria lutraria (assembly GCA_964023205.1). Taxonomy (NCBI): domain Eukaryota; kingdom Metazoa; phylum Mollusca; class Bivalvia; order Venerida; family Mactridae; genus Lutraria; species Lutraria lutraria. The sequence goes on from OZ026833.1 coordinate 4,718,241, forward strand.
ATTATGAACAGAAATAAAATAAAAATTCAACGCGAAGTTTCATTTTATTGCTACAGTCACAAACACTTACGAGCGTCACACAAATCGTTGTCGTCCTAAGATATCTTAGCTTATAAATCGTGTTTGTATTCATTTTCCGAAAATAGAATGATTTTGAAATCGAGTGCCGGTGATTAATATCGGGTATGTGTATTGTTTGTCAATTTAGCAAACTTCAAAAGTAAAATGAACATTTTTAATGTTAGTTGCTTATTCAAGTGAAATTATGATGCAATTTATAAATCAAGGTGAATGATCTAACCGAGTCCGTATCGTAATAGGCTAATTTTGTTCCCATTACTGCAAACAATGATCAAACCAATCCATTGTTCACATACAGTGGTTTGATAATTTGTTGTTCACACCTTTTGACACGCTAAGAAATCCTAAAATGGATTAGAGTTAATTGTCGACTTCGGATAACAGGTGTGAAAATACGCATACGCATGATTGTGGGGACCAGGTTATCACTTCGGATAAGCCATGGTATTCGGATTAGACGATTCGGATAATCAAGGTTTATTTACATTGAATTATATAGAGGGAAATTCGGGACCGAAATTTCATTTCGGATGAGACCAGGTTTTCGGATAATCCGAGTTCGGATAATCGAGGTTTTACCGTATATAAGTGACCCCCCCAAATCCACATGTGGTCTAATCTCTTAATGACTAAATTGCTTTTGTTTTTATAAGCATAGAGTTACAGATTATGTAAACAGTTGCTAGTCTATCAATGACCCTGTCTGTTTTATTACCCCCTACCAATTGATAAAATTTTTATCTGAAACTTCTGACTTATAAAAAAGTTTGCTTTGATTAAATATAACTTAAATAAATGTGACTGGTTTATTATTTCGGGGCATTTTAAATTTTTTATTGTCATATTTTCAACATTTTGCTTGTTGATCAACATATTTCATGAACAGTTAAAGGGTGATAAATCTAAATTGATTTCTTTAATTGTTTAACATTTGATAAGAATTATCTCCCTTGAAAGAATAATCCTTCAATTGATTTTCGAGTATAAGATAAAAAAAAAATTGTAAGTAAATCTGTGATAGTGCATGTACTTCAATTTCTCATATTTTTTATGTTTTATGGGTTACTGTGTTTTTGATTACTTTTGGACTTAATGCGAGTGTGGTTGTCCATCAACATTTAATTATTTTAACCATATAATATTCTTGTTAACAATACCATGGTAATACATAATAAACTATTATTAACAGTTTTCGATTTACCATGGTGGTGAATAACTTTTTTGTCACTATCGCTAAATGTTCATTGACAGCAATTGAAAGCAATGCTTTTTCTAAGATTTGATGAATCTTTGTCTAAGAATTGATGGATCTTTTTCTAAGCATTGGTAAATATACTGGTTTTGATATTGACTGTTGTTTATTTCATTGTGATTTGTGTGGACCTTTTCATTAAAGAAGATAATTGTTACTCTGGTTGTTCATTTATTTTTCCTGTCTTTTTTTAAAGAACGCATAAAATGCAAACCAGGGATGTGACGCAGTTATGTCGATGAAACCACTACTATTTGACAACTTTAGAAACAATGTGCTGCAAAAAACTTAGTTCTTACTAAGCAATGTGTGCAATCTGATTAAAATCATATCCTCAAAACCGCTACGCTATGAGGATCTGAAGACGACCTATAGAAGGTCACCTCAGGTGACCTTTTCTACTAGCCAATCAGCGCCTTACTTTCATAATTCTGGTGATCTGATTCTATTTTTAACCGCAGTAAAAAACAATATCTGACTTGTAGTTATCACGAACACCTATTCTTACGCAACTAAATGTAATGATAGCGCCCATGTGACATGCGTGTTCATTAAATTTTCTGTACTACTATGGCCGAATCGATCTGGATTACTAAAAAAATCAAAACGCGATTGCAGACAAATATTACGTAATTTAATGTTTACTAACGTTTAAATAACATCGTCAGGTAGAAAGTTCATTCGGCCAAAGTACCGATGAAACGAGTAATACGATTGGCTGAATTATAAATAGATATAAATAGTGATCATGGAAATTCCGACTTTTGAAAATAGAAACTGGTATAGGTCGTCATCAGATCTTGCCGTAAGGAAGATCGAATACTTTAGTCAGATTGGCAATGTGTGCATCCATGCCACGTGCCAACACATGCTACATACGTCAATCTGTGTATCATGGACGTATTGAATACTAGGAATGGAACTTATCTTAACCTCTGAACTGCAGTGAAAACATGGGTGTGACATCATGCAACTGTATACATGTATTTCCATGGCGTAGAACTTTGAAGTTAATAATAATGATGAAAAGGAACAAGTAATTACACACAGTGCTAAATATAACTTTTGTGATAATTTTTAAACAGTCCATGTTTGTTTGGTCTAACGATGGACTGAATCAAGCAGCACTATTTTCCCCGGACTGTTCACTGCCGTGTTTGAATAAAAATCCAAAACTGGATGTTGATGTGTCTTAGGAAGGATGATGTGCTGGCTTGATGTCTGACTCACAGCGATATGTAAAAGCTAACACATGGTACACGATTCTGTTGCAAAATGAATTATAAAAAATTTGTCTGAAGTATTACTTGACAACTCATTGTATGGTTTTTACAATTTGTATTAGATCTAGAATAACATAATGATTCAACAAATCTGAAAATCAAGGAATCATATTGACAAGATCTAAAATTAAAATATATGTTACTGCTGGTTTATTATGGAGTTTTACATCAAAATACCAAATATGGAATATCAATATACCATATGAAATAGAGTACCTGTTCCAAGTCAACTTGTCTTGTTAGATAATGCTGATAAAGGAAAAGTTACTCTAAAATGTGTGCTATATTAAATCCTGATAACATACAACTTATAAGTACGTGATAGATAAATTTTATTAATTAATCAAGCAATGACAGATAACACGCAAAAATCAGGAGTGACAATATTCCTGAAAGAGCTATGATTTCTGAGTAAAATAACAGTTATTAGATGAACATATCGCAAGAAATGGCAAAGTTATGGTGAATTTAATCTGCTCCGAATGATATTCTTTGATACAATCTGAGTTAAGCATGGAAACAATGTGGTTGAAGGCATATTGTTTGGCAAAAATGGTTTGCTACATGTGATTTTCAGGATTTTTAGTTTGGCTCTATTGACACCCATGATAATAAGCTGGACAATTTTTTGTAACAATTCATATATAAGTAAGATATATACAAAAACATATCATATTTAGTAAAGCACAAAGATGATTCAACAATACAATTGAAATCTGTTTAATACCTGATTGCTTCTAGAATATGTACTGTATTTTCATTTATTTTCGTTGGTCTCAATTTTCGTGGTTTTTATAAAAATGGCTATTTCGTGGGGATAAAATTCGTGGATTTTGATTTTTGAAAAGAAATGGCTTATCTCTGCATTTAAAATCGTGGGGATTTGATTACGTGGATGAGCCGACCCACGAAATCCACGAAATTAAATCCCGAACGAAAATTAATGATTCCACAGTATACTAATATAATCTACACAGTAAATTATTTTGTCTCATTGAATAGAAGTCTATAGTAGTCTTGTGTCTATCCTCTATTACACGGCGTAGAACATGATTAACACACTGTTGAAGAGAGGTAACAATTGGTAGACATGTCTACATGGTTGAAAAATAAAATAAAGAATAAGAAACTAGCTTGTTCATTACAATCGTACATATGATGAAGTACCTATCGTACAAGGACACAATCGGAACTCCTCGGTGTTTGTCTAAAGAAAGTGCATATTTTAAGTTACGGAAATACACGAGTAGTTACGATTGACACTGACAGTCACATATGTGAGTATGGCTTCTTGACTTGACTACCTTGCGCAATACCTTTCACCAACATTGCACCTCCGTGATGAACCAGCAGTGCTGGCCAGACAATGTAATCCACATACTTTCCAGGTTGTGTATATTCGTTAAACATATTTTTATCAAATAAATGATCGGAACTAAATTCAAAAACAAGTGGTGGATCTTGCACTACCATTATCCAGCAAACTTCTACACATCTTGACACATATTCTTCTATGACTTTTGAATCCGCATTCATAATTTTAATTGCTGGAACCAAAACCTGAATGAGACGGAAAGAATTTATTCAGTGTGTAATGAGTACACACAAAATACTATTTGAGTATGAGCTCAGTACGGCAATTACGGATTATATCCAATACAAAAGACTAACAAGAGTTAGGCCCCCTTTTCACTAAGACGACATCTGTCTTTTGAAGACGACAAACAATGTACATCTAACAACGTGTGTAATTAAAGGTATATTTAAATTATTATTTCATGACAGGTTGAATGTTTCTAAGTTAATATCTAATGAGACCGATTCCAGTGAGACACGTTTTCTGTCTGTCTCTACGACAATAAGTTTTCATAAAAGTCATTGCTAATTGATGCTGTTGAACAAGACTGTATCATTTCTTTTACCACCAGTAACGATTATACATGTACAAGTATATAAATTCAATACTAAGTTTCCGTTTTTTTTCATTCAGCCACATGACTTTTAAAAGTGTTTCCGCATTGCAGAATACAGAAGATTCGAACCTCGACCGTGAGGCATGACCTCGACTTAGTAATTAGATAAAGCAAAATTAGAAGCTACTATGCATACCGGTATCTTTAATACGATATAATAAGCTCTGTGTGAAACTGAAGTTCTCCGGCTTGATTAGAATGTGGTAATCTTGTTTATGTACACGTGTAGACAAACTGGTGTACACATGTACACACATACATTCAATTACATTACTGATGCACACACTGATACACACTGATGCACACTGATACACACTCACCTTCTGAATATTTTTGACACCATTCATCGCTCTAAGTTTGCGGAATTCAATTATTTGCTGTTTCAATAAATCTGGCATCACTCCTGGCTCGTTTGATTCATTTATACTCTGGAAGTATTTCAGAAAATCCTTGACTTACAGTTGAACGTGTATTATAAATGACCACAGAATAATTAAATTTATTTGATTTATCTCGTGTAAGGTACATGATTTATTTTCAATAATGGTGACCTGCAACAATGCTGTTGTTTGACTGATTATTCGTGATTTTATGCCTCATCTTAATTGTTGTATGACAAAATTTGTATTTTTATTTTAAAATCAAACGTAAATATGCCTATCACAATAAATATTAACAGTGTTCCCAGTTACGCTCATTTGTGCAAAGAAAAATGACGTTATATGTGCATGCTAATCTTTTGTGCATGCATTCATAAAAAGCCAAATAATAAGCAAAATATATGGAGTGTCGTATTTGTAGTGCATATAATGAGCATATTCCCCGTAGATCCTTTCTCTATTTTTTTTCAGTGCGTACAATACACCCAAAGTTTTGCCCGCCGAAATTTTGATCGAAAATCATGCGACTATTCGAAAATACTGCAACTTGTAATTGTGAATGCATTCCCTTTTCCCGCTGGTCGTATTTAATTCGTATTTCAAAGCCTTCAACCAAAGTAGAACTTTAATGAGAATCATGTGGAAAAGTATGTTTTGTTGTTTTATATCTTGAAAATATAAAAAATCTTTATTGTTGGAAATCTAAAAATAGACTCTTTTTTGTCAATCTAAAATAGATTAAACTATTTTCAAGCTGCATGCAATAGACTACTCGTATTAACATTGTTAAACTCAAATAAACGAAAAAACTTTAAAACAGTACAGTACTGTTTATCTACCTGTGAACTTTGCAAGTTGTGACTGTCATCGTTTAGATTGTGTCTACCAGTAATCCTATATTATGACAACTATGATAAAGAATCAATACACAATTTGACCTAATTACGCTGCATCGTCAGGTATTTACATTTTGTAAGGAATCTTAATGTTTAGTTTATTTGGTGCGTATTATAGACGTTATTTAACGAATTTAAAGTTAAGGTAATACTTTTTCAAATAATTACAGTAAGCGCCATCGTTTTGTTTTATTTTTTTGTCGGCGATTTTTTTCAAGACGGCGGATTTAAAAAAAATTAAATTGACGACTTCTTGTTTTTGTTTTTATTTGATTTTGTGGTAAATTAGGGTCGGCGCTCCCGTAAAACAGAAAATAAAAAACTGTTTGCCTGATCATCTAAAAAATGGACATCTATGATATATATTATATAGATAGGATTCATTACCAACCCACACAAGCACTTGATAACTTGATATAACCCGATATATAGTGTAAGGGGAACGTAGTCCAGACTAAGATAGTGTAAGGGGAAGGAAATCCAGACTAATCTATCAATAATCGGTATGTGTGTTTTTATGCAACAGTACAAGTATAGTAAACATGTTAATATCTACTCCTATGTTATCTCAAATTAAGCGTAAACTTGTTTATTTTTGGTTACCAGACTTCCTCGGCGACGCTAGATTTTTTATTAGCAAAAAGAAAAATCTCTGATCTACCTATCCTTTTTTATAAGCATGTAAACAGAAACATACATTCTTAAAGGCCTGAATATAATTTCACTCTTTGGACCTAGTCTTTGTCACCGCTTCTACAGAATATGTAAGTTATTGTTACGAGATTTCTGGTTGGAGAATTGCAATGGATACTACACTCGCATCATTATAACGGTATAGAAAATATTGTCTCATACCTCAAATGGTGATTCAATACAACGTTCAACTTGTAGGAAGAAGCCATCATTAGCTAATGCTTTACATTCTTTGTAAACATCCTGAAGTTCAAAACAAACGACATTCACTGCGACAATAACTTGATATTCACTAAAACATTCTCTACATCAATACTTTGTCAATATTTTCTACATTAACTTAGACATTCTCTACAACATTATCTTTGTCATTAATTTCTATTTTGAGTAAGACATTCTCTACAAGAATAACTTTAGTATTAACTTCAATATTAAGTTATTTACTAAAACATTCTCTGAAAAATAACTTAACTGGTCATTAACTTCTATATCAACTAAGACATTCTATACAAGAATAATTGCTGTTAACATTTATAACAGATCATAGAACACGGTAACTGTCATAAACAAACATTCTGAACATGTAAAATGAGAAACACTACAAACATTACCAGCAATGGGACTAATACCTAATCTCCAGTGTGGACCCAATGGTAGTGAAGTGACACGGACAGGCTTATACAATTAACATAAATATGGTGTTTGTACATGAAACAAATTATAAGAAATTAAGATTTTCGGTTGTTCGATAGACAAACTTCGACAAAAGAAACTTACTCTTAATGCATTTAATAAAATACTGGTTCCAGGTGATTCTGATTTTTTCGTTTTAAGGTAGGCAAATGCTGTTTTCCACTCGTTTTCGTATAGAGCTAAGAATTTTCTTTGAATCTCATTTCTCTTATCATTAGTGTTGCTAGTGTTGTTGTCTTCCGACTGACCTATCATTATTTTATTCAACCTGTAAGAAGAATAAACTTGGACCGAAAAATGAAGGTTAACGAACAAAGGTTAAAAATAAGAAAGGCTTCGTTGATTTATTTACAGTGACCATCTATTCTAACACGCGTCAAAGTTTCTCGAAGTTTATTAAGGTTGGGTAAATTTTAACACAATGGAATGAAGTCATGTCTAAACGGAGCAGTTATATAGGAGCAATCACGTGTACTGCATGCACAGGGTGTCTCAAAAGAAAGGTTACACTTTCACACATGTTTAATGTCCCTTTAAATTGCAGATGAATACATAATATATATTACGTAGATAGATATGTAGATCAAAGATGTAAGTTATTTTTAGAGAACTTATAAATATCTTCAGAATTTGCAATGTAATACAAATTTGAAAACAAAAGTACATTTTTCATCCTTGACGTCGTTTTAGTAATTTATGACGTTTTTGATGTGACAACTTTAAGATATTTATAAGGTTACCCTTCTTTTGTATAAAAAATGAGCAAGACAATTTCATATCCGAATGATCGATGTTTGCTATGCTTGTTTGTATTCAACCAACAAAACCTGGTTACAACGAGCAACAGGTTTATCGCGAGCATTTAGTCTATTTCGTTGCCTCATTAAGATAACAAAGTGTTACTGTATGTTCCATTTTTTATGTTTACAAGTTAGTGCTGCCAGACTAGCACTACTGAAATAATACTTGCACCTATTATAACTAGGTATCACAATGTGATCTATGACCAGTTGAAAAGTTTATAAAAAATTCAAACCTTTCCTGTATTTCGATTCTTTCTGCTTTAGCAGTCTTACGCTTCCTCTTCAGATCTTCCAAATCACTTTTTAATTGATTTTGACGACCTTGTACAACATCAAATTCTTGATCCTTAAGTTTTACAGGCTGTGGTACTGTGGCTTGAAGTTTTTCTCTCTCAGTTATTACTTCTTCTTTACGAGCCTTCATCTCATCATTGCTGTCATTGTTCAAAACGATATACATGTACATAGGAGGTTAGTACAGGGTAGTGGGAAAAGCTGTAGCCTACCCATGTGTAAATTCTACAGAACTGATTCTAAGCTGATTTGCTTTGAAAATGTACATGCTCGCAGAAAACTATAACCAAATTTACTACAAATGATGAAGTTAACAAAATATAATTTGTTAATAATTTATCTTTCCTGTAACTTGGACACATACGGAACATTGATTCCTAGTTTTATCAACATAAATAATAGTTCTATTATATACAACTACTGGTACATTCGCAGAGGCGAAGCTTTGTATAAATTGATGTGAAGGCCGAATTCTAGGTAGGGAGTCATGGGATACGCCCTTCTGAATTTCTTTTTTCTTTTTTTTCAGTTTCCTGGAAAAGAGTGCAGGCCGCGGCCTAAACAACCCATAGCTAGGGAGCTACGCCACGGATTTTATTATCACCAACAATTTATCTCGTACCTTGAAACTAATAACATTATACAATGTACATAAATTTGGTTTTTATAGTTCGTTAAGGTATGTGTATCCAAGGCATAAATAAGTTACCTGAGTAGTTCCGAAGGATTGGAGGAAGGTATTCCAGGAAGTGAGAACTTGTCTCCCATTTTGGTGTCATTCATGTGATCAATGAATCAACCACCGGCTATTTCACAAAATTAGCTCGCGTTTCAATTGTTGACAAAATGTTAATGGATGAATATATCCATTTCCCCGAACAAGGAAGTTAATTATATTCGCTTTTTTCTGTTCTGACCTATATGCGAGATCTGATAGTTTATCTTCGTTGAATTTATCAGCGCTGTACTAAAGCCACTAAATACCTTATATGATTTGTAAAAATGATTTAAAGTGCTGTGGAAAATCGAAAAGCTTATCATATACATTTACTGAACAAGCACACATCATTGTGGTTACAAAGGAACTCGTTTTAATATCGAACTTACAAATACATGCATTAGATTGATTTCTTCGCCTTGTATTTAATAGAGTGTTTTAAATTCACCAGAAAGAGATACAAACGAATACCCGTATGGCTGACAATATTAAGTAAATAATATGATTTAAGTGCATGTATCGATGTTACAATGTCATTAATCAAGAAATTATTTTCAGCACACTGTCACCTTTAACAGTTCGGTTTGCCTCTGGTTGTACCTACCCTAATACATTTCTTTGTTTGGTTTAAATGATGCGCTTGCTAATTCCAACCTCGTTCGTGATGTCTTCATTCGCAGAAATTACTTTTGTTGGGAGGTCTTAATTTCCTACCTCGTTCGTGCATGCCTCCAATGTGCATACGTATATCGTAAATACATTATTTTTATACATATTTTTTTTGTGGAGAGGTCCAGATTTCCTTACTTCGTTAGTGTATGCCTCTAATCTCCATACGTATATCATATGTACATTATATTTTTGAAGAGGTCCTAATTTCTTACCTCGTTCGCGTATACCTCTGATTTCCATTCGTACATTAGACATTGTCACTATTTTTATCTCACATGAGCACAAAGTGCTCAATGTGAGCTTTTGTGATCGATCATTGTCCGTCGTCTGTTGTCTTACGTCGTCAGCTTTTGCCTTATGAACACAACAGAGGCCATACTTTTACTTAGATCTTCACAAACCTGTGTCAGAATGTTTGTATTGACAAAATGGACAAGTTCGAAGGTGGGTCATTTGGGGTAAAAATAGGACAAAAAGTCAAATTAAATAAAAACCTTGTGAACAGCCTAAGAGGTCACTTTTTGATTGTATCTTCATGAAAATTTGTCAGAATGTTTGTATTATTACATATATTGGACTATTCGATGATTTGTCATCTGGGGTCAGTAATTACATCACCATGTCATGTCAAATTGCATTAAAACCTTTCGAACACTCTAGAGGTCGCACGTTCTATTGGATCTTCACCAAACCTTGTTCGAATGTTTGTATTAATGATATCTGGACGAGTTCGACGTTGGGTCACCTTAGGTCCAAAACTAGGTCATCAGGTCACACCATAGGTAAACCTTGTGGTTACTCTAGACGATACAGTTTTGATTGGATCTTCACCAAACCTTGTCGACAGGATGTTTATCTTAATGTTATGAAGGACAAGCTAGAATATCGGTCATCTGGGGTCAAAAACTAGGTAATCAGCTCAGATTACAGGAAAATTCTGATTACAACAGACCTCATGCCACAGACTTAAAACAATGTTTTCATCAGTAAGCAATGATTCTATGTGAGCGATATATTGTGCCATCACGGCCCTCTTGTTTATTAAACCGATACAATTTTAACATACTATGCCCCATCTTATAAAAAATGATTAATGTATAGTTATTATTTACAATGTATCTCATAGTAATACAGGACAAATGATAATACAACGGTTGGTCTACTCATCCTCAATATTATATGAATTACAAGTTGGACAAAATATTTCTTTTCGGGGAATGTTATTTCTAGAGTGTCTACCAGTATGGATGAGTAATGAACAGACATAAGTTATCAGATGAGTAATCTAAGCACGATTGATATTCGAATGTAAACATAAATTACACAGCATGACAAATGTAAACATAAATAAAATGACATAACAAATGTAAACATAAGTAGTGCATCAAGATTTTTTTTGTAAACGTTGCGTTTTATTCTCGAAGGTCATGTTCAAATTAAAAACAAGTCTCAAGATGTAGGATTATAGCTACTACAAGTCTGCTAATAACTAATTGAAGATACTGTTGATAATAAAGTAAACATTAAATACTTAAACATAAGAACATTATACCTTTAAATATTGTCGTTAAAAAGACTACGCTTAAAGACAAATTATCGGCAGTATTTTGTCAAAATGAATTATTTCACGGTCACCAAAACAAAAACAAAATACAAGGCGAAAATTTAAGTGGAAAAAGACTTAATATATAATAATATATTTTATAGATTACAAAAAGCAAGAATAAGGGATACAGATAAACATATACATGTAGATAATAAATTACATACTATACTCAATTATATAATCGGTCAACATGGTCTAGACTATTCTACAGACTATCATTTATTTTATTTAATACTTTACAGATGAATGCTACTTCTTTTTATCGTAAGCTCAACTTATTCTAAAATATCACGACATTTTACATTTTTATATCTAAGAATTATTGCATCAAATAATTGATTGTCTTAATTGTTTAATTGTATCATATATATCTTTTTTAACTTTAAGTTTCTAATCTGTTTAAACATCTAGGACTAAGGTGACCCGCATAGGGCATGCACTGTCAGCATAACGTCAGGGTAGTATCATTTCTATAATGTTTGCTTCATGACGTTACTACCTTGTGCAATACCTTTCGACAACATTGGACCTTTATCGTGTAACAGAAGTATCGGCCAGACAACGAAATCTACAAATTCACCACGTTCTGTATACTCTCTGAATTTATTCTTATTGAACACGTGATCAGATCTGAACTCAAACACCAATGGTGGATCTTGGATCACAATTAACCAGCAGATTTCTACACAACGTGACACGTATTGTTGTATGACAGGAGAATCAGCATTCTGGATTCGAATTTTTGGAGTCACAACCTGAATATAGAACAATACTTCGTTACATAAATGAACTTGTACATAGATTAGATTGAAGAATGAATGTTTCATACTTAAAAGCTACAATAATCAGCATATTCAAACAAAAAATACAAACAAATCTGTGAAATAAGGCCATCATTGGTACAGGCGAATTATAGCTTTCATTGACAGACGACCTTTTTCAGAGGTCGTTCTATCAAACAATCGATGACGGATTTTAAAAGAATGAACTTTTTCACAGGTCGACCTTTATTATGAGGTCGCAAGAAGCACAGGTTTGACTGTACATATTTCATGAGTCATTCCCACCACTTGGTCACATTCTATCCTAATTACCTTTTGGATCTGTTTGATGACATGACTGGCTCTTCGTTTACGACATTCTTTAATCTGCTGCTTCAATAAATCTGGCATCACGATTGGTTCGTCACTTACATATGTACAATGTATATCTGTATAAGTAAATACATCGTTAAATATACGTACAGACGATTTGATGGCAAAGTAAGTAGTGAGCTAGAAATCAGCCAAGAATAAATCAAAGTAGTGATGATGATCATGGAAGCTGAACTATAGACTTGCACTACATCGTGGAATTGGAACCTGTCTAACGTTTGCATGTCGGATGTAAAAACCATAGTCTACTTTGGTCTGCATCAAAATCCATGCGTGTCGAGCGAATGACGGCAATGGAAAAAAATACGCCAATTACAAAATGTAGGCCTACATGTGTACACGTGTAAGTTACATCAAATATTATAATTAGTATACTATATTTCAAACTTCGGAGTTATGGCACTACATGCAACACGTTAGCATAACTTCTATGACACACAGATGCGTATCATGCAGTTTCATGTGTGTTGTACATACCTTTGGTGACTCAATACAACACTGGATACGTCTTAAGTGATTATCACCGCCGAGTTATTCACATTCTTGATAAGCATCCTGCAGTAAATCAGTAAGACGTGAAACTCGTTTATTCTGGTTACTCCGGCGACCCAAATCTTTTTGTTAGGTCCGAGGAATAATATATCCACTATCTCACTTTAGCCTACCTTTCCACGTGGTTTCAAGAGCCCAATTAATTTAGAAATGAAAAATCCGATATACCTGTCCTATTTTAATGATGATGTTTTCAATACATTTACAAAACTACCTATGTTGTAGAACAATATAGGGGGATCGGAGAGAATAATATTACATACTGTACCTGTAACACTTTAAGCAGCATTTGAATGCATTCGATCTCTGCATACTTTGTTTCTAGAACGCTATAAGCATCAGTCCACTCGTTATCATAAAGTTCTGAAAGTTTCTCTGCAATCTTAGACGGACGATTCTCATCACTTAGCTCTAATGCATTAGGCTTGTTGTCTCTCAACTTGCTGGATGCTATCTGGCTTAATCTGAATATAATACACTATTTTATGTACCGTATTATTATTGTGTTCACTAAGAATATAGAACTAGTACTCATATGTCAAAGTTCCAATATTTCAAATTAATTAAAGTACTGAAAGTGCTCATGGAAACTCAATTTACATAAGACTTCCATTGCAACAGGAAACGCGGACTAAGTTAAGGAACAATTGCATGGCGAATGTAGATAAACGCAGATTTAAGTCCGCATAAAAATGCATGCGCACAGTGTGAGTGTGAGTGATGTTACGCGCGTGCGTATCTCTGGCTATGTGCCTATTTTTATGTTAATAAGAAAAGAAGCTGACAACAAACCTAGTCATCTCACTATGGTGGCTGATTTATGCCATGTCGTATTTTCGCTTTTTCGCCACAACAAAGCGAAAATGCGAAAAAGCGAAAATACGACAAAGTCTATGTACTACACAGTAGCCTAAACACACATGGAAGAAAATTCATTGTGTGAAAGTTGAGGACTGTGTTAAAGGTTTTACGTTGGAATATTTGAGTAGAAAGAACTTTTAAAAAAGTGATTGTATACGTTATTTTGAATTCGAAGTATATGGATTTCACTTGGAGAACCGAAAAATACACATTTTAAAACACTTATTTTCATTATTGAATAGGTATTTCCTAACTAGGGTGCGCACCCTAGATAGAACTTTTTTAAGACCCCTGCCAAAAATTAAACCTCGCTTTCAAAACTAGGTAAATGCACGAAAACTACATGTTATGGTGGTGTTGAATAAACATAAATAAGGCAAATATATTTTAATACTTAATTAAGGTGGGTCGCAGGTTTCCTTCCGAAAAGTGTTCAGTTTCAAGACGTCAACGCACAAGAAAATCTTTTTACAAGAACATCCTTCAAAGTATTGACTAAAGCAAAATGATCTATTCAAATGATATTTCCATTGAAACCGCTCAAAAAACGGCCACCTAGTACGTGGAGCGATATGTTGTATATGTTTTGTTTTTATTTTCGCGTTATTTCTTGTACTGCTCCGATAATTTGTATATTAAGCTATGAAATTTACTGTGCACAATGCTGAATCATTTATAAATCCGAAAAAGTTAATATAGCTTCATTTTGCCGTCATTAAATCTTAAAAGGTTTTGATCGAACTTTGTAGTGGTGGCAATTTTTCGGGAGGAAACCCGTGACCCACCTTAACTAAAACCTCGTATTGATAAAGAAGATTAATTAAAACACGTTTTTCTTACTGTGCACGGTCTGTCTGACATGTTTCGTTGTTTACATAGTAGGAAGTACACATTTCTAAAAATAGACCGAGGATACCCTTTCGATTTCAATACAACAACGAGTAATAAAGGTTTCCTTCCATAATTAATAGCAATTTTTGCCGAAATACTTCAGCATGTGCTAGATATTGTCCAAATCAACTTTTCCGTCAGTTCTTTTCTTCACATGCATATTTTGAGAAAGGAAAGCAACTGACCCCCTTTAAGAATTGAAAATAAACATGGAAAAACATTTAATAATGAAAAGTCAAAATATGGAAACCCTCAATGACATATTGAAGTTATTGTTGGACATTGTAGTTTGAATTAATTTTGATATTATGATACATTATTTTGGCTAATGGAATCACAGACACTTGGGCTCAGGAGCTTTAAAAAACCAAAATAATTGTATTTTTGTCAATCCCAACACATAAACTTATCATATCTATCAATAAAACCTAAAATAAGCCGTTTTGAAAAAATGCATTTTTCAACGTCAACAATATAATATTATACTACAAGATATAAATGTTCGTTGGAAAATTAGCTCACACGTACCTTCGAAAACACCTCGTATCTTATTCCATTTCCAACATTTTCACATAATCCTTGTGTCAGTCGATGTAGTACACATTATTCTTCACGATTATTGTCAAGTTTAAGTTTCAACCTCAACATTAACACCAAAATATCCAAAACAATTAGCAAAATTGTCAATATTTTGCATCAGCTACATCAGAGCTTACTGCAATATTTTCAGACGCGTCAGAGAAAACATTTATTCATGTACCACGTGCACGACATAAGTTCAATAATAAGAGACCGTGGTTTGGTCCTACTTGCCGAAGCGCACAGAAAACATATCACCGCGCTAAGAAAAAATATAACCGTCAACCTAGTGCTTACAATAAAAGTTTACTCACAAGTGCTAGCAAGGCCTATAAACGAACATTCATTATTACGTACGTGATTTTAAACACAAACAAGCTACAAAACTAAGAAATTTACAGACAAGTAATCCTAAACAATACTGGAATTTTTTAAATAGGTTAAAACCTAAGCGTAATAATAATTCTACTCCCAACTTACAAGAGTTCTTTGAACACTTCAATAAATTGAATGCAGCACCTGAGGCAGATGCTGATTTCATATTACCTCTACATGAACGCGAAGAAATTATAAAACGTATAAAATGTCTTAATAACGGTAAAGCCTCTGGACAGTCCGACAGATAACATACTAAATGAATATAAAAAAAACCCAAGATCATCTATTACCAATATAATATACCAAACTATTTAACTGCGTTTTAGATACCGGAATCATGCCCGATTCTTGGCTAAACGGTGTCATTGTGCCAATCTATAAAAACAAAGGGGATCATAAAGTAACCTCTAACTATAGACCTATAACAATATTAAGCTGCTGAGGTAAATTATTTACATCTGTTCTAAACTCACGACTTACTGAATTTCTCGAGTCTAGTAATATATTACAGCCAAATCAAGCGGGTTTCAGGAAGGGGTACTCGTGTCATATTTCCGCGCTACATTCAATTATTGATATCTTAAGATCTAAGAAAAATAAATTATTTTACGCATTTATCGATTTTTCCGCTGCATTCGATAACGTACATAGAATAAGTCTCTGGCAGAAACTCTTACAAAATAATATCAATGGCAAAGTTGTCCATGCTATCTATAATATGTATTGTACCATTAAGTCTTGTGTTTCACATAATGGCAGTATGTCATCGTTCTTTTCCTGTTCAAATGGCGT
Organism: Lutraria lutraria; assembly: GCA_964023205.1. Taxonomy (NCBI): domain Eukaryota; kingdom Metazoa; phylum Mollusca; class Bivalvia; order Venerida; family Mactridae; genus Lutraria; species Lutraria lutraria. The sequence goes on from OZ026833.1 coordinate 4,734,792, forward strand.
CCGCCAAGGCGAGAACCTCTCACCGCTTTTATTCTCATTATTTGTCAATGACATGCAGTCACATATAGAATCACGGGGCGGTAACGGCATAAAGCTTTCAGATAACTTAGATAATACTGTATGGCTTAAACTTTTACTCATGCTTTACGCAGATGATACAATTATCATTTCAGACTGTCCGCGTGATTTCCAGACCTGCATGGACGCCTTTAACGACTACTGTAAACTATGGCATCTTAATGTAAATTTGAGTAAAACGAAAATTGTAGTCTTTGGAGCAAGAAATACAAATAATTATTATTTTAAACTCGGCGATCACTCAATCGAGCTTACAAACAAATATCATTATCTAGGCTTAACGTTCTCTAGTACCGGTTCTTTCCTTAATGCTCGCAAACACATCGTAGAACAAGCCAAAAAAGTGTTTTTATTGTTCACGAGAATAAGAAATTCTGACCTCCCAGTAGACCTTAGCCTTAAACTTTTTGATCACACCGTACATTTACTACCAATACTTACCTATGGCTCCGAAATTTTCGGGTTTGAAAATTTAGACATGATCGAATCTGTTCATAATAAATTCCTTCGTAGATTAGTGAATGCTCGTAAAAGTACTCCTATTTAAATGCTTCACGGCGAATTAGGAAGATATCCTGTGTCTGTCATAAAAAGCCACATGATAGGTTTTTGGTCACGACTATTATCCGGAAATGTTAACAAATTATCATATCGTATTTACATGTACATGCTTAATCAAAATAACCAACAGTTTAAATGGATATCGTTACCGGAACCGCATAACCAACATTTGTAACCCTACACTTATGTACGAGGCGTATTTCTCAGTTACGGAAATGCCCGAGTTATTACGATTGCATCAGAACGCGATAAATATCCCGCGTAACCTGAATTATCTCATCAAACACACACCCATTGATCAATATAAACTGAACTGGCACGGACAATTACAACTATCAAACAAAGGTCTATCTTACAATGTTTTTAAAAGTAATCTTGAATTTGAAACTTATTTTAATATACTATCCCAGTACGACGCTCTGTGTTTATTTAAATTCCGTACAGCAAATCACAACTTACCCGTGGAAATCGGTCGTTGGGACGGTACTCTTTTTGATGATAGAAAATGCAATTTTTGTGACACTGACGACATAGGCTCAGAAAAACATTATTTGTTAGCTTGTCCATATTTCGCGCGTGAGAGAACAAAATTCATGAGTACTTTAGACATTAATATCATAAATAATTCTCATTGCTTTAAATCACTCCTACAGTCGAATTCATACCCTGTCTTAAGAAGTATCGCCCGCCTAGGCGCATTAATAATGGAAAAAAATCAGATAGTTGACTTAAACTTTTTAGAAATCGAATCATGTGATTCCATAAGCATATCTAAGCATCTAAATGGATACATGTCTTGTGATTTACTCTCATTACCACATTTTGTTCAATTTCTCTGTCTTATATGTACGTCTATAATTTATAATACAGTCCATCGTATTTATTCTCGTCCAGCAAACAAACAAATATATCCGTCATAAATTGCATACTATGGTAATTTATGTTAAATGACATTACTATCGCAATGAGTTACCTGTTCTTTAATGTTGTTATACATTAGTTTCGTTTATATTTATACTACAGCAGTCCAATTATCTTGACAGTTAGAGTTATTCCCCCTCATCAAACATATATTCATCCATATGTTTTGTTTTCCTCATACTGTATGTTACATACATGAGATAATAAAGTTCTGTTCTGTTCTGATAGACAACCAATTTAGCTCTGCATGGATTGCACGTCATTTCCGTTTATCTCACGTTTCGACGTGATTTTCGTTGAAATCGCACGGAAAATGGAAAAAAATTTGTTCTATAGGGCCAGACAAACCTTTTTACTTCACAAACATGTTTATATCATTTTAATATCTACACAGAAAATCTGGTGTGACGAAAAACTTGCTAAACTTTTTTTTATCAGTATATGAATATGTCAATACAATACCCCAGTGTGATTTATATTATATTGGAGAATAATATTTAAAATATTTTTATATTCTGATTAACTATTGAAGATTATCCCTTGTATAACTTTATGTGTCATGTACACACTTTGACATTGACAAGTTGATTCTCTAGATGATCCATGGAACAGTTTATAATTGAAATGTAATAAGTTATAGCCCCGATAGCGTTTTGGTAGTTAAAATTAATTGAGTGTACGAATAATTTCATCTAGAAAATGGATCGGGTGATCTGAAAAAAAGTACCCGACTTAAAAAAAGATGTTCACACCTGAGTTACTTCATCACATTACTTTAATTGAATGCCGTATCGAGATGTCTACATAGATTAGCGTAAAAACATTTTTGTATGTTAAAAACCACGTATGTTTGTAACGAGAAAATTTGATACAAGCTATTCAAGGTTTCAAGTTTCAACATTTATTCACCCAAATATATACATACATATAACGTGGGGAAAATACATAATCAACATTAAACATAATATATATGATAGACTCTCGGTCTAGTATTCTGCAGAGACAAATTTTTTTCCATGTTATATATTATACACGTGGAAACCATGGCAACACCAAATAACATGTATAATAAGAGAACATTGAGAAACATATGTAACAAATAGGTTAAAGATTGTCTTATCTATTAAATGTTCGTGTTATCTTATTCACTAACTTACAAAACTTTTCTGAAATATGTTTCGAGCTCGAGATCAAATTTAAATTGTTTATATAACTTTCCTTTGTTAGACTGTTCTAATTGTGCATTCCATGTTTGTTTATACTGATCTTTTAAGGTTTGTTCGACTATCTTGTGTAAAATCGGTGTATTGTAAAATGGTTGATCATCCCAAATATGACTTCGGCCGCATGTGTTTAATATTTCTTGTATTTTACGGGTCCACTTGTATTCGTGATTTGGTTTAACATATAGTTGTATATTTCTAGTGAAAGTTTTTCGGCTTTACCTGTGACAAGTCGACTAGTAAGCGATCATACGGGATTTAATGATTACATCAATGGGGAAGCGACCAAGTTCGCCATACAGCATGTAAATATGTGTACTTTTTCTAGCTCTTGTAATTTTTCTTCGGAAATCTTCGTGCACATTTTCTAATATATCAATATTTTCAAACCCAAATATTTCGGAACCGTATGTAAGTATAGGAAGAATTGTATTATCAAATAATTTAAGTGAAAGATCAACTGGTAATTCAGCATTATTAAAACGCGAAAGAACACAATACATGGCCTTTTTGGCTTGTTGAATAAGATTTTTTCTGGCTTCAAGGAAAGAACCATTTCTCGTGAATGTTACCCCTAGATAGTTATATGTAGTAGTTATTTCGATTTTATGATCACCGAGTCGAAAATCAAAATTTAAATTACGGGATCCAAACACTATGATTTTTGTTCTTTGATAAATTAACTGTAAGTTTCCAAACATTACAAATTATAAAAAGAGTTTAAACAGTTTTGAAAATCATCGGCATTATCGGAAACAATGATCGTGTCATCGGCATAGAGAAGGGTTAATAGTTTAAGCCAGTAAGTTACATCGTTAGGGGTAAAGAGTTCTACACCGATAACATTGTCATTTTCTAAATAAGATTGCAAATCATTTAGGAATATTGAGAACAGTGATGTTCAAGAAGTTTTTGCCAGAGTCCAGATCGCCAAACTTTATCGAACGCCTGCGAGAAATCGATGAAAGCACAGAACAACTTTTTCTTATGTTTTTATAGATTTCGCTCAACGTATGTAAAGTAAATATATGATCGTTACAACTGTAATTTTTGCGGTCGCCAGCTTGATTTTCGCACAACAAATTATTAGTTTCAAGGAATAAGTTCAATCTTAAATTTATAACTGCTGTAAAAAGTTTTCCGAGACAGCTTAATAATTATTGAATGGGAAGTTCTGTGAGAAATTGAATATATATAATAATTATAGGTGTTAAAAATGGGCCAGTTTTAATTAGAAATCTAATTATGTGTATGTCACGGACGGTTAATTTATAAAATAGTTTTCAATGATGTTTTACTGTAGATAGTCAACTTCAAAAGCTTCAAACTTGTGTTTACTCAATTCATGCTTTTACATGATAATACGAGGTATAAATGTACGAAATTGTTAATTTAATGTTTTAAATAATAAAATACAGTAAGGCGGTGGTTGCTACCAAGGAAGAAGGTTTATCACGAATTATTTGAAAAATGCGTTGGAAGAAAACTATTCTAAATACATGATATTATTTCTAAAATAAAGATAGTAGATATACTTTTTTGTTCTCCATCAGTAGTATGTATATTAGAAAAGGAAAACACATGCAAAACGTCCAACCTTCCCCAAAAATATTACTTACATGGGCCCCAAAAACCCTACCACCAACCAAAATCTTACTCCACTTTAATATTCTATATATATTCTATACGAAAGCTATTTGGGACAACACATTATCTCCCCGAGGAATTCCGCCTTGGAATGGTCTGCGAGTTTTTAGCTCACCAGGGCACTAAGTGCTCAGGGTAAGCTATTGTGATCGCGTGTTGTCCGTCGCCCTCCCCGGTGTCACTTGATTTGAATAGGCTTATAGAGGAATCTTTAAAAAATCTTCTTGTCCGAAACCACAAGGCTTAGAGCTTAGATATTTTGTTGTGGCATTGTCTTGTGGACCACTACCAAGTTTGTTCAAATCATTGCCCTGGGGTCAAATTGGCCCCATCCGGGGTTAAATCAAGTTTATATAGTAAAAAATTGAAAAATATTTTCCGAAACCATAAGGCCTAGAGCTTAGATATTTTGTATGTGGCATTGTCTTGTGGACCTATACCTAGTTTGTTCAAATCATTGCCCTGGGGTCAAAATTGGCCCCACCCCGGGGTAAAATAAAATTTATTTAGGATTTTTAAAAAAAAACCTTCCTGTCCGAAACCAAAAGGCCTAGAGCTAAGATATTTAGTATGTAGCATTGTCTAGCGGACCTCTACCAAGTTTGTTGAAATCATGGCCCAGGGTCAAAATTGGCCCCGTCCCGTGGGTCAGTTGATTCATATAGGCTTACATAGGAAAATTTAAAAAAATCCTCTTGTCCAAAACCACAGGGCCTAAAGCTTAGATATTTGTTGTGTGATATCGTCTAGTGAACCTCTACCAAGATTGTTCAATTTGTGGGGATAGGGTCAAAATTGGCTCCGTCTAGGGGTTACTTGAAAAGCATTTTCATATCATATCATGGGCGTTTGGAATAGTATACTTTAATATATAATTGAAATAAGATTTGCATGTACCATCTCCACATTTAAACACCAATACAAGAACTACATGTACTTATTTACTCAACAAATATAATCCTGTATTTGTCTGTCAATTTTAATATGTGTTTTTATAGAATCGTGATTGCCAGGAAATGTTTGAATTTGTGTATGTATGTGTATGTATATATAATTGTCTAAAAAATATGATTAACTTTATTCAATAAATCAGTTGTTTTTGTTGTATTAGATGTCTACAAATTGTTTAGTTTCCAATGATTGCTTTTTTTCAAGAGGGCCACATTGTAAAAAAGTATTGTTTCATTTTCTTCATTGTTATTAATTTTTCATTGTCTTTATGTGTAACCTTCTGTAAATAAAGTTATTATTATTACATAAGCTTATACAGGGATCTTATATACCATCCTAAATTTTATACGCATGTTACCTTGATGCTGAAGCAGCGTTCGACAAAGTGTAGATTTCTGGGTTGATATATAAACTGTATCATAAAGGAATACGTGGAAAACTCCTTAGGATAGACAAAGAATCTCTGAGAGGACCATCCAACCAAGTATTGTTGGAAATAGACACTCTAGACCATTCGCAATAGAGCAAGGCACCAGACAAGGAAGCATATGTGGACTATTTTACTATATCACTTACATCAATGACCTGTTAGAAGAGCTGTCCCGTAGTCCACACGGCCAACATATCGGAGAATTATCACTGTCAGCACCGACACAAGCAGATGACATCGTTCTCTGGTCTCTGTCCAGACATGGTCTCCAAGAACTACTGAACGTCTGTTACACTTATGCCAATAAGTCCTTGATGTAATGATTGCGCCCATGTGACATGCGTGTTTGTTAAATTTTCTATACTACTATGGCCGAATCGATCAGGATTACCAAAAAAATCAAAAGTGGTTGCAGAAAAATATGTTATACGTAATTTAACGTTTACTAACGTTTAAATAACATCGTCAGGTAGAAAGTTCATTCGGCCAAAGTACCGATGAAACGAGTTATATGATTGGCTGAATTATAAATAGAATAGATATAAATAGTAATAATGAAAATTCCGACTTTTTGAAAATAGAAAAAGATATTGTGTAAAATATTGTTGTACATCGAAATTGGTTCGAATAAAATATATTTCTTATATCTTATTATCAATTGATCTATTGTTTTGATTTACTACATTCAAAATCAATTGGAATATACTTCTGAGTTTATAAAATCACTTAATCTATATTTCTGACCCAGCAAGCTCACGACTGGAGTAGTTTAAACAAATCGTAGTTTTATAAAGCGTGATAAATAACAAGGACTTATATACATGTACACACATATTTTCTGAAGATAATCCTTTCTACAGAATATGTTTCCAGTAAAACAAGCACGAGAAACATCATTCAATTTCACCTTCATCAGGTGTTATCTCAATAAAACTGTCTGCCTTCATTTATCAATTTGTAATAGATATATTTATATTCACAGGGTGACCGTAAACGGTAGCCATGGTTATATTTTGAGTTTTTAGGCCCGCTTATAATTATAAACCTGATTAAGAAAATAAATATGTATCGAGTTGTTGAATTATCGAACAGTTTGCTAAAAATTAGCAGTTTTTTTAACATGGTTGAAATATACCGACTTGAATTATACACCTGCTATAGCAATTTAACAATTAGTCACGTGTTAAATGTATGAAAGGTCATAATAACAACAATAATACGGTAGTTGCTACATCGACCACTGTACATGTACAATGTACTTACTACAATATTGATACTGAAACGCGCGCTTGAACGCGAATATCTCCATTTTCAAACTAAATTGGAAGCAATTTCCACATTTTCAAATTTCTTAAAAAATATATTGTAATGAAGCTTGGATACCACAGAATACTTCACGAGGTTATAAAAAAATGTCATTTTAGTAAAAAACAACTTTATGGCCTGTCAAAAACCAGGTTTAAGAGTATTTTGACAGTTTTCATATAGAATTATGAACGAACGATAGTCACCAACTTCAAACGAAAATGGAAGCAATATTTAAAGTTCACATACCACATTAATAAAAATTATATTGAAATAAAGTGCATAGAATGAAGATTTCTTCACGAGATTATACAATTTTCTCATTTAATGTTATAAACAAGTTATTAGTGTTAAACCATACGGCTCCTATATAAATCTATAGTAAATCAGTTTATCGATAAACGATATCGGAGTGATCGATGAGACGTTTTCAAGGGAGACAACTTTGCCGATAAGACCGGCCAAGTTACAGAAATGTTCCGCCTGCATAGTCAATATTGAATAGCTCAACAATTCAATATTGCACAATGTTACATTATTTCTTGATTCGTACCTCTGTCAATACTGATAGTTTCTGTAAACTTTACGGCATGGAATATGTTGCAACCGGCTTAACGAAGATTATCATATAACATACGAACAGAATTCACCCACCGTGAAAGTACTCCGTTTTGACAGGTTATTAAAGTCGCACAACACGAACGTATTCAGTTTCATGAGTGTGGGAGTTAGTACATGTATACGGGTAAGGTTTTCGTTATCAGTGCATTAATTAATGCAGAGCTACATTGCAGCTGGATGAACAGCATAATTTGGAGTATTATCTCGTACATCTCGTATTTGATGTGAAGTTTACCAATCTCGTAAGTAAATTTATTAATGCTGGTTATTCTATAACACATGACGCTCGTTTAATAATAAGCACCGACAGTTGTTTTGTAAAAAAATGTAACTCTTGTGATCGAAAATAGGTTTAATCAACAATTATTAGAAAAGTATTTCTTTCTACCCTGAAATAAACAAATAAATTTATGCAATCAATTTTTGTAATATTATCTCGTATCTCTTATAAATGTATACAATTGAGGTCTGTTTAACATACCACATTTTGACAATTATACGGCTACAAGCATTACGTTTATTGTTGTAGGGTAAATCAGATTTATTTTACACATGGTATGAATCTAAACAAAAGATATCGGTCACACCTTATTTAACTTATATCGTCAGCACTCTTAGACTGACTTACAAACCGATGTATTAATATATGTTTATCTAAGGCAAATGTTTGAACAGATACTGACCTATTTCTGCCATTATTCAATTTCCACACGGAACAATATTAAGAGAGGAGCAGTGGTTTAAGGGTAGAGCGTCGGACTCCTAACCCGGAGGTTGCAGGTTCCACACCCAACTTTCGCGGACATGCTGATTTGGAAAATCGATAAAAAAATGACATTAAAGGGGCATGCCCAGGAACTGCTGTGTCTTTTATTTCGTTCACCAAAAATGCGTTTGTCACTTGTAAAACCAATTATTACCGAAAAGTCGAAGAAGAATGTGCGTTCAAAAATGACCCTACAAACGCGCGCGTCGGTATTTGTATGTTGGTTTGAATAAAAGGCTGTAAGCCTTTTATTGACGACAACGATATTTCCCATACGTCTGAGAGTTTACCTGAGCATGTGCGCTGCCTTTCAAGTGAACATAACATGACCAATACTTACCATTTCAGTATGTTGGCATTTTTTCCGCGAGGTTTTCGGTTTTGACAGATCCCGAAAGGGTGGAATTGTGAAAATGACAAATAATTTCTGAGGCCGAAATCGGCAGGTTTGGTAAATCTTGAAATGTGTTTTTTAAGTAAACTAGTGGGATATTTTGTAAATATTTTACAGGGCTTTCATTAATTGTTTAAGGCATTAAAATGATACCAATTTGATTGCTATTCGAGATGCTTCAGTTCCAGGGCATGCCCCTTTAAACAAAGAAGAGGATTTTCACTATAATCGTCATAACTTTTATTCTATTTAAAATATGAAATTTGTACTCATCACAAAAGTTTAATTAATCTTTTATCTTTCTAATGGTGTATTTTTTATTATTTTAAATTAATGCTTTCTTCGACCTTTTGCGTTTGAAAAAAAAACACCTGTCGATTCCCTCTATATTTATTGTAAAACGCGCAAAATTGGTAGATTTTTCAATGAAAATTTGATGTTTTCAGCATCATAACTTTTTGGGGGAAATGTGATTAAATTTGTACTCATTGCATTCGTTTTGAAAATTTAATTTCTTTCACCATGTAAAATATGAAAACAATCAAATAATATCTTCTTCGACCCTTTTGATGATTTTTAAAACTACTCCTTAGATTTTTTTAAGTTCAATTCGTCAATCGTTCGGCAAATCTCGGACATTTACGTACGTTTACAGAAACAACGTGCATTGGCGATGATCATATCTGCTGATTAGGTACACATGTATATACAGCCACAGCATGATGTATTAACTATTAAACAGGGTTATAAAAATTAGACGCGTTGAATCAAGTTTTAGGATAATTGAGGTTGAAGACTAAAACATCATTACAACATGGATGAAAGTATTAGAATATGTGAAATATTTTACTGTACTTCCGTATAAAAAAGCGAAATCGATATTTATAACCCAATTTGTTGATATTATAAAAAATAAAATAACTAAAAAGATGGTTTTCATTATTGTTAAAGCCCCATTAGCTTTTTGGATGTTAAAATTGAAGTAGGTCTTTTTTACCTAGATAAATGTGAAACTGAATTTTACTTGCAACAAAAAACGTTCCAATTTTTTTATCACAAAGTACATACAGAAATCGTCACAGTATTTTTAATCATGTTGCAAAAAAATAAGAAAAAGCATCTGAAAACTATTTTATGAGATGTGCCTAATGGAAGGTATTATGTAAATATTGTTACAGATCAAGTAATATATATTTCTTATATTTTACTATCATTTCATCTATTGTTCTAATGGGCCTAAAATAGACGATGATATTTCATTAAATGAAATTTATTATTAATACATTTTTGATAATATAATTATATGCTAAATATATCATTTTGGCATACGTCCACATGTCACTTATAAAAACATGTCATAAAATAATATAGATTAACTACTTTGTATATTTATTTTTTCAATGATGCGTAAACAAAGGACGGATAATAAATTCATATTTTTGAGATCCCTTTATATGGTTGCTAACTTTGCCTGATTATTGATTTTTATACGCATCTCACATTATTTACAAAAAATTGGGCACGACGAGTTATATTTGTTGGATATCATTTCAATTAAGACGGATGGAAATTGCAATAAATTTGCAGAAATTGATTGTACTGGGCCCGTATTCACAAACCAACTAAGATGAAAAATCATCTAAGAATACCGAAATTATCTTAGTTTTCACCAAGTTTTGCTTACATTTTAAGATTTGTCTTAACTTTTGTCTAAGAGTGAAAAAAATCTTAGAAAAATTCTTAGATCGACGATTTTTATCTTAAAATTTTAGTCAAGGTACGAGGTGTTTCAACTTTTAGAAATTGTCTTAGATAAAAAATAAAACGAAGATGGATGCTAAGTCGAACTCATCATTTGTCCATATCTATGAAGAATAAAGTTAATCTCTTGGATTATGAACTTTTAAACACTTTTCTGTCGTTATTTTGACTTGATCTTGGGCGGAGTAGTTGTCAAAATAACGTGTCAATTTCACTTACAAATATTGTGAAAAGATACATTAAATTTTGCCATCACAAGATAAGCAAAGATCCAGCAGAATGTAGACCTTTGGTGCTTAACTTGAAATTCATTGCCAGTGATCCAAGATGCTTTTCACTGGACTTTATGATAGAACAATCAACAAGTACGTGTTATGTGACCATTTGCGCATGTATGTGGGATATTGTACGATTTGCGGATAGACATTGGTTCAAGTTAATTGTCATACAAGGACAGTGCAATGTGAACTAAAATATCATTAAACCATATACCATTTAATATATTTCGTAATTTATGTCGTTTTTGCTTCTTCATGAATAATTCATCATCAGTTTCTGAGTTTATCAACTATGAAGACTTGCTATGAATTGAAATGATGTACTTTGTATTCACAGAATCTTTTGAGGATTCCATGAAACAATTTTGGTGATATTGGTAAAGACAGATACCAGTGCCTAATGTGATTTTGATATGATAAACATTTAGATAGATAAACATTGCTTCCCATGAATTTGGGTGCAAATATATTCAGCCACTGTTTTGCTGTATTAATGTTTGATATGAACATGAAATCCAAAGACAACAGTATAATCTTAAATCTTTATTACCTTGTTTACATATTCTTGTTAATGCACATATTGTGATAAAGTTTGTTCCAACTGAAAGCACATGCATGCAAGAATTTCATTGTGACTTTAGTATATCATCAATTATAATTTATATATCATTTTGTGCAGTTTGTTGAATAGAGTATGATACAGGTATAAGCAATTTTGAAACTGCCAGTAAACATGCAATTGTATCCTTGACAATATGAATTAAGTGAAGCAAATGATATCAGTAAACTTTATAAATTGCGTTTGTATGAATTTGAAATTAATGTTGCACAACTGAAAGATGTTTGTGTTATTAACCATCAATGTTCAGTTATGGATGAACTATTCGACAGCTATACTGAGCCTCTGTTGTTATAAAATCTCCCAACTGTGAGTAATGATATGACAAGCAGAAATATATCAGACAGTAAACAAAATACATACATGTATACATATTTCATAGTAAAAATCAATTAAAAACATGAGTGATCAATGATACTTGGGTTCTGATGCCCTAATGGTACATATTTTTATTTTTGATACTACTGTTGTTGGAACTTTACCGAATTACTGCATACTTCATAAAATTACAAAATATCAAAGATATTAATTTGAATTGATATAATTATCAGTGACACTGTTTGTAAGGAACCTGTTTGTATTCTTACAAACATGACCAACAATTATATTTGTGTCATCTGTGGCTGAAAAAATACCAATCGTATCCGTAAAAATGAGAAAGTGTATGACAGGTTAAACTAATCGCCAATCGTAAATTATGACGTATGGGAATTCCGTGGAAAAAACACTGACAACGGTAAATTTTCAAAACTAAGATTTCTTTTCAAACTAAGAATAATTCCGTCTTACTTTACGCTTAGAATAAATCTAAGATGAAGACTAAGAAATTTCTTATGTCTTAGTCAAAATTTAAGATAAAGAAAATTCTCAACTCGGAAAACTAAGAACGTTTGTGATTACGGGCCCAGAGGTCTATAATTCAATCGTATTTTTTCTATTTTGTGATGGAAATAGATATCTGCAACAATTATTGAAGGTTGTAATAGATTTGGAAGCAATTTCATTTATAATCATTGACCTACAAGACGTGTGACATAGTGCAAAATTTCTGGTTACTCGATCGACCCTAATTAATTTTATCCCGCGACCCTAGACATTTTCATGATTTCATCCGTTGAATGGGAAATCCTCTTTCTCCTTTTTACTTTCCCATATGCTTCCAAAGCCAAATAAAGTCCATACCTACTAACCAACTTTTAATAAGAAAAGAAAAACATTTTACACGCCTAAGTGTAATCATGATGATTTAATGTTAAATGTTTCAGTAGTGAAAATAAATGCATTGAAAGCTAATGTGCTAAGTTTATATGCAGAATAGAATCAAATTACTATTTGACTGTGCAAACAATAACAAAATTATTACTAGGATTCTTGAATTTTGTCTTTTCATGATATTCGCATTTGCAAAATTGATTTTACTGGTGAAACAAATTTAATTAATGTCAATATCATGCGTTACTGTCCATTTTAACGACGTACATAATAGTTAGGACATGCTAAAGTCTTATCAGAGATCCAAAAGTAATGTATACAGTGAAATATCGATTTTTGGATCAATTAAGATAACAGGTTTTATCTGTTACGCGTGACTGACTTTATTACTTTATGACCCCTAATAAAGTCAGCATAACGCAAGAAAGGAGGGTAACAATAGGTAGACTGTATATAAACCCCTGAATTGTAGTTGTTTCCCTTGAAAATTGATCAGATACTCGATGAGGCCATGTCCGCCAAAGTTGGACATGAAATCCGTCAGTGGTGGAATTTGACCGGGACCTTCACAATCCCTTAGTACTGGTCAGAATCCATGAAGCAGTCATCAAGAGTAATTAATATAAGTTGTACAAACTTGCTCTACAATCGATGTAAAATAATAAGTTGAAACTAACTCTTCTTATTTATATTGCACGATAGTTAGTCAGTAACGATAACCCAGTGCATGTATATTTTGTAAAATGTAAAACTTTACAGTTACTTCCTTTGAAAATGGCGGAAACTTATTTTTTTTCTTCTTTACTGTTTTAAATTTGGCGGTTATGGTGACAGGACATTGATTTATTTTGGCGGATTGCTATGAAACCGCCAATTCAAAAACCCGCCTATTCAAGATCATCTAAATATATAGTATACTTTATTTCTGCGGGTTCAAAATCTGGCGTATGATAGTAAGAAAGTATGATAATAACACATTGAAAAAAAAATTCCCTCTATAATCTATTGCTGCAATTTATCATCAGACAAAACCGATATTGATTTTTGCGTCGAATTCAAGGGAGACAATTTGGCTTAACGGAGGTCGAAATGTATTGGAAAATTGGGTATGTCTGGCAAAACCATTTTAACAATGGTTTGAAGAAAACGCTGCAAAAAATATCGAAAATATCCTCTTAACAAAGTTTTTACAAAAAATGGCAATCAGACGTCAATGATTCAAACAAGTTTTAACTACCGCATTTATGAACTTGAACACGGTTTTCAAAAGTATTTAGGTATTTTAGACTGTTAATTGTTGAGGTCACTTAGACACTTCATGATTTGCCAATTGAAAAGCTTCGTTGATTTAAACAAGATTTTTAATGAGAAAATGCAATTTGTGCTACAGAAGCATGACAACTCTTGAGTAAATGAATCTATACTTTACCATGACGTACACTTACCATTAACACGATGTGGACTGGAATAATGGTGCAGTAAAACCAATTATCAAATAATGATTTCAGAAGACTTCAATCAGAATTTGCATTTTTATATATTTGCATTTTATGCGGACTACGGAAAACTGAACTAATTTGTACATTTTTTTCAGATTGATGGGATACGAACACAGTGAAATTGAAATTATTGGAGTTGTCTTATATCATTGTAACTGTGAAGAGGACATTTCACAATAGTTAAACTATTTTTACTAAGATGAAGAGAATTTCATTCCGATGTATAGTTCTTGTTACTCTATTATCAATAGTGGTTTTAATGTTTTTAAAAATCTCTGGTAGCTTTGAACAGGTTACAAATTTAAACAAAAATACTGTACGTTCAACCCCGTCAATGATTCCATCTGGAGATGATGACACGACAAGAATCTCTGTGCCTAAACCGACTTTGAGGATGAAATCAAGTAAACCAGTTAAGTCGCCGAAAGTGGGTTTCGTAAAATGGAATAGGTTTGTGCTTGATAAAGGTCTGACAATGGATAAAGAGTTCCCTATCTTCCGGGTTAATGTTCCATTTCAGAAGAATGCATACGACATAATGAGCATGGTAAGAATGTTTTCAATAGTTTACACCCAAGGACCAAACTGAAGCATTATGTATTACATATGTAATATAATTTCAGTATTCGTGGACGGATTGCTTTCAAATTTGGAATAAGAATAATTCAACATGTCCTTCATACTTGGCAGAAATTTCTTTTTAATCGATCAACAAGTAAATGGAAAAAAGCATAAGAAATAAAAATATCACAGCAGAAGTAAGCCAATTGAGTACATTTTCTTCTGATGGGATACCTGTATTTCGTTTCGGCACCACGAGCAGTATTAATTACTTATCTGCTTCCAGTTAGTTTTGTGATTGTATAACATTTGTTCCATAACGAACATATCACAAAGGGTTGATGTTTTAATAGTAAAATTATACGAAGATCGAAACTTGTCTCAGATGTGTCCACTCAAAGTAATGCATGCGGACATTAACAACAAGTTAATTTGACAGTATTACATCCAATATTAATGGTGGAGGAAAACGGCAGGTTGTACACCGGGATAGAACCACCAACATTCCGTAAGCTAGCTGAACATCTTCCTCACGTGAGGAATTTGGTTCCGGTTGGTATTCGAATATTCTCTGCGTTGATAACTTGATAGTATAGTAATTACTGGTTTGAGACTTTAACCTCTCGATCATAGAGGCCTTTTCTTACCCTTAAGTAGGAGAATATTAAACTTCACTGATAAATGAGGTATATTGTGTCCATAACGTGTCAATTACATGTTTGTCTCTTGAACCATATTTCAGAATCCAATCAAATTTGATCCCGAATACAAAAATCCTTGCTGGCTTGGAAACGAAACGAATGGTCCTATAGCTGACGGAAAGCATCATTGTTGGCCTTACTTTTATATTATAGGTAATGTAACTACAGTGCAACCCCTCCAAAGCAACACCCTTTGGAAGAAGCAAAATTATGTAGTTGATAGATTGTTGCTCTAGAGAGGTTGTATTAATAGTTAGATCGTGCAGTTGGGAAAAATCATACTGTTGTACTAGAGAGGTTTTTTCTCAAGAGAGGGTCACTCTGGAAAGGCGTCACTGTACAATGATGTGTAATGTATTCTGTTGTATAAATTGAAGTCATTAATATACATTGGATATAATTATCTATATTTATGCAAGGAAAAGTTTGTAACAAGATAATTGCCTAATTGAATTAACCGTCACTCGCTCGGCGCGCTTGATCGGCGCGCGTGAATTTTGGTACGGAGCTTACGATACTATGTGTTTCTACATCCGTTCCCGAACCATGTTGCAGCGCAAGCCAATGTTAGTTCAGCTTCCATGAGTACATTCAGCACTTTGTTTTTTATGTTGTAAATGTAGATATCTCTTCCCTTTGATCAAAGACCTAAACTATACATTTGCATTGATGTACATGTATCAACTGAGATCATGTTCATAAATCAATCTAACAAAGTAATATTCGTGACAAGAAACTTATAACTTTTGACATTTGAACTATATTTTGTATTTATTATAATCAGGTACTAAGAAGAGCGCCACTAGTGATCTCTATGCGAGAATCCGTGCTCATCCAGACTACATTTTCCCAGGTTTCAAAGAATCACAATGGTTACCACGTCTAAGATGGGGTATATTTGCTGCTGCAGATAGGCAATATAATACAGGTAAAGTTCAGCCTCTCTTTAGAGCTGCCGTTCCTTATTTACTCAAATTATGACAAATATGTCAACGTGAATACCCCATGCAGATAGCCTTGTTACAGCCAACAATACCGATACTGAGGGCCACAGTTTGTCTGTTCCTCAAATGCCCATGAATTAACTGTTTAATTATTACCTAATGTATTATATAAATGTTTTATAAATTCAAATTTTCCTCTGGAAATTCTTGGAAAGAATCTAGATTTGACATTTCCTATGAAATCATCAAATTGCCGTTTATTTGCACCAAAATCATATAAACGCTTGCAGATATTGAATTGACTTCTTAAATGTGGTCATTATAAGTAGTTTTGACCCTTTCTCCTTTTTTGTGGTATTTTCAGGCGGTTACATGTCTTGTAAAGATATAAGATCAGTGGATTGTTTTATATCAATGTTTGATAATGCTGCACAAACAATGTATCTTAACAAGCAAGTTCGAAAAAATACGTCCTTAATTACAGGTGAGAAAACTAGCCTTTAAATATACTCATATGGAAAAGAAAATGCGCATTTGGTTGCATGGAAATTATTTATACTTATAGTGTCCTAATTTATTAACTTTAATGATGTGATGATTGATTTAATTACGAGCTTAATTAAATTCGTAAATTTAACCACACATTGCACCCATTTACCCATTTTTTCAGAGTATCGACGGCTATCAAATTGACCGCAATTTTAACTCTTACTAAGTGCACAGTTACTTTTTCTTGTGAGTATACCACGGTAGCATAAAGGGGACATAAGATTTTTTTTCCATATACGTGGCTTGGCGATAGTTATTAAACCGCATGCACGCACGCACGCAATAGTTTTTACATTCTTACATAATAATTGACCAAAGAAACTTGCCGTTATGGCTATCACGTGCGCACGTATAGTAGCTACCACGTGCTAATAATAACTACCGTGCGCACGCATAATAGCTATTAGCATGGTCACGTAGTTATTATTGCATGGCTATGTAATAAATGAAATATTTCCCCTTTACGTCACTGTAGTATACAATATAACCTTTAATTATAATATGAAAGTTTCGGACTGACAGAAATGTTCGGATTATAATAATTTTGTATTGTGAACAAACATTTTTGTGAAGCATTGAGCAGTCATGTATAAGAGATGTAATACTTACATACATACAGATGTGGGAATTCGTTGTTTTTGTTTTAAGCTGACAGTTCCCCGAACACTATGTACAGTCACACGAATTGGAAACTGTTACCTGGCAACGAAGGTTTATTGGAACCAAAATATACAGATTTTCATTACATCAAACACTTGACACCAAACGTGAAAATCGTCATCATAATGCGTGACCCAGTGTCAAGGTAATATTTGATATGCACAAAGTCTTGAATCTTTTTTTTTCAATTACCAAAACGGTAATCCATTTATATCATTTTGTTCAACATATATACAAATCATTACACAACAAACAATCAATTATATAATATGACTGTTATCATAAATGTTTACTCTGACGCGAAATGATAATGATAACAGTGTGATCTTTGGGTTTCAGTCGAAAGTTTAAGATGACAATTTAAGAAATAAAATATATATCAAAGAAGAGTGACATTTTTTAGATGACATTTCCCAATAAATAACAAGAGAGTAAGTATAACTTACAGGGAAAAAAGAACATATTTAAAGTCAATAATGCTCGTTATTAAAGAAACATGTTAAGAAACTATCCTTAACGCCCATTTTTTTATAGAAATATGCAAGAGTTTTATATTCAGCAGCAAAAAATAAAATATCAATAGTTTTTTTCCAGTTTTCACTTAAAAAGTCTTGAATCTTTGTAATTAATTTTATCCTAGAATGTGAATTATATTAAGATATTAGAGTAATCTATATTCCATTATACTATCGTAGAAATCCTAGTATGTTTAAATTGATTGAGCTATTTAATACGGAAAAAAAAGATAACTAACTTCAAAAAGTTTTTGAAATAAGAAACAATTTTCATTTTTCGTAAGTTTCATTCATTACTCATTTGTTTGAGCTTATTTTGATCTTAGTTATTTCAGTGCCTCAATTGATAATTTAATTTGATTAAATTGTTACAATACATGCAATAAAGTGTAGTATTATATCATTATATATATTTGTAAATGTTGATATTACACTCCTACTTTACGTTTATTGTATGCATTTATGGATTGTATATACATACATACATTGTTGTCATGCTTTTCGTTTGCACTTGTTGTGAATTATTATAAGTATGTGACCGCATGGGTCTATGACCTTCCGGTTTTGATTAAAAATAAACAATCTAAAACTGTAATATTCAGGGACACAAGCTTCAACAATAAACAATTCGATTCGTTTTTTGGAAATTAAGTTCAATGTTAGTGTTAAGCTACAGTTATCAACATCATCGCCATAAAACAAATTTTAATCATCTGTATTCCAGACCATACTAAAAAATTAATGTATTTCATCCTTAATTACTTAAGGTTTCAAAATCTTTCAGGCTCTATTCCGACTTTTTTCACACGATGGGTGTTTGGGCGCACGGACGTAATAGATCCACACCAGAAAGATTTCACGAAGACGTGACCCAGTTGACGCATGCGTACAATGATTGTTTCAGTCGCTGGTCAATAAGGAGATGTATTTACAATAAAACGCTTCGACATCACCTGGTGCGGGTATGTGAAAATGATTCGTTTCTAAACTGCGTTTCTTCCATAGACCCTGCAGAGAAATTTGAAAAAGATAAAGCCTTGAAAATTTCTGTCCACTTCAAATTCCTCTGAATGGTTTATGGATAAACTACGGCAGTACCAAAAGTGATTTTTGTACCAATAGATTTGAAAATGTTTTGGCTGGAACGTGGACTACATGAAAAAAACTCGAAACATTTAAACTTTTGACGAAAAAATACTACATGTTCTTAACTCCGAACTCGTGGGCGCCGCCTTTGTTCTCGACCATGTGGTATCAAAATAATATACCACGTGATTATAGACCATTGTATAGTAAAACCCATGAAAAACGGAAATCCCTGAAAATCGTATTTCCATGAAAATCGGATGATTTTTGAAGCCCGATTTTTCGGAATTTATCAAAAGTTCTCTGAAAACTGGAATTCTCAGTAAAACCTGGAATTTTGGCCCAATCGGTAGAGGTCCGATTATTATCATTGGATTAACTGTATATTCATTTACGTCATTTTTTTCCAGAAAGGCATTTTTGTGGCGGATAGTTTCACGGCCGGCTTTTATGCTTTTTACATGAAGGAGATGATTAATGTGTTCGGTAAAGACAGAATTCATCCGATTTTAACAAAATATTATCAAGACAACATGGAAACTACTCTACGCGATCTGTTCGCCTTCCTGGATATGAGTAAGTATGGTGGCTGATTTCTGCCATTTCATATCTTCGTGTGTTCGCCTCTAAAAGTCGAAGCACGACGACAAATTGCTCATTTATCGTGTCTTCGCCTTCGACCTTAGAGGGCAAATACACGAAGACTCGAAATATTGAAGGCGAAATAACAATATTTTGATAGGCGAACTAACGAAATCGACTCTTGTATAATTTCGTGTCGGCGGGTATGAAATCTTAGTATCGGCGCCCTATATTTGTCGTGTGCTCGGGTCTTCGCCTCGAAATTGGCCAATTTTCGTATCGTCGTGCAGTCGCCACGAATATATGAAATGGTAGAAATCAGCCACCATAGAGTAAGGCTTTATTTTGAACCTAAATACGACACACAAAAAACTTTTATTTAAATAATTACTGTTTGACTTAAGTTGCATTAAGGTGCTAAATATATTGTCATTCGATTTGAAAGTTTTAGATCCACAAACATTTAACAGCACTTTGATTTTAACATCAACACTTATTGATATAAAGATTTTTGTATTAATGTAAGACTTTCGTTCCTATCTTTCTATCACTTCCTTTTTTCTAATATGTAAGATAATTATATGATATTTTATATACTTAATGACAGAAGTCTTGTCCTGGTGGAGTTTCCCTGATTATTTTAGTAATTTCTGTAATTCATCTTACTTTACTTCGTCTTTTATTGAAATCATATACATAGTTCCCACATCTACAATATCTACCTGCCTTGGCGGCCGTCTTGTCAGGCAAATTTCTTATGTGCTTTAATAGAAACAATCTGAAAATAGGTTATTAAACAACTCATTTTATAAAAGATAACTTGATAATAAAGTTGGTAATGTCATACTAGTAATCACAGCAGGTTTAAGAAAATGGAGCCGTCACATATGAAAATCCTATATTCAGAATTATTAAAGCAAAAATATAAATATCTTCTATCAATGCCTGTTGAATTTGCCAAGCCAGATGGCCGCCAAGGGAGGTAAGTGTTGTAGATGCGGGAACTATGTTTTATCATATTTGTACCAATGAATGACTCGTAGCGCCTTCTTTCCAACGGTACCAGTTTCATTAATGTACCATTATAAACAAAAAATGTATCGCATTTGTTTTGTATATCGGACAATACTTTTTGTCCATAAATAAAATAGATTAACGTTTCCGCATTTATATCGTGATACGTATCCCAATTAACAACTTTAAATATCCATTTTTTAGAAACGCTGACCCCACTGGAAATGGAACATGTAGCTAAGCAACCGGAACGACATGTCAGCAAAAAACACAGAGAAATGTTGAGTGAAACACGTGGCCTACTTTACAGATTTTATGAACCATATAATCGAGACATGGCGATTTTGATGAACGATGATCGATATTTATTTCCTCAACAACCTGAATCATACTGACAATTATTTTGTCATGCAAGAAGTTCCAGATTTTATTACGAATACACGAACTTCGTCTTACATACAAACTTCATCATACACAATGCGCGAATTAATCCGTAACTACTCGGGCATTCCTGGACATTCCCGTCACTGAGAATACGCTTCGTACATAAGTGTACTAGATTTTGGTTATGTGGTTTCCGGTCATTAATTTTGCGAAAGACTTGCCTTTTCATACTTATTACTGTGGATAAAGGTCATTTGAGGTTATTACTAAATCCCTTACTACCCGGAAATACTTCCGAGATCTAATCAAGACCGACAAGTATCAGTTATCGTTCATATTTTGAATGTTATGGGATATATCACAAGCGACGCGAAGCGGAGCGCAGTGATATGTCGCATAAAATTCATAATATGAACGATAACTGATTTACAGTTTGTCCTAATTTCTGTCACGTATGCATGTTTTGTCTCTACGAAAACTGTCAATCATCACTATATATGTAATTTGACACCGCCCACAAAGTACCCCCGTTCACAGGGAAATTATAAAGAAAGCGGGGGCATTCAGTGTGCTTATATGCGCTAATAAGAGATACGAGCCAACATTTACCTGTAACAATGAATTTTCACTTAGCTTACGACGAATTCTAGATCCATGGTTGTTTTATTCTTGAGGAACGGGTTTTGTCTTAGTTATTATATAAGTTATCAATACCCAGAAATGCATGATTTCAATGTTTCGTACTGTTTGACTATTCTTTCAATTTGGTCCATTAGACCTGTGCAGCGTTATTTACAGTTTTCGACCGTTCTGTTTCTTGCCAAACTTCTTGGATTCTTGCACACTTTTAAGTTCGAGTCCGGCTTAGATAGGAAAACCTTGCAAGTGTGGTGTCTAGCACCGACCCAGATGTTATACAACTTACAATCGACTTCTGAGCATCAAATCCATTCCATTCTCAACGTATTATTGCTGAATACATATAAGGTACTGGTTGTTTTATGAAATGCACATCCAGGTTGATTATGGTGATGTAAGATTCATGTATCTACATTTATTTATGAGTAATTATTATAACTATGGAACCTGGTACTACTACCAAGGAACGATGGCAAGATGGACTGCCCGCTTTTATTTGACTGAAATTCTGTTGTAAACGGGCATTAAATTCAACAAAAATAGCAAAAACCATGGAAAATTCGTATGCTGTACGACCTGGATCGAATGACGCAATCTCCCTCGATGTCTATGAGTAGTTTAAACTCCGCCTACTTTATTGCACGGTTAAGGATGATGTAATAAAACTGATGCAACTTGCACCGCCCTATTCTGCGCTTGGTCACGTAGCACACAAATTCGACTTATTTTCTCCATATCAGGGTTTTGGCAAATTTTATTCGATATATTTTTCAAATTTCAAATGAAATGCGGACATTTCATTGGACGAGAAATTAGGACAAACTGTAAGTGAGTTTAATGTTTTTTTATGTTTTATGGAAGGAATATGGTTATTATGCTTCTGTTGTTAAAAGAAAGAAATCAAAGTACTGAAAGTACTAACGGAACACAACAATGACTGTTAGGAGAAATCCTCAATTAGGAACTGTACAGTTGACGGATATTCATGCTTAGGAATTAACATACACCATCTCAATAAATATTGCCATCTATTTATGTACATATTCTCAGCGGATATTCGTGTGCTAAATTCCATCAACCTAGCATGATGGTTATCTAAGTTATCAGATGTTTCGAGTTTTTTAAGTAGCACATTTATCCAGCCTATAATTTTCCGAATACATCGGTACCAAAATAAGCATTGTTGCTGTCGTATTTACTGATTTAGTACATACCGAAAAAAGCTTTTCAAAACGCTCCATTTTAATAATATATCTTGATCATGACCACATATCATTTAAATGCACACTACAGTGTTAAAAACGAATTGAAATCGACCTACATAATAATTTTAGTGATAATCTGGTTTCTTTCTTTGAAAGGAATGGAAGCTCTATGGGTCGAACTTGTAGTTAATCAGCGGAAAATAATTGTAGGGGGAATCTATCGACCTCCAAATTCAAACAATGACTACTGGACTCATTTAGAACAAAGTATAGATAATGCATTCAGCCAAACTTGTGATAACATCATTCTGGCAGGGGACTTCAACATGAACACCTTTAATTCACCCTCAAATAAAATAATTAATCTAATGACTTCGTATAATGCAGAACAACTCATAGCGTCGCCTACACACTTTACAGAAAACTCCAACTCCCTTATCGATCTAATATTTGTCAAGAACAAAAACCATGTCCTTTCTAGTTTCGTTTCAGATCCTTTTATTCCAGACGTTGTGCGTTTTCATTGCCCTGTCGTAGTAGTTCTCAAACTTGAAAAACCAAAACAAAGTTCTTTTAAAAGACGCATCTGGCTTTACGATAAAGGCGACTTCTCTGCGTATCGAGAAATGTTGAAGACTTCAGATTGGGAACAAATTCTTGCTTCGGATTCCTTAAACGATGTTACTAAAAGCATAACGGATACTATACTATCTGCAGCCTCTCAAACGATTCCCAACAAAATAGTCACCATTCGCCCAAATGACACTCCTTGGCTCGACAATTCTATACGCAAGCACATCAGAAAACGCAATAAACTGCATAAACAAGCAAAGCAATTGGATACTGAACAGGCCTGGGCTAAATTTAGACAAAAACGTAACGAAGTCACTCACCACATTAGAAAAACAAAACGAACATATCAAAATAAACTTATAAGTCAAATTAATTCATCAGATATAACAGCTAAGAAGTGGTTCAAACTTGCTAAAACCCTGTCAAACAAACATACCTCTCAAACAATCCCAACACTATTTGACAATGACCTTGAAGCTGCAACCGACGAAGACAAAACCGAACTCCTTCATGAGTTTTTTTGCAAACAATCAACGATCGACAACAACAACCATCCTCTGCCAGGAGGTCTTTCCGCGGCTAGTTCAACCATATCAGACATTGTTATTTCTGCCCAGGATGTTTTTGATGCCATTTCACTTATCGATCCGTCAAAAGCTTGTGGCCCTGACCTGGTAAGCCCTCGACTTATTCGTGAAGGTGCAGAAGAATTGTCAAAGCCACTAGCTGCCTTCTTCAGCCATCTCTTATCTATGTCCGAATTCCCTAGCTCTTGGAAACTCGCAAATGTTGTCCCCGCTTTCAAAAAGGGGGATCCACCCAAGCCGTCTAATTATCGTCCTATTTCTCTCCTTAGCTGTCTAGGCAAATTGATGGAACGCTGTATACACAAATACCTCTACAACTATTTAATATCAAACGCTTTATTATCTTCTTTCCAGTCAGGTTTCATTAAAGGCGACTCCACTGTAAACCAGCTTGCTTTCATTTATAACGATATATGCCGTGCTGTCAACGAAGGTAAAGAAGTCCGCACAGTATTTTGTGATATCTCCAAAGCATTTGACCGTGTTTGGCATCGGGGGCTTTTGCATAAATTATCTCTTATTGGCGTACGTGGTACACTCCTGCAGTGGTTTTCGTCATACCTTTCATCTCGTCAGCAACGTGTAACCTATGCAAATTCATCATCTCAATGGTCATCCATCAATGCTGGCGTCCCTCAGGGATCAATACTAGGTCCTCTTCTCTTCCTTACATACATTAATGACATAGTTACCAAAATCAAATCTAATAGTAGACTCTTTGCAGACGACACTAGTCTTTACATCATAGTTGACGATCCAATTTATGCTGCAAGACAACTTAACGAAGACCTAGAATATATATATACATGGTCACAATCTTGGCTTGTGTCTTTCAATCCATCTAAAACAAAATCAATGTTAATATCCAAGAAAATTCGAAGGCCACAACACCCACCTATATATATGAACAACGTCGCCATCGACGAAGTAACTACCCACAAACACCTAGGACTTACGTTATCTAACGACTTGAAATGGGAACCTCATGTTTCGCTTAACCTTAAAAAGGCTTGGCAAAGAATCGGCATCATGAGATCATTCAAATTTTTGCTAAATCGTTCAAGTCTCGAACGAATGTACATTTCTTTCATTCGCCCACTTCTTGAGTATGCAGATGCTGTTTGGGACAACTGTAACAACACACTTAAAAACGACATAGAAGCAGTACAAAATGAAGCAGCACGAATAGTTGCAGGTGCCACAAAATACTGTAACATTCAAACACTTCTCCAAGACCTAAAGTGGGAATCTCTGGCTGCCAGAAGAAAAAAACACCGGCTGCTACTTTTTTACAAAATGTATAACAACCTTTCCCCTTCCTATCTTTCTAACTTAATACCCGGACTTGACAGAGAAAACAACGGAGGCTATGGATTTAGACACATACGTAACGTTCCATCAAGAACACAATACTATAGCTCCTCATTTCTTCCTTCATCTATTCGAGACTGGAATGCTTTACCATTGCAAACGAGGAATTCTACCTCACTGGCAGCCTTTAAAACAAGGCTGAATAGAAACCTTGTTAAACCTCCAATATTCTTCTACACCGGACCAAGAACAGGGCAAATCCTTCACACACGCCTTAGACTAGGTTGCAGCTCGCTTAACTATGACCTCAATAGACGCTCCTTAATTGATTCCTCTCTGTGTACATGCGGAGCTGTTGAAACAGTTGATCACTTTCTCTTACGCTGTCCAATCTTCCAACATCTACGTGACTAACATTTTACCAACATTCCTTGCCCGCTTACAACTAACAATCTCCTGTATGGATATGACCGCCTAACATCATCTCAAAAAATCGTTTTGTTCAGTTATGTTCAACGCTATATACTAGCATCAAAACGTTTTACTTCTTAAAATATCTAATACAACCCTTTCACTTCATTATTGACATCCTTTCCTCTATTGCCTAATCTGAGTAAGTCGCCTACTGTAATACCAAAACTATAAAAGCACTACCTGCTATAGAGAGAATACATGAACACAATCCGTTGACCCTGTCCTGTCCCCATGACCACCAGAGCGCACCAATGAACTCCTTTTTAGAAATTTAGGAATATTTCTTTGAATCCATCCTTTTCTTTCTCCTATTTTTGTTTGAATTTGCATCATTTTGTCTAATGATTTCATCGACAGCTTAATTTTAAATACTGTATCATTACACCAATACAAATGTATATATGTTTAATTCACAAATACCATACGGAACGGAATTTACATAAGTTAAAGTAAACTTGTTTTCCAATCCGATATGTCATTTTCCTATGTATTAATTGTCTTGTATGTCTTTGGGAATAAATATTGTTTAAACTAAATAGTTAAATTCACCAACTGCAAATAATACAGAAGTATATTTAAAAATATTAGCTAATAAATGATAATTATGCATTACTCACTTCGACAAGCCGAGTTTCTATACAATCCGGTTAAATCCTTATAATCGCGTGTAATTTATTTTTCTAACACATTTTTTTACACAGAACGTAAGCTCGTCATTTCTTCCTTACAGTAGGTCATACTTTAATTAACATAACCAATCAAAACCGAGAACTAATTGATCACGCAACAGGAATCCATATGACACGTGTTCAGCATCTGTATTTTGGACACTTCGAATGCAACTGTGCGTGACTTGTCGATCGGTCGATGTTGCTATGCGACTGTCCATTGGAATGTAAAAATGGAAAGAACGTGTGACAAACAATTAAGCATCAATTAATTTCAGTGATTGTCGACCGATATCATTATGACATAATTATATATGATCTTTTGTGTGATCTTACAAACAATAAGCAGGGCGCATAAAAAATGTGCTTGAAAAACAATCGCATCAAACTGAACGAACTAATATCAGATAAACTTGCTCATTCACTAATATTTATAGTCAGAATTGTCTTGGTCAAAAGCGAATTATACGCTTACGTAATATATGGTAGTGATCAAGCACTAGCTCATTAATATTTTCTTTTTGTTAGATATCTACTTGTCTTAATTCAAAATACGAATCGTATATATCAAAGACCTATACATACATATGTATAGGTCTTTGTATATATATATACAATACAAAACAGCAAGGTGAAATTATACTGCTCTTACTTTTGACTTCTGACAATTTACTTTGTCAAAATGGGATCAATCTCACAATATATATAAGTTAGATAATATATGTACTGAATTGTAAATTGATGCTTTTGATCTGTTCTGTAAATTTTTTGTTTGTAAAATGTTGCATATAATTCACGAATGTAATAGAATAATGTTTATATGCTGATGTGCTGTAATACATACAGTATCTGTTCTATTCAGTGTATTGACCTCTCCAAGGTGACGTAAATAAATATATATTTATATTTTGCACTTCCCTGTCTCTGTAGTTAATTTATGTCACAGTGTAAAAACAAACACAAAGGTATTCTCCCCACAAGGTGGCGTAAATAAATATATACTTATGTGTTAAAGTTCAAACTGAATAATTGAACCTGTTTGTTTGGCATTGTATAAGGTGTTAATGATCCTTGTTGATCTATGTTGGAAAGCGGTCTTAGTTACCCATTTTTTGTATTATACGTTGATGTATGCTCATATTGTCATGTATATGTTTGTACTGATTTGAGAAATAAACATTGCATTGTATTGTAAATAAATTGACATCATTCAGTATTTTAATCTACATCAAGCCAAAATTGCTTACATCTGACTGCAAGTAATCGCAATTCGGATTTATCAGTTGTGTCTACTGTTATCTAATTAAAATAAATCTAAATTACATTAAAAAAATAACATTTGAAAATATAAAATTTCACGCCATTTAGTATATCCGACTGTAGTGTTGTGCCTGAAGATGAACGAAAATGTAACAGTTTAGACAGTCTTTCATTTTTATTAATATATGGGTATGGCTTCATTGAGAGGGGGGGGGGGGGGGCTAAAAAATGTACCAGTACTCAGTCTGTTCTACACTCATTAAATCTGTTAGCTCAATCAGTTTTTGCCCTACATTCCTGTTCGACATTATTCAGTTCAGGGCACCACTCATTTTATAACACACTTCAATAGCATTACAGCTTCCGTAACAGTTCTACTGTATTTTAATTTAGCTTATGCTCTGTAAACTATTTCAGGTGTATGTGTGGTCAGTGCACTGAGATGCAAACAGTGACTGAAGAAAAATGTTGTAAGAGTATGAACGTTGTTGAGGATAAGGCGAAAGGTCTTAAATGTATTACAGAACATGAGGGGTTCCAGGTGAACTGTCTCAACATACATGTCTTGGAAACCTCCTACTACGAGTATGTTGTCAACCATGGACCTCTTGAAGAAGAACAGCTGATTCATGAGTATGATATCATTATTTTCTAATTGGTATTATGCTGTCTCCATATTTTATTATTCGTTGATAAATGATAAACTTTGGTAGTGGTTTATATCAGACCGACATACAGCATTCTTTGATAGTTTGTTAGGTGTATAAGAAAAAATATAAATTTCAGTTGATCTTTTACTGTGCAATATTAATATGCATCCTCATGAGTTGATGAGCTTAATTTCTTTGGTTCTTACTTTAATAGATCATGTGTCTATTTCAGGTTGTACAGATATTTAGCATATAGGAGGTTTACACGTTGGGTGTATGGGCTGCTTGGAAGAAGATGTCGAAAAGTAATTCCATCATGTGTTGTGACAGCCATTCGGAACCGATTTCCGTCCGAGCAGTATTGTGGATTTTTATACCCACAGTGAAATTTTAGAGCAGACATTAAGGACTGCAAAAGAGCAATTGAATAAAATTGATAATGGCGCCAATTTTGAAAATTCTATTTC
The DNA here is from genome assembly GCA_964023205.1 of Lutraria lutraria. NCBI lineage: Eukaryota > Metazoa > Mollusca > Bivalvia > Venerida > Mactridae > Lutraria > Lutraria lutraria. Next base: position 4,763,888 of record OZ026833.1, read on the forward strand.
TGCTGTGCTGTTTTCATGTATGTTTTACATTTATGTGTTGATCAAGTGATATAAAAATTCTACCAGGTATGTTATTATTCATATTCCATTGTTTTTTTTATATTGAGTTAAAACCCTTTTCAACAATCACTGGGAAGAACCGATACTAGAATCCCATACTCCGTAAGCAACTGCCTACTTTCTCACATAAAGAGACATGGTCGGTAGCAGGGCTCAAAGCCATGACCCTGTACCAGTGAGAGGTTAGTGATTTGAAGTCGGCGACCTTTACCACTCGACCACTGCAGTGGGTCTTACTATTCCATAACTGAATGTAACCAGTCTACAAATACTCAAATTATAATACATATAGTAAGTGAAGTGTTAGAACTGGACGTGAATTGTTTGCTCTGAACAAAAATTTAATGACAACACTTTGGAAGAACTGGTTTACAACCGAATGAGTATAAAATTGCCAGCATAAACAACACTTTGATGTCCATGTATAAGGAATGCTTATTGTTGAAGAAAAACTAAATTGGCTTTACTGAGTAACAATCATAGTTTACTTCTATAGTACAACATTGTACAGACATACTAATAAACAAAACCATGAACTTAACAACAAATCAATACTGGTTAATTATATAACCTAACATTTTTATAAAAAAACAACCTAACATTCACCTGCTCTTCTACATGATCATAAAATAACTAAGCAAGAGACAGGACTAGTCTTCAACTTTTCAGGTTATCCCTCAAGTAATGCACTAGGAGTTGCAAACGGAACAGAATTACCTTATATATACATCATGATCAGATGCGAGAAATAAACATAAGTACTCAAAAAATTTATCAATCACAAAATCCGACTCAATGGGTCAATTGATGACAATAGTCTTACTGAAATGGTTTCTCTAAAGAAATTAAGATGTTGTGCAAAGAAAACCAGGAGAAAAGGTGCTTAGTTTCTTAGTGAAAATAATTATTGGATATATTTGGTTTAAATCCCTTAAGATTTGATGTGTGTGAAGTTGGCGGCCTAGCGGCCTGGCGGCGTGAAGTTGGCGGCCTAGCGGCCTAGCGGCCTGGCGGCGTGAAGTTGGCGGCCTGGCGGCCTAGCGGCCTGGCGGCGTGAAGTTGGCGGCCTGGCGGCCTAGCGGCGTGAAGTTGGCGGCCTGGCGGCCTAGCGGCCTAGAATTTTATACTCCCAATCGCCCAGAAATGCATCAGAATCACGTTCTATAAGCATTAGAAACTATTTTGGATGGAAAAAGTCGCAAAAAATCACTTTAACATAGGTATGAAATTTCGCCGAAAACTTAGTTTTTTCACCGACCCAAATTATTAAACACCCAATCACTCAGAAATGTATCAGAATCACATTCTACATGCATTAGAAACTATTTTGGATGGAAAAAGCGCTAAAAATCACTTTATCGTAGGTACGAAATTTCGCCGAAAACTTAGTTTTTTCACCGACCCAACATATTAAACACCCAATCACTCAGAAATGTATCAGAATCATATTCTACAAGCATAAGAATCTATTTTGGATGGAGAAGTCGCAAAAACACTCTCACGGCATCATAATTACGCCGCTAGGCCACTAACTTCCCTTCTTTCGGCGCGTATACTCAAGCAATCATCGAGCGGCTTAATATATATTGTAGGAACTTGTTTTACCATTAATGGTAACGAAGCAAATTTATTTAAACTAAATCATATTATACAATATCGAAAGCAAAATCGGGACAGATGAGTGTGAACTAAAACATATAATTTATATTCCAAAAATCAACTTTAACCACGGCGATAGCGACACTTCTCTATTATTTTAGTTTCCGAAACGCAGGTTTTACGTTTTTTTTGTCTAGACTACTGAAAAATAAACTAAGTTGATGCAGAAACTTTTTTGGAAGGGAAAAGTCGCAAAAAATCACTTCACCATACTGGTACGCCATTACGCCGAAGACTTCACATTTTTAGCTATCTGGAATATTATACACACAATCGTCAAAAAATGTATCAGATTCACGTTCTACAAGCAAGGGAAAAGTCGCAAAAGATACTCTGGCGGCAACAAAGTTACGCCGCAAGGCCACTAACTACCCTACTTTCGGCGACCCGGAATATTAAACACCCAATCACTCCGAAGTGTATCAGAATCACGTTCTACAAGCTTTAGAAACTATTTTTGAAGTAAAAGTCGCAAAATGGTCACGTGTATGTGTACGTGAACGAAGATAAAAGATTTATCATTCAGTAAGTGTTCTGAATACGTGAATAGGTACACTAATTTCGTGCCAAAGAAGAACTCGTTATGTTAATACATGCTTATGCTTCAGACAAAATAGAACGTATAAGAAAATCAAAGTACTGAATGTAGTGTCGGAACTCGATTTTTTCATATGAGACCAGTCACTGGTGTTGCTCGCAACACAACAATGACTGTTAGGAGAAATCCTAAATTAGGAACTGTACAGTTGATGGATATTCATGCTTAGGAATTAACATACACAATCTCAATATTGCCATCTATTTATGTACATATTCTGATATTCATGTGCTAAATTCCATCAACCTAGCATGATGGTTATCTAAGTTATCAGATGTTTCGAGTTATTATGTAGCCCATTACCCAGCCTATACTTTTCCGAATTCATCGGTACTAAAATAAGCATTGTTACCGTCGTATTTACTGATTTAATACATACCGGAAAGCTCTTCAATACGCCCCATTTTAATAATATATCTTGATTATGGCCACATATCACTTTAAATGCATACTTCTGTGTTAGAAACGAATTAAAATCGACCTAGTGATAATCTGGTTTTGAAGAGTTTTTTTTATTTTCCATGTTTTTAGTTCCATACACGGAACAAAATTGCTATCGATAATAGAAATGAACTGACATAAACCACTATCGATTGATTAATCGTAGTTTAGGATTTTTTCGTGAAAATCTATATAATTGGTGTGAATTATATTCAAACTTAATATCATGATGTTGGACTATATGACAGGTTTTGAAGTGAAAGTAAAAGTTAATTGTAAAAAATTATAGCTATTCGGAAACTAGCCGGTATGCCGATCGCGCTACGGAATATACCGACATCGCACGATTTCATTAGTTCCATTACGATCCTTCTGTTTTAACAATTGCAAACTTCACAATTACTAAGTAAACAGTAGATTTGATTGTTAGTACAATCTGATTATTTGATGAAGCTGACGATTAACTATCACGTATGTTTACAAAATGACGACTTTATGAATGAATAAGGAAGGGTTTCTCATTATTAGTGCATTACTGAAATTAAGTAATTGTTCTGTCTTAAATATTATATGTTATATCCATGTAATAGAATATAATGAGATCTTATTGAATCATGCCATTTACATTTAAAAAGAAAATGCGTTTCGTCTATGAAGTATGATACCAAAAGCTGAGAGCTCTAGCTTTGATAGGTTTTACAGTTTGTCCTAATTTCTCGTCCAACGAAATCTCCGCATTTCATTTGATATTTGAAAAATAGATCGCATAAAATGTGCTAAAACCTGATATGGAGAAAATACGTCACTTATCTTTCTGTATATACAGAAATTAAGACAAACTGTAAATCAGTTATCCTTCATAATTTGAATTTTATGCAACATAACACGGCGCTCCGCTCCGCGTCGCTTGTAATATATCCCATAAAATTCAAAATATGGGTTATTCATAAGTGACAACCACATTTTCGTAATCTGATATGCTTATGGGTTTCAAACTTAATATTCTGTACATTGAGTTGTTTAGTAACTACTTTTTTCTATTAAACACATAAGCAAGTTGACTTTCAAGATGACCGCCAATTCAAACCAAGGAAGGTAAATATTGTAGATGTGGGAAATATGTATTGGTGTGCGACGCAAATATTTGCAAATGCCAGTGTTTTTTTTTAGTTATTAATTTCTTTAATCATATTATATGACCTGTCTTATTCTTAACATTTTGCATTTAACATGCACATATACGTCTTGCTTAAAAAATGTATCAAACAGGGAATCAATTTAAGTATCTATTCAGTAGCTATATATTAGCCATCTAATAACTGATTGTGTAATTAGAAGCTAGTCTATCAATGACCTTGTTATTGGCCTATCTACCGTGGAATATGCGAGGGGTGATCCAGAAATTCGTAGACAGTACATGTTAATCACAAATAAATATTCGTAATAATGTTAAATTCCGATTCCGTCTGGCCATTAGCGGTTGCGAGATCTTACGTTGCACACGCGGTGAGTTACACGTGCTTACAACGTACTATCGTCTTGCGATTTTCACGTTATCGTATGAAGCCGTACTTGCATGTACTGTTTACGAACCGAACCCTTTCTCATTCTGATGTTTTAAGTGCGTGCAAGTATGATGAACGTGAGTACTGGGGTAAATCTGCAGCCGGTACTCACAACATTCGGATCGCCACGTTTATGCAAGTAGACAACACGCACTTGAAAGTATGGCGAGTTGGGACCGGCGCTTACTGAGCGCAAATAATTGTTCCAATGAATGAGATCTGCCCTACTTGAATCAGAGGTAGTGATGAATGACCACATAAGCTATTTCATTACCAAATCAACACATACAGATTTGAGCGGACTGGGATCGATCTCGTGATTACTGCATATAACATAATAAAAAACGGAACATTTGTGCATGTTTCTTCGCCGCTTTCGAAATGTATGAGTTAAATACACATAATTCACGGCTACGTACCTTGAAACATTTCTGCATGAATTCATCAGTAGTCTAGACCAAAAAAAACTAAAACCAGCGTTTCGGAGAACTAAAATAATAGATAAGTGTCGCCGTGGTTAAAATTGATTTCTGGATGATAAATTATATGTCTTAGTTTACACAATCATCTGTCCCGATTTTGCTTTCGATATTGTATAAGATGTATTTAGTTTAAATAAACTTGCTTCTCTACCATTAATGGTAAAATAAGTTTTAAGCGCTGAAAGAAGGAAAGTTAGTGGCCTAGCGGCGTAACAATGATGCCGAGTGTTTTTTGCGACTTCTACTTCAAAAACAGTTTCCTACGCTTGTAGAACGTGATTCTGATAGATTTCTGAGTGATTGGGTATTAAATATAATTTTTTTTTTTTTTCGGCGAAATTGCGTATCTACGAAAAAGTGATTTTTTGCGACTTTTTCCATCCAAAATAGTTTCTAATGCTTATAGAACGTGATTCTGATGCATTTCTGGGCGATTGGGAGTATAAAATTCTAGGCCGCTAGGCCGCTGAAAACGTGAAGTTGGCGGCCTAGCGGCCTAGCGGCGTAACTATGAAAAAGTGAATTTTTGCGACTTTTTCCGTCCAAAATCGTTTCTAATGCATGTAGAATGTGATTCTGATACATTTCTGAGTGATTGGGTGTTTAATATTTTGGGTCGGTGAAAAAACTAAGTTTTCGGCGAAATTTCATACCTATGTTAAAGTGATTTTTTGCGACTTTTTCCATCCAAAATAGTTTCTAATGCTTATAGAACGTGATTTTGATGCATTTCTGGGCGATTGGGGGTATAAAATTCTAGGCCGCTAGGCCGCCAACTTCACGCCGCTAGGCCGCTAGGCCGCCAGGCCGCCAACTTCACGCCGCCAGGCCGCCAGGCCGCCAACTTCACGCCGCCAGGCCGCTAGGCCGCTAGGCCGCCAACTTTACGCCGCCAGGCCGCTAGGCCGCTAGGCCGCCAACTTCACACACATTAAGATTTGTATGATATACATTATGCACAAAAAGTTCAATAAAAAAATATTTTTTTCAATATTGTCAGCAAAACAATTGTACACAAATTTCAGACAAAATACTAATATAATTAATATGTCCATGAATGATCTGAATAAAAGTCAATGATTGAATCTGCTAATATGAGCGTCAACTACATCTTGTTTGGATCTATGTTGAGCCTGTCTGGGTGTACTTTGTGAAAGGGGTAGAGGTCGTTTTTTGTCGGTAGTTGTAAGAAGTTTCTTGGCAGATCTGTAACTTGGTTGAGAATCGTATTATTCTATCAGTTTATCAGTAGAAATCTATTAGACCGTTGTGTGGTCGCTACAATACCGAACTCACAAACTCGACAAAAATCGTATTTTTAGTCTAATACGCAATAAAGCAACATAATAGTATTATTTCATGCATTTTAAAGTCTTTGCATGATTTGTTTTGAAGTTTATCTGTAGAAATATATATTATGCTGTTAAGCTGCTGGGCTGCTAACTTCACGCTGCTAGCAGCGTCTAATTTCACACACATACAAAAAAATGAAATTTCCCATATTTTCAATTAATGAACGTTCAAACAACACACTGACATTATTTTATGCATTCTTAAGTATTTTGCTTGATTTGGTTTGAGGTTTATCTGTAGAAATACATATTACGCTGTTACGCTGATGGGATGCTAACTTCACGCTGCTAGCAGCGGCTAATTTTACACACAATTTTTTTTTGCAAATTCACATATTTTCCATTAATTAACGTCCAAACAACAGACTGACATTATTTTATGCATTCTTAAGTATTTAGCTGATTGGTTGTGAAGTTTATCTGTAGAAATATAAATTAAGCTGTTACGCTGCCAACTTCACGCTGCTAGCAGCGGCTAATTTCACATCATGATTGTTTTCTTCTCAAAAATCATATATTTTCCATTAATTAACGATCAAACAGCAGAATCACATTATTTTAAGCATTCTGAAGTATTTAGATTGATTTGTTGCGAGGTTTATCTGTAGAAATATATATTACGCTGTTACGCTGCTGGGCTGCTAACTTCACGCTGCCAACTTCACGCTGCTAGCAGCGGCTAATTTCACATATTTTTTCCTTCTCAAAAATCATATATTTTTAATTAATTAACGTTCAAACAGCAGAATCACATTATTTTATGCATTCTGAAGTATTTAGATTGATTTGTTGCGAGGTTTATCTGTAGAAATATATATTACGCTGTTACGCTGCTGTGCTGCTAACTTCACGCTGCCAACTTCACGCTGCTAGCAGCGGCTAATTTCACATATTTTTTTCTTCTCAAAAATCATATATTTTCCATTAATTAACGTTCAAACAGCAGAATCACATTATTTCATGCATTCTGAAGTATTTAGATTGATTATTTGCGAGGTTTATCTGTAGAAATATATATTACGCTGTTACGCTGCTGGGCTGCTAACTTCACGCTGCCAACTTCACGCTGCTAGCAGCGGCTAATTTCACATGAAAAAAAAAAGTTTTAAAATTCCTATATTTTCAATTAATTAACGTTCAAACAACAAACTCACATTATTTCGTGCATTCTTAAGTGTTTAGCTTGATTTCTTGTGAAGTTAATTTGTAGAAAAATATTAGGCTGCTGGGCTGCTACGCTGCCAACTTCACGCTGCCAACTTCACGCTGCCGGGCTGCTAGGCTGCTGGGCTGCCAACTTCACGCTGCTACGCTGCCAACTTCATGCTGCTAGGCTGCTGGGCTGCCAACTTCACGAAGATGAAATAAGATCATCTATGATTATGTATAATTTTACTCCGTTCAGCCAGCAGACTGGGCCCAAGATGTTTACACTGGAGTTTCTATACCCAACCTGTTGCAAGAGCAGTAGGTGTTTTATATGTTTGCTTGTTGTTGTTTTTTGTTAATTAAGTAGTGTATTGTATTTGTGTACAGATATTGAACTGACATAATAATGGCGTAATCCCGAAGTTATGCGTACATAACGTACTTGAAATTACGTTTTACTTGAAAAACAAACTAACAACAAATTACATTTCAGATTAATATTTGATATTCGTTATAGACGAAGCACTTGCGAGGCCCAATCTGTGCATCTTTGCAGTTGAATACATAATACATATCTCTAGATCGCTAATACAATTCATGAAATCTACTCGTATATACATAAATAAATACATTGTTTGGGAAAAAAACGAAAATAACATATTCACTTTAATCCAGTGACAGGTTTCTATAATTCAGTTTGATAAACAGAACAGTAAGACCATTATTATTCGCTACATTTACGCTAACAAAAGTCTTGTTTTTTAAATCTAAAATTTAGCGTCCGCTCAGTTACGCCTGACAAAGGATTTTGCATTACATAAAAATGGCGCGAAATTAACTGTCCATGGCTCAGTATTACACAAAAGGGAAAATAGTTTTCTTTTAATTCGTAAAAATGAACTCAGAAAACTATATTTGACAATGAAGCAGCTAGAATGATTGTGTGTAGGCTTGCCATGTCATACTATACTAATTACAGTAGATACAGTTTATTTGAGGTTATTGCCAAATCCTTACTATTAAGTATAGTATTGACTGTTTTTAAAAACAACCGTTGCAGCGATTTGAAGGTTACAGTGCGTAGATTTTCGGACATTTGGATTTTAGGTCACAGGTCATCCGCTGATCGCATTCACCGGGTCGGTGTAATTCTGATTTTTGGAATTTGATTTCTTTGCTATCGGTAACTGTAGCACATGAATATCAGAATATGTACATAAATAGATGGCAATATTTATTGAGATGGTATATGTAAATTCCTAAGCATGAATATCCATCAACTGTACAGTTGCTAATTTAGGATTTCTCCAAACAGTCATTGTTGTGTTCCGATAGTACTTTCAGTACTTTGATTTCTTTCTTTTAACAACAGAAGCATAATAACCATATTCCTTCCATAAAACATAAAAAAACATTAAACTCACATACCAAAGCGAGTTTTAGCCTACTTCATGAAAGCCGACGAATAGCGATGTACGTGTTCATAAATTCATAGAACTATTTACAGTTTGTCCTAATTTCTCGTCCAATGAAATGTCCGCATTTCATTTGAAATTTGAAAAATATATCGCATAAAATTTGCCAAAACCCTGATATGGAGAAAATAAGTCGAATTTGTGTGCTACGTGACCAAGCGCAGAATAGGGCGGTGCAAGTTGCATCAGTTTTATTACGTCATCCTATTAACCGTGCAATAAAGTAGGCGGAGTTTAAACTACTCATAGACATCGAGGGAGATTGCGTCATTCGATCCAGGTCGTACAGAATACGAATTTTCCATGGTTTTCGCTATTTTTGTTGAATTTAATGCCCGTTTACAACAGCATGTTGGCTCGTATCTCTTATTAGCGCATATAAGCACACTTAATGTCCCCGCTTTCTTTTTTCAAATTACATATATGTATTAGTTATCGTTCATATTTTGAATTTTATGGGATATATCACAAGCGACACGAAGCGGAGCGCAGTGATATGTCGCATAACATTCATAATATGAACGATAACTGATTTACAGTTTGTCCTAATTTCTGTCACGTATGCATGTTTTGTCTCGACGAAAACTGTCAATCATCACAAAAGATGTAATTTGACACCGCCCACAAAGTACGTTCAGAGTAAGCGGGGGCATTCAGTGTGCTTTATATGCGTTAATAAGAGCCAATTTTTACCTGTAACGATGGATTTTCACTTAGCTTACGACGAATTCTAGATCTATGGTTGTTTTATTCTTGAGGAACTGGTATTGTCTTAGTTATTATGTAAACAATCAATACCAAGAAATGCATGATTTCAATGTTTCGCACAGTCTGACCATTTCTTTCAATTTGGACCAGTAGGTCTATGCACCGTTATTTACAGTTTTCGACCGTTCTGTTTCTTGCCAAACTTCTTGGATTCTTGCACATGTTTCAGTTCGAGTCCGGCTCAGATCGGAAAAACTTGCAAGTGTGGTGTCTAGCACCGGCTCAGACGTTATACAACTTACAATCGACTTCCGAGCATCAAATCCATTTCATTCTCAACGTATTATTGTTGAATACATATAAGGTGCTGGTTGATTTATAAAATGCACATTCAGGTTGATTATGATGATGTACGATTCGTGTATTTACATGTATTTATGAGTAATTATTATAACGTTGGAACCTGGTACTACTACCAAGGAACGATGGCAAGATGGACTGCCCGCTTACATTTGACTGAAATTCTGTTGTAAACGGGCATTAAATTCAACAAAAATAGCGAAAACCATGGAAAATTCGTATGCTATACCACCTGGTTCGAATGATGCAGTCTCCCACGAAGTCTATGAGTATTTTAAACTCCGCCTATTTTATTGCACGGTTAAGGATGATGTTATAAAACTGATGCAACTTGCACCGCCCTATTCAGCGCTTGGTCATGTAGCACTCAAATTCGACTTATTTTCTCCATATCAGGGTTTCAGCAAATTTTATGCGATATATTTTTCAAATTTCAAATGAAATGCGGACATTTCATTGGACGAGAAATTTAGACAAACTGTAAAGTGATGATTGACAGTTTTCGTAGAGACAAAACATGTATACGTGACAGAAATTAGGACAAACTGTAAATCAGTTACCGTTCATATTATGAATTTTATGCGACATATCACTGCGTCGCTTGTGATATATTCCATAAAATTCAAAATATGAACGATAACTAATACTTGTCGGCCTTGATTAGATCTCGGAAGTATTTCCGGGTAGTAAGGGATTTGGTAATAACCTCAAATGACCTTTATCCACAGTAATAAGTATGAAAAGACAAGCCTTTCGCAAAATTAATGACCGGAAACCACATAACCAAAATCTAGTACACTTATGTACGAAGTGTATTCTCAGTGACGGGAATGTCCGGGAATGCCCGAGTAGTTACGGATTAATTCGCGCACTATGTATGATGAAGTTTGTATGTAAGACGAAGTTCGTGTATTCGTAATGAAATCTAGAACTTCTTGCATGACAAAATAATTGTCAGTATGATTCAGGTTGTTGAGGAAATAAATATCGATCATCGTTCATCAAAATAGCCATGTCTCGATTATATGGTTCATAAAATCTGTAAAGTAGGCCACGTGTTTCACTCAACATTTCTCCGTGTTTTTTGCTGACATGTCGTTCCGGTTGCTTAGCTACATGTTCCATTTCCTGTGGGGTCAGCGTTTCTAAAAAAATGGATATTTAAAGTTGTTAAATTCGGATACGTATCACGATGTAAATGCGGAAACGTTAATCTATTTTATTTATGGACAACAAGTATTGTCCGATCTACAAAAAAGCGATATATTTTTTGTTTATAATGGTACATTAATGAAACTGGTACCGTTGGAAAGAAGACGCTACGAGTCATTCATTGACCAGTACAAATATGATAATACATAGTTCCTACATCTACAACACTTACCTCCCTTGGCGGCCATCTTGCTTGGCAAATTCAACAGGCATTGATAGAAGATATTTATATTTTTGTTTTAATAATTCTTAATATAGGATTTTCATATGTGACAACTCCATTTTCTTAAACCTGCTGTGATTATGGCATTACCAACTTCAGTATCAAGTTATCTTTTATAAAATGAGTTGTTTAATAACCTATTTTCAGATTTTTTCTATTAAAGCACATAAGAAATTTGCCTGACAAGACGGCCGCCAAGGCAGGTAGATATTGTAGATGTGGGAACTATGTATATGATTTCAAGGAAAGACGAAGTAAAGTAAGATGAATTACAGAAATGACTAAAATAATCAGGGAAACTCCACCAGGACAAGACTTCTGTCATTAAGTATATAAAATATCATATAATTATCTTAAATATTAGAAAAAAAGAAGTGATAGAAAGATAGGAACGAAAGTCTGACATTAATACAAAAATCTTTATATCAATAAGTGTTGATGTTAAAATCAAAGTGCTGTTAAATGTTTGTGGATCTAAAACATTCAAATCGAATGACAATATATTTAGCACCTTAATGCAACTTAAGTCAAACAGTAATTATTTAAATAAACGTTTTTTGTTTGTGTCGTATTTAGGTTCAAAATAAAGCGGCTGATTTCTGCCATTTCATATCTTCGTGGCGACTGCACGACGATACGAAAATTGGCCAATTTCGAGGCGGAGACACGAGCACACGACAAATATAGGGCGCCGATACTAAGATTTCATACCCGCCGACACGAAATTATACAAGAGTAGATTTCGTTAGTTCGCCTATCAAAATATTTTTATTTCGCCTTCAATAGTTCGTGTGTTCGTGTATTCGCCCTCTAAGGTCGAAGGCGAAGACACGATAAATTTGTCGTCGTGCTTCGACTTTTAGGGGCGAACACACGAAGATATGAAATGGCAGAAATCAGCCACCATACTTACTCATATCCAGGAAGGCGAACAAATCCCGTAGAGAAGTTTCCATATTGTCTTGATAATATTTTGTTAAAATCGGATGAATTCTGTCTTTACCGAACACATTAATCATCTCCTTCATGTAAAAAGCATAAAAGCCGGCCGTGAAACTAACCGCCACAAAAATGCCTTTCTGGAAAAAAAATGACGTAAATGAATATACAGTTAATCCAATGATAATAATCGGACCTCTACCGATTGGGCCAAAATTCCAGGTTTTACTGAGAATTCCAGTTTTCAACTTTTGATAAATTCCGAAAAATCGGGCTTCAAAAATCATTTCCGTTTTTCATGGGTTTTACTATACAACGGTCTATAATCACGTGGTATATTGTTTTGATACCACATGGTCGAGAACAAAGGCGGCGTCCACGAGTTCGGAGTTAAGAACATGTAGTATTTTTCGTCAAAAGTTTAAATGTATCGAGTTTTTTTTCATGTAGTCCACGTTCCGGCCAAAACATTTTCAAATATATTGATACAAAAATCACTATTGGTACTGCGTAGTTTATCCATAAACCATTCAGAGGAATTTGAAGTGGACAGAATTTTTCAAGGCTTTATCTTTTTCAAATTTCTCTGCAGGGTCAATGGAAGAAACGCAGTTTAGAAACGGATCATTTTCACATACCCGCACCAGGTGATGTCGAAGCGTTTCATTGTAAATACATCTCCTTATTGACCAGCGACTGAAACAATCGTTGTACGCATGCGTCAACTGGGTCACGTCTTCGTGAAATCTTTCTGGTGTGGATCTATTATGTCCGTGTGCCCAAACACCCATTGTGTGAAAAAAGTCGGAATAGAGCCTGAAAGATTTTGAAACCTTAAGTAATTAAGGATAAAATACATTAATTTTTTAGTATGGTCTGGAATACAGATGGTTAAGATTTGTTTTATAGCGATGATGTTGATAACTGTAGCTTAACACTAACATTGAACTTAATTTCCAAAAAAATAACCGAATTGTTTATTGTTGAAGCTTGTGTCCCTGAATATTACAGTTTTAGACAGTTTATTTTGAATCAAACCCCGAAGGTCAGAGACCCACGCGGTCACATATCTACAATAATTGACATGTACAAGTACAAAAGAAAAGCATGAAACAATGTATGTATATACAATCCATAAATGCATACAATAAACGTAAAGTAGGAGTGTAATATCAACATTTACAAATATATATAATGATTTATCACATACCCGTGCCGATTTGGCCGTGCCGTAAAAACGATATGGCACAGCCGTGCATATAATATGTAAATGACGTCACGAATTAACTTGATAAAGCAAAGACATTGGTTAATACATGTTTTCTTTCAAAATTATAACTTCACAGGAGTAATGTTGAATTAATTTTAACAATTTGAGTAAACAAAGATACTGTTTATTAAATCGTCTTCTCACATTTATTATTTATGATGTTTCATAATGTATTTTTTGTGCTCCTTATTAAAAAGCCTTATTACGCATGTGTCACTTTTTTTGTTATTAGTAGCGATGTCAAACAGGTGTGTTGGTTTTCGCCGTATCTTTAAAGGTATGTGATAAAAAGAATATTAAATTCGTGTAGATTCCGTCTTTAATTCATTGAACTCGTTGAATAAAACAGTATGAAGCTCGCCAAAAGCTCGCTTCATACTGTTTTATACAACTCGTTCAATAAATTCAATACGAAATCCACACTCGTTTAATATCCTCTATATAATACTACACTTTATTGCATGTATTATAACATTTTTAATCAAATTACATTATCAATTGAGGCACTGAAATAACTAAGATCAAAATAAGCTCAAACAAATGAGTAATGAATGAAACTTATGAAAAATGAAAATTGTTTCTTATTTCAAAAGCTTTTTGAAGTTAGTTATATTTTTTTTATTTTCCGTATTAAATAGCTCAATCAATTTAAACATACTAGGATTTCTACGATAGTATAATGGAATATAGATTACTCTAATATCTGAATATAATTCACATTCTTGGATAAAATGAATTTCAAAGATTCAAGACTTTTTAAGTGAAAACTGGAAAAAAAATTATTGATATTTTATTTTTGCTGCTGAATATAAAACTCTTGCATATTTCTATAAAAAAAATGGGCGTTAAGGATCGTTTCTTAACATGTTTCTTTATTGACTTCAGATATGTTCTCTTTCCTTGTAAGTTATACTTACTCTCTTGTTATTTATTAGAAAATGTCATCTAAAAAAATGTCACTCTTCTTTGATATATATTTTATATCTTAAATTGTCATCTTAAACTTTCGACTGAAACCCAAAGATCACACTATTATCATTATCATTTTGCGTCAAAGTAAACAGTTATGATAACAGCTATATATATAATTGATTGTTTGCTGTGTAATTATTTGTATATATGTTGAACAAAATGATATAATTGGATTACCGTTTTGGTAATTGAAACAAAAGATTCAAGACTTTGTGCATATCAAATATTACCTTGACACTGGGTCACGCATTATGATGACGATTTTCACGTTTGGTGTCAAGTGTTTGATGTAATGAAAATCTGTATATTTTGGTTCCAATAAACCTTCGTTGCCAGGTAACAGTTTCCAATTCGTGTGACTGTACATAATGCTCGGGGAACTGTCAGCTTAAAACAAAAACAACGAATTCCCACATCTGTATGTTAAAGTATTACATCTCTTATACATGACTGCTGAATGCTTCACAAAAATGTTTGTTCACAATACAAAATTATTATAATCCGAACATTTCTGTCAGTCTGAACAATTTCAGATTATAAAATTATACTACAGTGACGTAAAGGGGAAATATTTTATTTATAACATAGCCATGCAATAATAACTACGTGACCATGCTAATAGCTATTATGCGTGCGCACGGTAGTTATTATTAGCACGTGGTAGCTACTATACGTGCGCACGTGATAGCCATAACGGCAAGTTTCTTTGGTCAATTATTATGTAAGAATGTAAAAACTATTGCGTGCGTGCGTGCGTGCATGCGGTTTAATAACTATCGCCAGGCCACGTATATGAGAAAAATATTTCTTATGTCCCCTTTATGCTACCGTGGTATACTCACAAGAAAAAGAAAGTGTGCACTTGGTAAGAGTTCTAATTGCGGTCAATTTGAAAGCCGTCTATACTCTGAAAAAGTTGGTAAAATTGGGTGCAATGTGTGGTTATATTTACGAATTTAATTAAGCTCGTAATTAAATCAATCATCACATCATTAAAGTTAATAAATTAGGACACTATAAGTATAAATAATTTCCATGCAACCAAATGCGCATTTTCTTTTCCATATGAGTATATTTAAAGGCTAGTTTTCTCACCTGTAATTAAGGACGTACTTTTTCGAACTTGCTTGTTAATATACATTGTTTGTGCAGCCTTATCAAACATTGATATAAAACAATCCACTGATCTTATATCTTTACAAGACATGTTACCGCCTGAAAATACCACAAAAAAGAAGAAAGGGTCAAAACTACTTATAATGACCACATTTAAGAAGTCAATTCGATATATGCAAGCGTTTATATGATTTTGATGCAAATAAACGGCAATTTGATGATTTCATAGGAAATGTCAAATCTAGATTCTTTCCAAGAATTTCCAGAGGAAAATTTGAATTTATAAAACATTTATATAATACATTAGGTAATAATTAAACAGTTAATTCATGAGCATTTGAGGAACAGACAAACTGCGGCCCTCAGTATCGGTATTGTTGGCTGTAACAAGGCTATCTGCATGGGGTATTCACGTTGACATATTTGTCATAATTTGAGTAAATAAGGAACGGCAGCTCTAAAGAGAGGCTGAACTTTACCTGTATTAGATTGCCTATCTGCAGCAGCAAATATATCCCATCTTAGACGTGGTAACCATTGTGATTCTTTGAAACCTGGGCTAGTGTATTCTGGATGAGCACGGATTCTCATGGAGATCACTAGTGGCGCTCTTCTTAGCACCTGATTATAATAAATACAAAATGTAGTTCAAATGTCAAAAGTTATAAGTTTCTTGTCACGAATATTACTTTGTTAGATTGATTTATGAACATGATCTCATGATACGTGTACATCAATGCAAATGTATAGTTTAGGTCTTTGATCAAAGGGAAGGGATATCTACATTTACAACATAAAACACAAAGTGCTGAATGTACTCATGGAAGCTGAACTAACATTGACTTGCGCTGCAACATGGTTCGGGAACGGATGTAGAAACACGTAGTATCGTAAGCTCCGTACCAAAATTCACACGCGCTGATCACGCGCGCCGAGCGAGTGACGGTTAATTCAATTAGGCAATTATCTTATTACAAACTTTTCCTTGCATAAATATAGATAATTATATCCAATGTATATTAATGACTTCAATTTATACAACAGAATACATTACACATCATTGTACAGTGACGCCTTTCCAGAGCGGCCCTCTCTTGAGAAAAAACCTCTCTAGTACGACAGTATGATTTTTCCCAACTGCACGATCTAACTATTAATACAACCTCTCTAGAGCAACAATCTATCAACTACATAATTTTGCTTCTTCCAAAGGGTGTTGCTTTGGAGGGGTTGCACTGTAGTTATATTACCTATAATATAAAAATAAGGCAAACAATGATGCTTTCCGTCAGCTATAGGACCATTCGTTTCGTTTCCAAGCCAGCAAGGATTTTTGTATTCCGGATCAAATTTGATTGGATTCTGAAATATCGTGCAAGAGAAAAACATGTAATTGACACGTTATAGACACAATATACCTCATTTATCAGTGAAGTTTAATCTTCTCCTACTTAAGGGTAAGAAAAGGCCTCTGTGATCGAGAGGTTAAAGTCTCTAACCAGTAATTACTATACTATCAAGTTATCAACGCTGAGAATATTGGAATTATCAGCGGGAACCAAATTCCACACGTGAGGAAGATGTTCAGCTAGCTTACGGAATGTTGGTGGTTCTATCCAGGTGTACAACCTGTCATTTTCCTCCACCATTAAACATGGAAAATCGCAAAATGACCATGACTGTTGCTGCATCGTTGAACTCCAGTAAAAAAGGGTAGGAAAATATAGTAAAAGTAAATATTGGATGTAATACTGTCAAAGTAACTTGTTGTTAATGTCCGCATGCATTACTTTGAGTGGACACATCTGAGACAAGTTTCAATCTTCGTATAATTTTACTATTAAAACATCAACCCGTCGTGATATGTTCGTTATGGAACAAATGTTATACAATCACAAAACTAACTGGAAGCAGTTAAGTAATAACGCTCGTGGTGCCGAAACGAAAGACTGTCAGACTTTTCGACCCCTAACTTTTTCGACCCCTAACCTTTTCAACCCCGAAATTATTTTACCCCTACACTTTCGACCCCTAATGGCATTTCGACCCCTAAATTTCTAAGGCATTTCGACCCCTATTTCACACATTGTATTTGGTATGACAATAGATAATTGAATGGTTGTTAAAAACTCGTTCACACGTTTTTGTACTCCAATTAAGTGATGGTAAAATGATCAAATTGTACTTTATTGTTTATTTCATATATTAAATATTAGAGTAAGTGATGCATTTTTGTTTATCTTAATAATAATGACTTTTTATTCTAAAAAAGGCTTCATAAATATTAATGCTATAATGAAAATTAATGAATAATTTGACAATGATGTGTGTGTTGTTTTTTCATCGAAGACTAATGTATAAAAAACAGAAGTATTGACGAATAAATGGGTTCCAAGCCTCGTCAGACTAAATATACAGATTGAATGTCAGGGACATGTGTTTGTTAATATCAGATTGAAGAAATAAGTTTGAGTTTTTACATAAATTAAACTATTTTCATGTTTTACAAACTGTTACACAAAACAAATGATCAAAACGTCTTATATCACCTTTTAATGACAATTACAATGTTTTTCACCGTAAGAAACATAATTATACTATTTGCGATAATAAACTTTATTCATTGCAATTATTAAAAAAAACTTATTTACAAAAAATAACAAAATGAAGCTCTAATCTTCATAATGATATCCAAATAAAGATAAATATGTAGGGGTCGAAATGCCGTCACAAATATTCCCAAAGTAGGGGTCGAAATAGTTAGGGGTCGATAAGGCTTAGGATAAAAGTGGGGTTGAAAAAGTTAGGGGTCGAACTGTCTTGCTACCAAACGAAATACAGGTATCCCATCAGAAGAAAATGTACTCAATTGGCTTTCTTTGCTGTGATATTTTTATTTGTTATGTTTTTTTCCCATTTGCTTGTTGATCGATTAAAAAGAAATTTCTGCCAAGTATGAAGGACATGTTGAATTATTCTTATTCCAAATCTGAAAGCAATCCGTCCACGAATACTCAAATTATATTACATATGTAATACATAATGCTTCAGTTTGGTCCCTGGGTGTAAACTATTGAAAACATTCTTACCATGCTCATTATGTCGTATGCATTCTTCTGAAATGGAACATTAACCCGGAAGATAGGGAACTCTTTATCCATTGTCAGACCTTTATCACGCACAAACCTATTCAATTTTACGAAACCCACTTTCGGCGACTTAACTGGTTTACTTGATTTCATCCTCAAAGTCGGTTTAGGCACAGAGATTCTTGTCGTGTCATCATCTCCAGATGGAATCATTGACGGGGTTGAACGTACAGTATTTTTGTTTAAATTTGTAACCTGTTCAAAGCTACCAGAGATTTTTAAAAACATTAAAACCACTATTGATAATAGAGTAACAAGAACTATACATCGGAATAAAATTCTCTTCATCTTAGTAAAATTTGTTTAACTATTGTGAAATGTCCTCTTCACAGTTACAATGATATAAGGCAACTCCAATAATCTCAATTTCACTGTGTTCGTATCCCTTCAATCTGAAAAAAAATGTACAAATTAGTTCAGTTTTCCGTAGTCCGTATAAAATGCAAATATATAAAAATGCAAATTCTGATTGAAGTCTTCTGAAATTATTATTTGATAATTGGTTTTACTGCACCATTATTCCAATCCACATCGTGTTAATGGTAAGTTTACGTCATGGTAAAGTATAGATTCATTCACTCAAGAGTTGTACTATATGTCATGCTTCTGTAGCACAAATTGCATTTTCTCATTAAAAAAGCTCATAAAACGAAGCTTTTCAATTGGCAAATCATGAAGTGTCTAAGTGACCTCAACAATTAACAGTCTAAAATACCTAAATACTTTTGAAAACCGTGTTCAAGTTCATAAATGCGGTAGTTAAAACTTATTTGAATCATTGACGTCTGATTGCCATTTTTTGTAAAAACTTTGTTAAGAGGATATTTTCGATATTTTTTGCAGCGTTTTCTTCAAACCATTGTAACAATGGTTTTGCCAGACATACCCAATTTTCCAATATATTTCGACCTCCGTTAAGCCAATTTGTCTCCCTTGAATTCGACGCAAAAATCGATATCGGTTTTGTCTGATGATAAATTGCAGCAATATATTATAGAGGGAATTTTTTTTTCAATCTGTTATTATCATACTTTCTTACTATCATAAGCCAGATTTTGAACCCGCAGAAATAAAGTATACTATATATTTAGATGATCTTGAATTGGCGGGTTTTTGAATTGGCGGTTTCATAGCAAACCGCCAAAATAAATCAATGTCCTGTCACCATAACCGCCAAATTTAAAACACTAAAGAAGAAAACAAGAGGGCCAAGATGGCCCTATATCGCTCACATGACAATCACTGTTCACTCATTAAAACATTGTTTTGAACCGGTGACCTACATTTTGACCCCAGATGACCCATGTTAGAACTTGTCCTACATATAACTAAGACAAACATTCTGACAAAATTTGTGAAGATCCAATCAAGACCATGAAAACTACAGCATAGACAAGGTTTTCCTAAGATTTGACCTCGTGACCTTGTTTTTGACACCAGACGACCTATGTTCGAATTTGTCTTACATATCATTAAGACAAACATTCTGACTAGGTTTGGTGAAGATACGATCAAAATTTAACATCTACAGTGTTAATAAGGTTTTCCTAAGATTTGACCTTGTGACCTGGTTTTTGACCCTAGGTGACCCATATTTGAACTTGTCCTTAATATCATAAAGACAAACAATCTGACAAGGTTTGGCAAAGATCCAATCAAAACCATGACATTAAGAGCTTTTACAAGATTTTTACCTAAAATTTGACCTGGTGACCTAGTTTATGTCCCGGCTGACCCATGTTCAACAAAACTGTGACATCTACAGTGTTAACAAAGTTTTCCTAAGATTTGACCTGGTGACCTAGTTATTGACCCCAGATGACCCATATTTATACTTGACCGTTATATCGTTAAACAAACAATTTGACAAAGTTTGATGAAGATCCAATAATAACTGTGAAATCTACAGTGTTAACATGGTTTTTCATAAGATTTGACCTAGCGACCTAGATTTTGACCCAAGATGACCCATGTTCGAACTCGTGCAAGATATTATAACGACAAACATTCTGACAAGGTTTCATGATCATTCAATCAAAACAGTGAATTCTAGAGTGTTCACAAGGTTTTCCAGCAATTTGCCCTAGTGACCTAGTTTTACTACAGAAATGACCCATTATCAAACTTGACCTACATATTATTAAAATAAACATTCTGACAAAGTTCCATGAAGATCCAGTGAAAACAGTGATTTCTAAAGTGTTCACAAGGTTTTCCCTTATTTGGCACTGGTGACCTAGTTTTTTACCCAAAATGGCCCAATATCGAACTCGTCCGAGATTTTGTTAATATTAACGTTCTGACCCAGTTTTGCTAAAATTGGGCTAAAAATGTGGCCCCTAGTGTGGTCACAATATAAAGTTTGACGACGCACGACGCACACCGCACGACGCACGACGCACGACGCACGACGCCGGACGCCGGACGGAGAGTGATCCTAATAGCTCACTTTGTCACTTTGTGACATGTGAGCTAAAAAATAAGTTTCCGCCATTTTCAAGGGAAGTAACTGTAAAATTTTACATTTTACAATATATACATGCACTGGGGTATTGACCAGCGACTGAAACAATCGTTGTACGCATGCGTCAACTGGGTCACGTCTTCGTGAAATCTTTCTGGTGTGGATCTATTATGTCCGTGTGCCCAAACACCCATTGTGTGAAAAAAGTCGGAATAGAGCCTGAAAGATTTTGAAACCTTAAGTAATTAAGGATAAAATACATTAATTTTTTAGTATGGTCTGGAATACAGATGGTTAAGATTTGTTTTATAGCGATGATGTTGATAACTGTAGCTTAACACTAACATTGAACTTAATTTCCAAAAAAATAACCGAATTGTTTATTGTTGAAGCTTGTGTCCCTGAATATTACAGTTTTAGACAGTTTATTTTGAATCAAACCCCGAAGGTCAGAGACCCACGCGGTCACATATCTACAATAATTGACATGTACAAGTACAAAAGAAAAGCATGAAACAATGTATGTATATACAATCCATAAATGCATACAATAAACGTAAAGTAGGAGTGTAATATCAACATTTACAAATATATATAATGATTTATCACATACCCGTGCCGATTTGGCCGTGCCGTAAAAACGATATGGCACAGCCGTGCATATAATATGTAAATGACGTCACGAATTAACTTGATAAAGCAAAGACATTGGTTAATACATGTTTTCTTTCAAAATTATAACTTCACAGGAGTAATGTTGAATTAATTTTAACAATTTGAGTAAACAAAGATACTGTTTATTAAATCGTCTTCTCACATTTATTATTTATGATGTTTCATAATGTATTTTTTGTGCTCCTTATTAAAAAGCCTTATTACGCATGTGTCACTTTTTTTGTTATTAGTAGCGATGTCAAACAGGTGTGCTGGTTTTCGCCGTATCTTTAAAGGTATGTGATAAAAAGAATATTAAATTCGTGTAGATTCCGTCTTTAATTCATTGAACTCGTTGAATAAAACAGTATGAAGCTCGCCAAAAGCTCGCTTCATACTGTTTTATACAACTCGTTCAATAAATTCAATACGAAATCCACACTCGTTTAATATCCTCTATATAATACTACACTTTATTGCATGTATTATAACATTTTTAATCAAATTACATTATCAATTGAGGCACTGAAATAACTAAGATCAAAATAAGCTCAAACAAATGAGTAATGAATGAAACTTATGAAAAATGAAAATTGTTTCTTATTTCAAAAGCTTTTTGAAGTTAGTTATATTTTTTTTATTTTCCGTATTAAATAGCTCAATCAATTTAAACATACTAGGATTTCTACGATAGTATAATGGAATATAGATTACTCTAATATCTGAATATAATTCACATTCTTGGATAAAATGAATTTCAAAGATTCAAGACTTTTTAAGTGAAAACTGGAAAAAAAATTATTGATATTTTATTTTTGCTGCTGAATATAAAACTCTTGCATATTTCTATAAAAAAAATGGGCGTTAAGGATCGTTTCTTAACATGTTTCTTTATTGACTTCAGATATGTTCTCTTTCCTTGTAAGTTATACTTACTCTCTTGTTATTTATTAGAAAATGTCATCTAAAAAAATGTCACTCTTCTTTGATATATATTTTATATCTTAAATTGTCATCTTAAACTTTCGACTGAAACCCAAAGATCACACTATTATCATTATCATTTTGCGTCAAAGTAAACAGTTATGATAACAGTTATATATATAATTGATTGTTTGCTGTGTAATTATTTGTATATATGTTGAACAAAATGATATAATTGGATTACCGTTTTGGTAATTGAAACAAAAGATTCAAGACTTTGTGCATATCAAATATTACCTTGACACTGGGTCACGCATTATGATGACGATTTTCACGTTTGGTGTCAAGTGTTTGATGTAATGAAAATCTGTATATTTTGGTTCCAATAAACCTTCGTTGCCAGGTAACAGTTTCCAATTCGTGTGACTGTACATAATGCTCGGGGAACTGTCAGCTTAAAACAAAAACAACGAATTCCCACATCTGTATGTTAAAGTATTACATCTCTTATACATGACTGCTCAATGCTTCACAAAAATGTTTGTTCACAATACAAAATTATTATAATCCGAACATTTCTGTCAGTCTGAACAATTTCAGATTATAATTAAAGGTTATATTGTATACTACAGTGACGTAAAGGGGAAATATTTTATTTATAACATAGCCATGCAATAATAACTACGTGACCATGCTAATAGCTATTATGCGTGCGCACGGTAGTTATTATTAGCACGTGGTAGCTACTATACGTGCGCACGTGATAGTCATAACGGCAAGTTTCTTTGGTCAATTATTATGTAAGAATGTAAAAACTATTGCGTGCGTGCGTGCATGCGGTTTAATAACTATCGCCAGGCCACGTATATGAGAAAAATATTTCTTATGTCCCCTTTATGCTACCGTGGTATACTCACAAGAAAAAGAAAGTGTGCACTTGGTAAGAGTTCTAATTGCGGTCAATTTGAAAGCCGTCTATACTCTGAAAAAGTTGGTAAAATTGGGTGCAATGTGTGGTTATATTTACGAATTTAATTAAGCTCGTAATTAAATCAATCATCACATCATTAAAGTTAATAAATTAGGACACTATAAGTATAAATAATTTCCATGCAACCAAATGCGCATTTTCTTTTCCATATGAGTATATTTAAAGGCTAGTTTTCTCACCTGTAATTAAGGACGTACTTTTTCGAACTTGCTTGTTAATATACATTGTTTGTGCAGCCTTATCAAACATTGATATAAAACAATCCACTGATCTTATATCTTTACAAGACATGTTACCGCCTGAAAATACCACAAAAAAGAAGAAAGGGTCAAAACT
The DNA here is from genome assembly GCA_964023205.1 of Lutraria lutraria. Classification (NCBI taxonomy): domain Eukaryota; kingdom Metazoa; phylum Mollusca; class Bivalvia; order Venerida; family Mactridae; genus Lutraria; species Lutraria lutraria. The sequence continues at coordinate 4,787,987 of OZ026833.1, forward strand.
ACTTATAATGACCACATTTAAGAAGTCAATTCGATATCTGCAAGCGTTTATATGATTTTGATGCAAATAAACGGCAATTTGATGATTTCATAGGAAATGTCAAATCTAGATTATTTCCAAGAATTTCCAGAGGAAAATTTGAATTTATAAAACATTTATATAATACATTAGGTAATAATTAAACAGTTAATTCATGAGCATTTGAGGAACAGACAAACTGCGGCCCTCAGTATCGGTATTGTTGGCTGTAACAAGGCTATCTGCATGGGGTATTCACGTTGACATATTTGTCATAATTTGAGTAAATAAGGAACGGCAGCTCTAAAGAGAGGCTGAACTTTACCTGTATTAGATTGCCTATCTGCAGCAGCAAATATATCCCATCTTAGACGTGGTAACCATTGTGATTCTTTGAAACCTGGGCTAGTGTATTCTGGATGAGCACGGATTCTCGCATGGAGATCACTAGTGGCGCTCTTCTTAGCACCTGATTATAATAAATACAAAATGTAGTTCAAATGTCAAAAGTTATAAGTTTCTTGTCACGAATATTACTTTGTTAGATTGATTTATGAACATGATCTCATGATACGTGTACATCAATGCAAATGTATAGTTTAGGTCTTTGATCAAAGGGAAGGGATATCTACATTTACAACATAAAACACAAAGTGCTGAATGTACTCATGGAAGCTGAACTAACATTGACTTGCGCTGCAACATGGTTCGGGAACGGATGTAGAAACACGTAGTATCGTAAGCTCCGTACCAAAATTCACACGCGCTGATCACGCGCGCCGAGCGAGTGACGGTTAATTCAATTAGGCAATTATCTTATTACAAACTTTTCCTTGCATAAATATAGATAATTATATCCAATGTATATTAATGACTTCAATTTATACAACAGAATACATTACACATCATTGTACAGTGACGCCTTTCCAGAGCGGCCCTCTCTTGAGAAAAAACCTCTCTAGTACGACAGTATGATTTTTCCCAACTGCACGATCTAACTATTAATACAACCTCTCTAGAGCAACAATCTATCAACTACATAATTTTGCTTCTTCCAAAGGGTGTTGCTTTGGAGGGGTTGCACTGTAGTTATATTACCTATAATATAAAAATAAGGCAAACAATGATGCTTTCCGTCAGCTATAGGACCATTCGTTTCGTTTCCAAGCCAGCAAGGATTTTTGTATTCCGGATCAAATTTGATTGGATTCTGAAATATCGTGCAAGAGAAAAACATGTAATTGACACGTTATAGACACAATATACCTCATTTATCAGTGAAGTTTAATCTTCTCCTACTTAAGGGTAAGAAAAGGCCTCTGTGATCGAGAGGTTAAAGTCTCTAACCAGTAATTACTATACTATCAAGTTATCAACGCTGAGAATATTGGAATACCAGCGGGAACCAAATTCCACACGTGAGGAAGATGTTCAGCTAGCTTACGGAATGTTGGTGGTTCTATCCAGGTGTACAACCTGTCATTTTCCTCCACCATTAAACATGGAAAATCGCAAAATGACCATGACTGTTGCTGCATCGTTGAACTCCAGTAAAAAAGGGTAGGAAAATATAGTAAAAGTAAATATTGGATGTAATACTGTCAAAGTAACTTGTTGTTAATGTCCGCATGCATTACTTTGAGTGGACACATCTGAGACAAGTTTCAATCTTCGTATAATTTTACTATTAAAACATCAACCCGTCGTGATATGTTCGTTATGGAACAAATGTTATACAATCACAAAACTAACTGGAAGCAGTTAAGTAATAACGCTCGTGGTGCCGAAACGAAAGACTGTCAGACTTTTCGACCCCTAACTTTTTCGACCCCTAACCTTTTCAACCCCGAAATTATTTTACCCCTACACTTTCGACCCCTAATGGCATTTCGACCCCTAAATTTCTAAGGCATTTCGACCCCTATTTCACACATTGTATTTGGTATGACAATAGATAATTGAATGGTTGTTAAAAACTCGTTCACACGTTTTTGTACTCCAATTAAGTGATGGTAAAATGATCAAATTGTACTTTATTGTTTATTTCATATATTAAATATTAGAGTAAGTGATGCATTTTTGTTTATCTTAATAATAATGACTTTTTATTCTAAAAAAGGCTTCATAAATATTAATGCTATAATGAAAATTAATGAATAATTTGACAATGATGTGTGTGTTGTTTTTTCATCGAAGACTAATGTATAAAAAACAGAAGTATTGACGAATAAATGGGTTCCAAGCCTCGTCAGACTAAATATACAGATTGAATGTCAGGGACATGTGTTTGTTAATATCAGATTGAAGAAATAAGTTTGAGTTTTTACATAAATTAAACTATTTTCATGTTTTACAAACTGTTACACAAAACAAATGATCAAAACGTCTTATATCACCTTTTAATGACAATCACAATGTTTTTCACCGTAAGAAACATAATTATACTATTTGCGATAATAAACTTTATTCATTGCAATTATTAAAAAAAACTTATTTACAAAAAATAACAAAATGAAGCTCTAATCTTCATAATGATATCCAAATAAAGATAAATATGTAGGGGTCGAAATGCCGTCACAAATATTCCCAAAGTAGGGGTCGAAATAGTTAGGGGTCGATAAGGCTTAGGATAAAAGTGGGGGTTGAAAAAGTTAGGGGTCGAACTGTCTTGCTACCAAACGAAATACAGGTATCCCATCAGAAGAAAATGTACTCAATTGGCTTTCTTTGCTGTGATATTTTTATTTGTTATGTTTTTTTCCCATTTGCTTGTTGATCGATTAAAAAGAAATTTCTGCCAAGTATGAAGGACATGTTGAATTATTCTTATTCCAAATCTGAAAGCAATCCGTCCACGAATACTCAAATTATATTACATATGTAATAAATAATGCTTCAGTTTGGTCCCTGGGTGTAAACTATTGAAAACATTCTTACCATGCTCATTATGTCGTATGCATTCTTCTGAAATGGAACATTAACCCGGAAGATAGGGAACTCTTTATCCATTGTCAGACCTTTATCAAGCACAAACCTATTCAATTTTACGAAACCCACTTTCGGCGACTTAACTGGTTTACTTGATTTCATCCTCAAAGTCGGTTTAGGCACAGAGATTCTTGTCGTGTCATCATCTCCAGATGGAATCATTGACGGGGTTGAACGTACAGTATTTTTGTTTAAATTTGTAACCTGTTCAAAGCTACCAGAGATTTTTAAAAACATTAAAACCACTATTGATAATAGAGTAACAAGAACTATACATCGGAATAAAATTCTCTTCATCTTAGTAAAATTTGTTTAACTATTGTGAAATGTCCTCTTCACAGTTACAATGATATAAGGCAACTCCAATAATCTCAATTTCACTGTGTTCGTATCCCTTCAATCTGAAAAAAAATGTACAAATTAGTTCAGTTTTCCGTAGTCCGTATAAAATGCAAATATATAAAAATGCAAATTCTGATTGAAGTCTTCTGAAATTATTATTTGATAATTGGTTTTACTGCACCATTATTCCAATCCACATCGTGTTAATGGTAAGTTTACGTCATGGTAAAGTATAGATTCATTCACTCAAGAGTTGTACTATATGTCATGCTTCTGTAGCACAAATTGCATTTTCTCATTAAAAAAGCTCATAAAACGAAGCTTTTCAATTGGCAAATCATGAAGTGTCTAAGTGACCTCAACAATTAACAGTCTAAAATACCTAAATACTTTTGAAAACCGTGTTCAAGTTCATAAATGCGGTAGTTAAAACTTATTTGAATCATTGACGTCTGATTGCCATTTTTTGTAAAAACTTTGTTAAGAGGATATTTTCGATATTTTTTGCAGCGTTTTCTTCAAACCATTGTAACAATGGTTTTGCCAGACATACCCAATTTTCCAATATATTTCGACCTCTGTTAAGCCAATTTGTCTCCCTTGAATTCGACGCAAAAATCGATATCGGTTTTGTCTGATGATAAATTGCAGCAATATATTATAGAGGGAATTTTTTTTTCAATCTGTTATTATCATACTTTCTTACTATCATAAGCCAGATTTTGAACCCGCAGAAATAAAGTATACTATATATTTAGATGATCTTGAATTGGCGGGTTTTTGAATTGGCGGTTTCATAGCAAACCGCCAAAATAAATCAATGTCCTGTCACCATAACCGCCAAATTTAAAACACTAAAGAAGAAAACAAGAGGGCCAAGATGGCCCTCTATCGCTCACATGACAATCACTGTTCACTCATTAAAACATTGTTTTGAACCGGTGACCTACATTTTGACCCCAGATGACCCATGTTAGAACTTGTCCTACATATAAATAAGACAAACATTCTGACAAAATTTGTGAAGATCCAATCAAGACCATGAAAACTACAGCATAGACAAGGTTTTCCTAAGATTTGACCTCGTGACCTAGTTTTTGACACCAGACGACCTATGTTCGAATTTGTCTTACATATCATTAAGACAAACATTCTGACTAGGTTTGGTGAAGATACGATCAAAATTTAACATCTACAGTGTTAATAAGGTTTTCCTAAGATTTGACCTTGTGACCTGGTTTTTGACCCTAGGTGACCCATATTTGAACTTGTCCTTAATATCATAAAGACAAACAATCTGACAAGGTTTGGCAAAGATCCAATCAAAACCATGACATTTAGAGCTTTTACAAGATTTTTACCTAAAATTTGACCTGGTGACCTAGTTTATGTCCCGGCTGACCCATGTTCAACAAAACTGTGACATCTACAGTGTTAACAAAGTTTTCCTAAGATTTGACCTGGTGACCTAGTTATTGACCCCAGATGACCCATATTTATACTTGACCGTTATATCGTTAAACAAACAATTTGACAAAGTTTGGTGAAGATCCAATAATAACTGTGAAATCTACAGTGTTAACATGGTTTTTCATAAGATTTGACCTAGCGACCTAGATTTTGACCCAAGATGACCCATGTTCGAACTCGTGCAAGATATTATAACGACAAACATTCTGACAAGGTTTCATGATCATTCAATCAAAACAGTGACTTCTAGAGTGTTCACAAGGTTTTCCAGCAATTTGCCCTAGTGACCTAGTTTTACTACAGAAATGACCCATTATCAAACTTGACCTACATATTATTAAAATAAACATTCTGACAAAGTTCCATGAAGATCCGGTGAAAACAGTGATTTCTAAAGTGTTCACAACGTTTTCCCTTATTTGGCACTGGTGACCTAGTTTTTTACCCAAAATGGCCCAATATCGAACTCGTCCGAGATTTTGTTAATATTAACGTTCTGACCCAGTTTTGCTAAAATTGGGCTAAAAATGTGGCCCCTAGTGTGGTCACAATATAAAGTTTGACGACGCACGACGCACACCGCACGACGCACGACGCACGACGCCGGACGCCGGACGGAGAGTGATCCTAATAGCTCACTTTGTCACTTTGTGACATGTGAGCTAAAAAATAAGTTTCCGCCATTTTCAAGGGAAGTAACTGTAAAATTTTACATTTTACAATATATACATGCACTGGGGTATTGTTACTGACTAACTATCGTGCAATATAAATAGGAAGAGTTAGTTCCAACTTATTATTTTACATCGATTGTAGAGCAAGTTTGTACAACTTATACTAACTACTCTCGATGACTGCTTCATGGATTCTGACCAGTACTAAGGGATTGTGAAGGTTCCGGTCAAATTCCACCACTGACGGGATTTCATGTCCAACTTTGGCGGACATGGCCTTATCGAGTATCTGATCAATTTTCAAGAGAAACAACTACAATTCAGGGGTTTACATACAGTCTACCTATTGTTACCCTCCTTGCTTGCGTTATTCAGACTTTATTAGGGGTCGTAAAGTAATAAAGTCAGTCACGCGTAACAGATAAAATCTGTTATCTTAATTGATCAAAAAATCTATATTTCACTGTATACATTACTTTTGGATCTCTGGTAAGACTTTAGCATGTCCTAACTATTATGTACGTTAAAATGGACAGGAACGCATGATATTGACATTAATTAAATTTGTTTCACCAGTAAAATCAATTTTGCAAATGCGAATATCATGAAAAGACAAAATTCAAGAATCCTAGTAATAATTTTGTTATTGTTTGCACAGTCAAATAGTAATTTGATTCTATTCTGCATATAAACTTAGCACATTAGCTTTCAATGCATTTATTTTCACTACTGAAACATTTAACATTAAATCATCATGATTACACTTAGGCGTGAAAAAATGTTTTTCTTTTCTTATTAAAAGTCGGTTAGTAGGTATGGACTTTATTTGGCTTTGGAAGCATATGGGAAAGTAAAAAGGAGAAAGAGGATTTCCCATTCAACGGATAAAATCATAATAATGTCTAGGGTCGCGGGATAAGATTAATTAGGGTCGATCGAGTAACCAGAAATTTTGCACTATGTCACACGTCTTGTAGGTCAATGATTATAAATGAAATTGCTTCCAAATCTATTACAACCTTCAATAATTGTTGCAGATATCTATTTCCATCACAAATGTGAGATGCGTATAAAAATCAATAATCAGGCAAAGTTAGCAACCATATAAAGGGATCTCAAAAATATGAATTTATTATCCGTCCTTTGTTTACACATCATTGAAAAAATAAATATACAAAGTAGTAAATCTATATTATTTTATGACATGTTTTTATAAGTGACATGTGGACGTATGCCAAAATGATATATTTAGCATATAATTATATTATTAAATATGTATTAATAATAAATTTCATTTAATGAAATATCATCGTCTATTTAAGGCCCATTAGAAAAATAGATGAAATGATAGTAAAATATAAGAAATATATATTACTTTATCTGTAACAATACCTTCCATTAGGCATATCTCATAAAATAGTTTTCAGACGCTTTTTCTTATTTGTTTGCAACATGATTAAAAATACTGTGCTGTATTTCTATGTGTACTTTGTGATAAAAAAAATTGGAACGTTTTTATTGCAAGTAAAATTCAGTTTCACATTTATCTAGGTAAAAAAGACCTACTTCAATTTTAACATCCAAAAAGCTAATGGGGTTTTAACAATAATGAAAAACATCTTTTTAGTTCTTTTATTATTTTATAATATCAACAAATTTGGTTATAAATATCGATTTCGCTTTTTTATACGAAAGTAAAGTAAACTATTTAACATATTCTAATACTGTCATCCATGTTGTAATGATGTTTTAGTCTTCAACCTCAATTATCCTAAAACTTGATTCAATGCGTCTAATTTTTATAACCCTGTTTAATACATCATGCTGTGGCTGTATATACATGTGTACCTAATCAGCAGATATGATCATCGCCAAATGCACGTTGTTTCCGTAAACGTACGTAAATGTCCGAGATTTGCCGAACGATTGACGAATTGAACTTAAAAAAAACCTAAGGAGTAGTTTTAAAAATCATCAAAAGGGTCGAAGAAGATATTATTTGATTGTTTTCATATTTTACATGGTGAAAGAAATTAAATTTTCAAAACGAATGCAATGAGTACAAATTTGATCACATTTCCCCCAAAAAAATTATGATGCTGAAAACATCAAATTTTCATTGAAAAATCTACCAATTTTGCGCGTTTTACAATAAATATAGAGGGAATCGATAGGTGTTTTTTTCAAACGCAAAAGGTCTAAGAAAGCATTAATTTAAAATAATAAAAAATACACCATTAGAAAGATAAAAGATTAATTAAACTTTTGTGATGAGTACAAATTTCGTATTTTAAATAGAATAAAAGTTATGACAATTATAGTGAAAATCCCCTTATTTGTTTAATGTAAATGTTTTATCGATTTTCCAAATCAGCATGTCCGCGAAAGTTGGGTGTGGAACCTGCAACCCCTGGGTTAGGAGTCCGACGCTCTACCCTTAAACCACTGCTCCTCTCTTAATATTGTTCCGTGTGGAAATTGAATAATGGCAGAAATAGGTCAGTATCTGTTCAAACATTTTCCTTAGATAAACATATATTAATACATCGGTTTGTAAGTCAGTCTAAGAGTGCTGACGATATAAGTTAAATAAGGTGTGACCGATATCTTTTGTTTAGATTCATACCATGTGTAAAATAAGATTTACCCTACCACAATAAACGTAATGCTTGTAGCCGTATAATTGTCAAAATGTGGCATTTTAAACAGACCTCAATTGTATACATTTATAAGAGATACGAGATAATATTGCAAAAATTGATTGCATAAATTTATTTGTTTATTTCAGGGTAGAAAGAAATACTTTTCTAAAAATTGTTGATTAAACCTATTTTCGATCACAAGATTTACATTTTTTATATAATAACTGTCGGTGCTTATTATTAAACGAGCGCCATGTGTTATAGAATAACCAGCATTAATAAATTTACTTACGAGATTGGTAAACTTCACATCAAATACGAGATGTACGAGATAATACTCCAAATTATGCTGTTCATCCAGCTGCAATGTAGCTCTACATTAATTAATTAATTAATGCACTGATAACGAAAACCTTACCCGTATACATGTATTAGCGAATAGACTTACTCCCACACTCATGAAACTGAATACGTTCGTATTGTGCGACTTTAATAACCTGTCAAAACGGAGTACTTTCACGGTGGGTGAAAGTACTCATTTTTAGCTTCGATGTGATTCTATTCTTATTTTATACGATAATCTTCGTTAAGCCGGTTGCAACATATTCCATGCCGTAAAGTTAACAGAAACTATCAGTATCGACAGAGGTACGAATCAAGAAATAATGTAACATAGTGCAATATTGAATTGTTGAGCTATTCAATATTGACTATGTATGTAGTTTGCATAAAGTGCATTATGCAGTATCTATCTATGATACAATCTAATGTAGTAATAGATGTAATCATGGTGTTATTCAATACTTAATTAAACTAGTGATTAAACTTTTATTGTTGTAGGTCACCATGTATATATTTAGTTATTGCCTCCAATTATGAAGATTTACAAGACATAATATATTATATTATTATAAATGGTACAAACAATACACAATTCATTCAATCAAAGCACACACACACACACACACACACACACTGACGCATGTGAACACCATCATACTTATGAACACCCTCATTCACGTATGCACGTGAACAACCTCACACACCCGTACACATGACAACCCCTTATACGCATACAAGCACATGAAGACATGAGAACACAAGTTACAATTCATTTATAATAACACTTATTCAGTATAGTGATTTCAAGAATAAAGCACAGTGCAATAGATAACCGGGGTATTCTTCAGAGATTAATGCGTTTTGAAATTGCTTGTCAATGCCACCAAGGAGATAGAATACTAACGTTTGTCTGTCGCTTTTCTTTAGCAGCTCTCCTGCTCGGTTGCTACACATAAATGAAACACATTGAATAAATGAGGTCAGCTTTTCAATATAATTATTGCCTGTACAATCAAACAATTTATGTAGGATTTCATCAGTATATGGCAGTTGGCATCGTTCAGGTAGAGAAGTTTTACACAAAAGACGAGCTAGAAATATCATTAATATGACACTGTCGGGTCTTTCTGAGGACACGCGCCATACGTTTGATATTGTCAGAACCGAATGCACGTAGTTATATGTCAAAAAGTCAGACTTACCACGCATTCGATCGGTCCACGCCTTTTCCTCGAACACAAATATACTTTGTTTGACGAGTCAATTCCACAGTGATTTCGCAGGAAAGAGTCCTGGCCGCGAGTAATCCTCAATCTGACTAAAGTATTCGCTCTTCCTTATATTACGGCAAGATCTGATGACGGCCTATACCAGTTTCTATTTTCGAAAATCGGAATTTTCATTATCACTACATATATTTATATCTATTTATAATTCAGCCAATCATATAACTCGTTTCATCGGTACTTTGGCCGAATGAACTTTCTACCTGACGATGTTATTTAAACGTTAAATTACGTATAACATATTTTTCTGCAACCACTTTTTGATTTTTTTAGTAATCCTGATCGATTCGGCCATAGTAGTATAGAAAATTTAATAAACACGCATGTCACATGGGCGCTATCATTACATTTAGTTGCGTAAGAATAGGTGTTCGTGATAACTACAAGTCAAATATTGTTTTTTACTGCGTAAAAATAGAATCAGATCACTTTCAGAATTATGAAATTAAGGCGCTGATTGGCTAGTGGAAAAGGTCACCTGAGGTGACCTTCTATAGGTCGTCTTCAGATCCTCATAGCGTAGCGGGTTTGAGGATATGATTTTAATCATATTGGAGTAATCCTCAAAACACGTATATAAACCATAATTTCTTAGAATACGTACAATATCTGGTAAGAAACCAAATGATAGACTGATCACAGAGTTCTGGAACTGACTTAATCGTAGGTTGAACAGTTTATTTACAAGAACCTTGGGACCAAGCAAACACAGAGTACCAAGAAACAAGAGTTTCTGCTGATCTATAAACGCTTCAATGGACGTGAAGCCTAGTAGACCTTTAACCATATCAGAGTGCGTTGAGTGAGGTAGGCCTTGCATATGCTTTAAACACGTGTGGTGGGCAACTTCGAGTTTCACTGTATCAGAACGCGAGCTATTGTTCCATAAATCGCAAGCAAACAGTGCACGCGGTAAAACACATGTGATATAGATGTTTGCCATAATACAGGGGTTTAAACCAGAATTGTCAGTCAAGGCGTTGGCTATGGAAATATAAGTACCACGCAATACCTGCTTCAAGTCCGTCAAGTTGAATGGATACTTGCCAACGCTAGACTGCACAATACCGAGATGAGTGTATGTAAACGTTTCTGGTAGAGCTGTTTTGCCATAACGAAGGGGCGGAGGTGCCGGTCGACGGCAATGTTTCCTGTCCATGGTCATAATGACACATTTATCGGCATTATATACATATCTCCATATATTGGCATAAGTGTAACAGACGTTCAGTAGTTCCTGGAGACCTTGTCTGGACAGAGACAAGAGAACGATGTCATCTGCTTGTGTCGGTGCTGACAGTGATAATTCTCCGATATGTAGGCCGTGTGGATTACGGGACAGCTCTTCTAATAGGTCATTTATGTAAGTGATATAGTAAAATAGTCCACATATGCTTCCTTGTCTGGTGCCTTGCTCTATTGCGAATGGTCTAGAGAGTCTATCTCCCAACAATACATGGTTGGATGCTCCTCTCAGAGAATCTTTGTCTATCCTAAGGAGTTTTCCACGTATTCCTTTATGATACAGTTTATATATCAACCCAGAAATCTACACTTTGTCGAACGCTGCTTCAGCATCAAGGTAACATGCGTATAAAATATAGGATGGTATATAGACCCTTTCATTTAACCGATTTCATGTGCACAAGAGTTAACTCCCTTACCGGATGTGACGTCAAACGAGGATAGAAGCTGATACAATCGATATTTTGCCGTAAAGGGTGAATTCGGTTTGTTTCTCGGTTGTACAAGTTACAACAAAAAATTGTGTTTTACTATATTAATAAGTTATATTGTTATCTAATTAAGACGATAACGTACGTACGATATTTTATATTAATATGTAAATGGCATTTGTTCACGGATATTTTGTCCATCATTACATGTTACAGTAGAATATATCAGAGACATAGATCTATGTCTCTGAATATATGTATAATCTTCCGAAGGGGTTTACAATGGCAAATATAAATATATTTCGGAAATTTTGTGGTTTGCAATAATAAATTTTGTTTGTTAAAAAGAAAAAAATAATTCCATTCATAATTGTCAGCTAGTCAACTTACATATTTTGAAAAATCCTCATGTTCATCTTTGTGATTTATCAGCACCTGAGTGCTTTTTTCTGTGATATTTTTGTCACTAATTTGTATAATCCAAGCATTGTCTCTAGTATCAATTTAATTTGATCTCAGTCCAATTTGCAGTGTTGTATATTGCGGAAAGATGGTCCGAGGGTTATGTCATACCTTTGCATAAAAAGGGAAGCATTAATAATGTTGAGAACTACCGTGGTATCACTCTTTTAAGTTGCTTAGGAAAACTATTTACGCGTATAATTAACAATAGGTTGAAAATTTGGGCTGAAAAATATAATGTTTATGTAGAAGCGCAGGCAGGTTTTAGACCAAAATTTAGCACTGTTGATAATATATATGTATTAAATGGTTTAATTTCACATTTTTTTAATCAAGTGAAACAATTATACACATTATTTGTAGATTTTACCAAGGCTTTTGATTATGTTGTTAGGGATAATCTGTGGTACAAATTGATACAATTGGGATTAAGAGGAAACATTTTTGATATTGTTAAATCAATTTATGATTCTGTAAAATCAAATATTGTAATAAATTAAGTGAAGAGTAACCATGTTTCCTTGGAGTAAGACAGGGTGAGTGCTTATCTCCCTTCCTTTTTTCTATTTTTATCAATGACCTTGAAGAATTTTTTATACATGGTAATGCTAATGGATTAGACGTGAATATGTTTAAAATCTTTTTATTATTATATGCAGATGACATCGTTATTTTCGCAAATTCTGCTGAAGAGTTACAAAAGAACATTTGTTTATTATATAGTTATTGTGAGTTGTGGAAGTTGGAGGTCAATGTTGCAAAAACGAAAATAATGATTTTTAAAAAAGGTGGAACTATACCACAGAATACAGAATTTTTATATAATGGACATCCTATTCAAATTGTAAATAAGTTCAGTTATTTAGGTATTGTTTTTACAAGCGGTGGTTCGCTTAGTTCAGCCCAAAATACACTTGCAGGTCAAGCCCAAAAAGCAGTTTTTAAGCTCAATAAATATTTATATAGATTTACATATCTTTCGCCGAAACATAAATTAGAATTATTTGATAAACTTGTATCCCCAATATTAAATTATTGTAGCGAAGTCTGTGGTTTTGTAAACGACTTATCAATTGAAAGGGTGCATTTACAATTCTGTAAAAAAAAATTGGGTGTTAAAAAATCGACTCAAAACGACTTTATATATGGGGAACTAGGACGAACATCATTTAAAACTGTACATTTATTTAACATTATTAAGTACTGGTTAAAGATATTGCAACTTAGCCCAAACAAATATGTTTTATTATCTATTCTTTGTTAAAATGTGATTTTGAACAACATGACAATAGGCGTAATTGGTGCTCAATGTTAAAAGATTTATTATGTTCCTTGGATTTTGTTGACGCATGGATTTATCAAGGTGTAGGAAATGTTAAAATGTTTTTATACATAGTTAAACAAAGACTTAATGATCAGTTTATACAGAATTGGAACTCTAGATTATCGAACTCTAGTAGAGCATTGTTTTATAGGAATATTTCTTCTTTTAAATTTCAACCGTATCTTGAATGTTTTAATATTGATAAATTTGTTCAGTCACTAACTCGCTTGAGAGTGTCCTCACACAGGTTACAAATAGAGGCTGGTAGATGGGTCAAACCTACCAAAATACCAATTGATGAAAGGAAATGTTTTATATGTAATACTTTGGAAGACGAATATCATTTTGTTTTAGAATTTGCGAATAACATATATACCAAAGAAATACTGGAACCGACCAAATATGTCAAAATTTCTAGAACTTCTGAATTCAAACAGCAAACATATTATTAGAAACCTTGGAATATTTGTTGAAAAAGCTTTCACACTTAGAAATACTATTATGTAGACTATTTTTTATTTTATTTTGCAAAGATTATTTTATCACTCTGTCGAATTGTTTTCAAGAGAAATCACTCATAACTAGTGTCATGAAGAAAAAACTTATTTAATTATCATATGAAACATGCAAAAGTATACATAGTTGCATTCTTGTTTGTAATACATATTGACCTTCTCCGAGCGTGATATAAAACGTTCGCCTTTTAATATATGAAGTACTCTTGTCTATTGTTTACCATTAATTAGTATGATACTTCCTTTGATTGTACAATCATATCTATACATGTTTATAAATTTCACTGTTCGCCAATCTGATATATTATGCATATTTGTATCCTTGTGGATTTTTTAGCCTTTTGGAAAATAAAATGTTTCTCTGTCTACTTGTCAAAATAACGTAAAATTGTTGACACGATCCTTACTGATTACAATTAGATAAGCAATGAAATTGGGGAAAAACGGTAAGGGGTCGTATATAACATAACATAACATAATGTTTATTTGTATATATCACCCGTTGTTTACGTATGAAAATAGTTTTCACAGTCGCCTGAGGGTCAAACATGTGTTTTCAAGATGTAATCAGTGGGTGTGATAAAATAATTAAAAATAATTGGGGTCCAACAATCAATGCATTAATTAGTGACATGAAAACGATTACCAATATCATTCTCTCTTTGTTGATTAATTCGATAAAAACATATTATTAATATCTGTTGAAAAAACTTGTGCATCTATGAAATCATAAGACAGAATATGAATATGCGATAGTTTGCAGTGCTTTGTACAACAATGTATGTTATTTCATTGTCTTATTCTTATATTGTTTCGGGGTCAAGAAATGTCTTGAGCAAGGGTTCAAAGTTTCAAAGTTGTAGTTTAAAAAGTCTGAAAAATAGCCACAACCTATGTAGAAAAAAACATTGATAACAGATAATATCACATTTTATTTTGATACACATGTTTTTATCAGAAAGTTGGAAAAGTTGAAACTTTAATGACTTTTTTTGTGGTATAAAAATGTATGTTGTTTAAATTTTATGACTCATTGTAGATGATCTATTTTATTAGATATCTTGATATTCTTCGAATGTTTTAATTTAGGTGTACAGTCAAGCCTATGTTAGTGGTCATTTCTGAATAAAGGCCATCATGTGAATGAAGGCCATTCGTTTAAAGAAGTAGTTGATTAATTAAAACAAAATGACCTCTGAATAAAGACTACCTGTCAATAACAGACATATTTTCTATATCCCAAGTTTCTAAACTCATGAACTGTTTGGTATTTGGTCATATCACGCCTACTACAAAATACGCTTCTGTCATTGGATGATTTGACGTCACGTGGTGACCTAATATATCCTATATTAGGTTAACAGAATATATTACGTCAGTAATGGAGTCATTTATATTTAAATATTGGATCTTTAATGCAGGCTTTTATTGGAAAGGTAGTCTGCGTGATATAATCGTTACAGGGATAGTAACTGACCCGATACGGGATATACGGGTCTGTGGAAAACCATATCGGGACTCGACCTTCGGTCTCGCCCCATATGGTTTTCCACAGACCCGTATATCCCGTATTGGGTCAGTTACTTACCCTGTAACTATTAATATCAGTCAAGCTGAATTAATGTACAGTAAAACCTCTCGAGTGGCCCACTGTAGATCAACAACCTCTCTATAACAACACCTTTAAAAGTTACCTAAGTTGATATTTACAACAACATTTAGAGCAACAACCTCTAAACAACGGCCAATATTTGCAGCACCCACAGGATGTTGCTCTACAGAGATTGTACTGTATACATGTAATGTACCGCATGTTGCTGTGAGCAATACTAGTCCTGTAATTTATGCCTGTTTAAGTTGTCCCTTCCATATATATATTTTTTTTTAGTTATTATTTGGTGCTGTATTAATATAACCATAACTAGGTCAAATTTGAAACTAGATATTTAATATCTCACATCTCTGTCTTAGATTATTCTGAATGTCGACTTGTCTCTTGTTATTTCTATGTCAGAATGTAATATTGGTTATTAACCCCTTGATAATTGTTGCTATCTTTGTAAGTTACTCGTGGCCTTTTGTTTCCTGTATTATGCTTTTTACATATAATAGAATGTGGGATGTCTAATCATCTAATGGTTTTAATATTATACTGGTTTATTTTTAAAACAAATCAAGCCGACAAGAATCAGACTTTGCGAATAATGGTGGATTGTCCGATAGACTGTGTTGGTCTGATAAAGAATCTTATCTCATCAGTTCCTCCACCTGGCAAATTTCCTCTCAGTCCAACAGAATTTCAAGCTTGTCGGACAGAATGTCCGAAAAGTCTCAAGCAAAATGTAACACAAGGCAGAGTTATTAACAATTACATTTGTATTAGACATTTAATTACATCAATTCAGTAGGCTTACACACAAACAGCTATATATTTATGATAATATGAAAATTAACAATTTGACAATGTGTCATTTCAATATTTGTATATCATTACATCAGTCACAAAAGTAAATCCATGTGAAAGTTTTTCATTTAATACATTTATTGCCTTTTCCACATTATAAATTCTTTCTGCAGCAATGCTTTGAGCTTGTCTCACCTCATTTTCAGTCATTTCATCAAAATGATACTGTCCTATGAATGTAGGAATGTTCAGTCTGACTCCTTTTGTCTCTTTATTTTATTGGGCAAATCTAAGGCGGAACCATCTGACTTTTCAACAGAACTTGCTATGAAAAATCCTGGTTGTATGTTATCTGGTTAAGAATAGTCGTGATCAATCTCACTAATACCCATATGATCTGTAAAATAAATATGTAAAGAATAATATAATACACGCAAAGCATTCACTTGATAAGTCTAAACATTGGCAACATTACATGAACATTTTAACGAATTGACACTAACAAACAAACAAAAATTACACCATGCTAGTGGAAAGAAATTCATATTTTAAGCATTGCTTGTTTCCCGATCCATAATTTTACTGTATCATAAAAACAGACTAGAGTTTGCAGTCCGTGCGAAACAAATACGTTAAAAACTAACATACAATTGAGATCGCGAAAACATATGACAAAAAACAATCCGAGGCTCGAATATTTTATATAAAACATATAAACGGAACAATTGTTCATTACAACAACCTTTTCATATATCTAAATATTAATTATCACCGTTTCCGTAGTAAAATACCTTTCGTTGTCATAGTTTTTGACGATATTGATTTCCTGTTGCTAAATTGTCTTATCCGCCGGTATCCTCGTATGACGTCATTCAGGGGCGATAATTCAAATTACCGCTTAATTGAAACGGTGTATACCTCGTTTCAATTTGTTAATATTATGTTCTATATTGCTCTTATTGTCATGTAAAAACATGAATTGAATAAATAAAAGTTTGAAGTTGTTCGGTACGAACAATATAGTTATTACCGTATTTAAAAAGTCGCTCAGTTTTAATATAATCTGCATACCGAACAGCTTCCATTAACCTTCCGCCTACGAACATAGTTCCATTTTTTCAATTTAATGGCATAAATACAAATTCAAATATTACGTTCATATAAGTCAAAATCAGATGGCTATGCAATATCTTAAACGAGCAATACAAAACAGTCGTAAAAATCTAAACATTCCTATCCCTCGGATCACTACACTACATTATAAATTATGATAACCGATGTCTTAGAAATGTTTGTAGTTTGTTCTGTAATTTGTAAATGTTTGTCAGTTTCTTTGTTGCATTTGTAAAAGCACTCATAATCTGTTGCTATATATATATATATTCAATATATTTTATCATATAATGGATTGCATTATTGAATTTGTACTTAAGTCTAGTATAAATACTATATACTTACCATGCTCTTTTTTGTGCATCTATAATATATTGTTGAGTCAAGTTTATATTTGATAATCTTTTAATATTTTTATCATAGTCATTTTGCATTATTACATTTGTAATTGTCATAAATAAAACATGTCTAATATAAATATTTTGTACTTATCATGCTCTTCTTTTGTGTCAAAATGCATCTATAATGTATTGTTGAGCTATGTTGTCAATATACAAATGTAATTTATCAATGATGCATTTTTACATTTGTACTTACTAAATGTACATTATTATAAATGAAACAAGTTTAAAACTGATATTATGTACTCATCACGCTCATCATTTGTAAATACGCATTTTAGCCATTAATTGTTTCATATATTATTGATGTCGGTAAATTGTGCCCTTTACCATTTTCTATTTATTTCATTTCTTCATAAACACTTCATATCTTATAATATTTTGACAAATAGATAGTATTTTATCAAATTACTATGTTTGAAATGATTATTTAAAAAAAAAAAGAACATTATACACCTTCTCCGCCACTGTTCTGAATTATCATCTCAATTAATTCTTAAGGATAAGACCGTCGCAAAATGTACTTTTTAAACACTTAGCTTACTCTCATCTATTGGCATTACATTTCAAAAAACAACTTTATATCTCATTTGTAAGTTCAAGCCATATTCTGCGTAAAGCATTATCTTTCATGTTGACCATTGTCTTTGTCACGTCATTTGTAATTTCATGTATGTAATTGTATGTTCACATGGGCCTCAGTGCCTACTGATTTCAAAATAAACTATCGCCAGGAATTAAGAATAACTGGAAGATTTTATGAATACCACGTTTTATTGAGGCGCAAATTATCTAACACAAATGGCGAACAGATTTACCGAAGGGGAGCCACTCGGTCAATCCTTGTTATGGATAAAGTCTTTCTATCCGTCCCAAGGTTGAACAACCAACCGTACTGGCGCAACATCTTTTTTCTTTTCTGTTTTTTTTTTTGTGAAGCATTAAGTCTAATTAACATTATTAGTAATCATTATATCATAATGTTGCAAAACAAAGAACATAATTAATGCTAAACTTGTCTAACATAAGTAACAAACATTAGGTCATATTATAAGAACACTAACTGAATAAACGAGCAAATCTTTTTTAAAAAAGGGTCCCAAATTCAAAGCCGCGTAATTATTTATGTTTCAGTACAGTACATAATCTTTTAGCCTAACAGACAATTTCTTATCCCTTTCAGGCCTTTGATTCAAATTACTATAGTCAGGCCTTTCAGGCCTTTGATTCAGATTGTTATTTTCAGTCAGTTCAGGGCTTTGATTTAAACTGCCAGAATGAACATCGGATTGATCACCGTTACAATAATTTGTTTCAAGCATAACATTTGAACTGGTCTCAAAATTAACATTGTGCTCAATTCCAACACTTGGTAGGTCATATGCTGGGCGTGACAAAGTTTCTGGGACGTTGACAATTACTGGTGGTACCGAAACTTCATAGACATCAGTGTCATCAGGTTCTAGTCTAGGTACATGTATTTTTTCACTGATTTGGCTAGGCACTTTATAACATTCAGTCATTTTCACTTTGTAGGAAGTTGCTCTTAACTGAGATCCAGAAAACTTTTTCACATAACACCATGGACTTTCAATAGTTACTACGAGGTACCTATCACGACCTTTGAGCTTACTTTTCTCAGCACACAGATAAACAATATCTCCAACTGATAATCCTTTAGACTCAATGACAGGCTTGTTTCCTTTCAGTTTTGACTTTTCACTGTATGGATGGTTATCAAGTCGAGACTCGTGTTGATTTAATATCAATGCAAGATCAGATAGAGGTAACTGTTCGTTTGTAAACTGATTTCTCTGTGTCCAAAGTTCACGTGATGACAAACCACAAGTACGAATCCTTGAGTTCAATCTTGCAACAACAATTGAAAGTCCTAATTCAGAGATTTTCCCACCAGATGTATCATATCGGAGTAACTCATTTTCAAATTCAAGGATCGCTTTCTCAGCCACTGGATTCTTGTTAACCAATTTCGAGTGAAATTCTAAATGACTTTAACAATTCATCATCTCGTAATGCTACGAATCCTGGAGCAGCGTCACATCGTACAACAGCATGTGGGCCATCAAGTGGGTGTAATCCAAGAATAAGTTTCAATAGTGAATCCCGAAGAGTTTCATGTTTTTCATTTTCAATAACACAAGCAGACATGTATGAACTGACAGTCTCACGTAACACCAGAATTAATTGTTTGTTTCTTTTCAAAACATCGGTTGCAAATGATAATCCGATAACTTCAGGTGGAGGACTAGTTGACTGCTTTTTCAATGAATCCGGATACTGTTGTAAGGATGTGCATGTATGACATGACTCACAAACACAGTCTATTGCCTTGCTTATATCAAGGGCATAAAAATGCCTTTTCATAACAAGTTTCATTTGTTGTTTGGTTGGGTGATTTAGTTTGATGTGAATGGCGGTAGCTAAGCCATCTATGATGGAACGTGGAACTATTATCAGCTCATTATTAGGTGTTAAGGGATCTGATTTCTGTACCACCAACAGATTATCTTTCGAGATTGAAGCCACATTAAGATAGCGTTTGACATCTTTGATATTAGTTTGCTTCTTAGAAGGCCTAGTGCATTGTTTAAGATGAGCATGAGTTCTCCACAGATCGGAGCATTCAGATTGTATATCGCGCCATGCCGAGCGGGTTGTGAAAGGTAAATTAGATGCATTTCTCAAGATATCATCAACTTGAATTGACCTAACAACTGAGTCTTCCGTTTCAATTATAAATGAACATATCTGACAATGAGGATCAGAACATTCTGCGGCATTACGACTGGCAAAATCGGACGGTAAGTTTGCGGTTCCTGCTAAATGTTTGATGTTGAGGTTGTATCGGCTCACAAGTGATAGAAACGATGTTAGTCGTGGGCTTGATGAAAACTCCCCGCGATACAACTTATCGACAGCTTGTACACAAGGTTTACTATCTGTCAATATGCATGCACGATGGTGAGATTGTATAATGAACGGACTAAAATGTTTTATCGCGGTGGCAATAGACAGTGCCTCGATTTCACAAGGAAGCCAAGTGACTTGATGCTTCCTCAATTTTGCACTAAAAAAGCCTGCTAATCGTAGTTTATCATTACGCGTGACATACAAGGTTGCACCCATACCACGTTTGACTACTGAACCATCTGTTACAATCCATAATAGGTCTGAGGGTCTAGGTAGAACAATAGCCTTATGTGTTGAAAGGAGTTTTTGGGCTGAAGAGAAGTGTAACGCTAAGTCGTCTGTCCAGTCAATGCGCTCCTGAGAGGGTTTTCCTGCAATAGCATCATCAAGAGGGGCAATAATTGAGGAGCAATTAGGTATGACCCTGGCTAACACTTTGTAGGCACCAATAAAAGAGCGTAGGCCATGAACAGTTGTCGGAGGAGAACATGTAGCTAATACAGAGACTCTGTGAGAGTTAGCAGTTATAGTACCACTTGACCATGTCCAACCTAAAATAGTGTTTGAAGTAGGAGCAAGGACAGTTTTAGAAGGTGAGAGTTTTAAGTTTGATTTGTGGAGTGCTTGAAGCACCTGTTGCCAGTTGGAGAGAAGTTCCTCAGGAGTATTACCTCCGCAGTAAAGGTCATCAGCAAGTTTTGCTACAAACCCCTTTTGAATACAATCTCCCAGGACTCTGGACATGAGTTCCTCTAATGCAGTTTCAGAACCTGGCATGCCCATAGCTGTGCGTGTGTAGACACGCACTCCCTTGAAAGGGGTTGCAACTCCACAGTACTTCACGGAGTCCCTAGAGAGGGGAATTTGATAGAAAGCTGAGGTAAGATCAGATTTAATAATGTATTTCCATGGTGCAATTGTACGGAGTGTAGAATCTACATCTGGCATGAGAGAGGGCTGTGGTTTGCTGTATCGGCCGACATCAGCAAAGTCTGTAACTAATCTGTAACCACCTTGGGGCTTTTTAACTAAAAATGATGGGTTAAGATATTCAACATTTATATTGAGATCTTCTGGTAAGCGGAAAACACCCTGCTGTTCAAGTTCATCAAACTTCTGTTGTAACTCAACCAGTTTGTCACGATTGTATTGGGGTATTCTACCCTTTCTTTGTGGAGGTTGGACAGGTCCCATGTTGACCTTTGCTTGGAAAGGACCGACAGCACCATTATAACCCTTATTGAGATCAGGACTGAAAACACCATCAAATTTGTCATGGAGTGACTGAAATTTGATTCTAGCCTGTGATGGTAAGATATGATCAGGGTCCAACTGAATAGAGTCTGAAAATGTAGTGACACTATCTTTAGATTGTTTTGGTGTGTCATACAAATGGGTCGCTAAGGTGAGCGTACCAGTAGGGTAGGCACTAGATTTAGTGCTATCTACATGAGAATCAGGTACCGGTTGTGTAAGTCTTACTTGACAAAAATGATCATGTTTATACAACTTCTGTGGGTCAGATGAGTCATTAAGGATTCGAATTTTTCCATCAACAGCTTCAATAATTTGAGGACTGGGCCAGTCTGAACTGATTCTATCACAATCATAGCGTCTCTCGATGGCTAATGTGGAATCTGGAGGAGCCGCGCCTAATATCCCAACTTCAACAAAGTCTCCAGGCCAGATAACAGTGGAAGCAGCTACGCGCAACACAAAGGGCTGTACCATTCGTGTGACAGGATCCCGTGCCACTGATCCTACTGGGCCATAGTACACTCTTTCAGAGTCACTAATAGTGATTTCCTGTTTTGATGGGCGAACAGATATATCATTAAAGGCCATAAAGGTAACACCGGCCAAAACATCCACATCAAGGTTATCAACAACCAGTGCATCAAGATGGAATGAGCTTTTGCCACGCGAAAGAGTGATGTGAGTTTCACCAATTATTTTGAGGGGTGTGGCTCCGTCGGCTTGGAGAGCATTTTGGCAAGTGGGTTTAATGGGTGCCCCAATAGACCTTGCAAGATAGGACTTAATCATGCTAATTTCAGCTCCCGTATCTAATGTAAGTGTGAGAGCATGGTGTTTGTAGAACACTTTAAGTGTTGGAGACCTCTTTGTACTAACTCTACGTGATGAAGGATTAAAATGGACATTGGGTGAAGGGCGATTCTCATCATGTTGATTATGATACAAATGGTCAGTAGCCATAGTCTGTATGGGGTCACCACGCGCGTCATGCACAGACTTGTGCTGAATAGGTTCCGAATATGACGACGTAAGAGAACCATGCGACACGGAGTGGACTGCGAAAGGGGTGTCTATGTCATGCTCATCGTTTTCAAATTCATTAAATGTGATGCAATCGCTATCTTCAGTGGTTTGTCTCACAGAAACACGAGAAAAATACCGCCTGTCACTTTCAGGGAGGATTTTGCACTTAGATAAGTAATGATCACTGTTCCTTCTTGCTTGTTTGCACAGTGGGCAACATGGGATTGATTGATTTGGAGATTTCAGTTTTGTAGAGACTTGAGACTGGAAACGTGAGCGCAAAACTTTGGCATTCTGAGTGGAGTTTATTTCTTCAAGCAGACTGTCTAATGCCAATGATATTTCAGATTTAAGTGATGCCAGTGTCTTTGAACGCAGGTCGGTTCCATACCGTTGTTTCACTAAGGCAGGTAAGTTCGGGTTTAGAAGCCTTAACCATGTAAGCACAATGAAGTTTTCCACTGTCGGAGACAATTCTTCATCCCCAGTTGGTTTTTCACCATGGTGCGTAATGATTGCATTTTCTGTCAGTAAACTGTCCTCAACAAATGATAGCAAGCGCTGATAAAGATCTTCTGGACGCTCGTCAGGCTCTAATTTTATGTAATTAAAGTCCAGGAAATGAGCACCGGTAGACTGGAAACCAAAGTGTTCACGAATGCTGTTCCAAATGCTTTCAAGTGATGTGGATTTAGTAACAAATGTAGACCGAGATATTATCGGGCAACAGTTTGCAATTTGCCCTAGCATAAGTTCAAGGTGTGTAACTTTTTGTTGAGCCGTGCGACGATCAGCTTCAGGTACTGTTTCATCATCATTTTCAAATCCACGCAAGGGGTTTACATTAGATTTCTTCGACCACTTGCAGCCGTCGACAAGGAACGGTGCAAAATTCGGATCTAGTGATAAAATGTACTTAAGATTCTGTCTCCAAGACTCGTATGAGGTGATTGTCTCATGTGTGGACAAAGTCCACTGTTTGGGAGCTCTGGAAGACATTTTCTAGCTGGGTAAATAGAAGGTGCGAAATTTACAAAGATAATTTTCAATCAACCAGTCCAATTTGTCGGAAAATTCAGACTTCTTGGTACGCAAATGACTCGAGTAGGTAGGTTTGAATACTCTGACGGAGAACTTGGTCGTTTTCCTGCTGCCACCACGCCAGGAATTAAGAATAACTGGAAGATTTTATGAATACCACGTTTTATTGAGGCGCAAATTATCTAACACAAATGGCGAACAGATTTACCGAAGGGGAGCCACTCGGTCAATCCTTGTCATGGATAAAGTCTGTCTATCCGTCCCAAGGTTGAACAACCAACCGTACTGGCGTATGTCCTATACAATACTTTTGTTGTATAACAAAGAATAGCTTGCACTTATAATTACCCCTGCTCTCGCTATAATAAATTCAGTTTTGAATACTAATAGGTCATGATTGCTGTTATGTTCGTCCTCATTGCATGCTGAGTATATAGCATGATTGTATGTGGATTTTTTTACACTTGACCATTATCTGTGTAAATATTTACCTGATTTATTCTCTGACGTAGACTATTTACTTCGTACACGAGTAAAAAAAATCTGTTCTGTTATTATATTGAAACTGATTTCTTAAGATTCAAGTAACAGATTGAACAAAACATAGAAAAAATCATCTAAAAGAAAGCTGTTACTATAACCTTTATATCAATTGAATATACCGGCG
This sequence comes from Lutraria lutraria, assembly GCA_964023205.1. Taxonomy (NCBI): domain Eukaryota; kingdom Metazoa; phylum Mollusca; class Bivalvia; order Venerida; family Mactridae; genus Lutraria; species Lutraria lutraria. Next base: position 4,812,563 of record OZ026833.1, read on the forward strand.
AACAGTTCCATTTGTCATTAAACGAATATTGCTACATAAAGTTTTACAGGATTCCGGTAATGTATCTAACGCGTCTGATTCATGAGGTCGTAGTTTTTCTGAGTTTTAAGTGCATGCCAGCTGGTCACGTGGTAACAGATCATCTTCATGTTGTTTCAAACACAAACACAAGGGAACTGGAACTGGAAAGAGCTGAGGGGACAGTAAGACTTAACAGTTAGTACAATTACTACTTCTGATTTAACACTCGTTATTTAAGATCTAAATACTTTTACTTGTGTGAAGTTTCAAATGCAATGCATCAATGGTTACTGAGGAATGAACTTTCACGTAAAACCAATATTTTTTTAAAGCCTAGAAAGTGTATAATTTGATTAAAATGACTTCCAAATGTTAAATCTTAAACCATTAGATCGGTTTAAAAGTTTATCGTATTCAGATAAGAGTGAAATACTGACTTAAGTAATCATTGTTGTCGACAAAAAAAAAAAACAACACAGGAGTCTGTTCATGTTTTATGAACTTTTTTTCAATTATTGACCAACGTGTTAACTAATTTATTCCATCGATCAAATTACTGAAAGTATTCAAGGAAAATGAAGTTAATAAAAACTATGTATAAAGAAAAATATGTAGAAAAACGTAGTACTTTCGTCAGCAATAATAATTGTGCACGATGAGCGAGTGACGGATATGGAAAGCTAAACTATCGTTATTTTCCCCCTAACTCGTGAACGTAAATAATTATATTCTTTTGTACTTGAAAAAAAGCTTCACAACCAACGAATGAAAATAGTGTGCTAGTTCTCACCGATTAAACATCTAATATTATTGTCACGGATAATTTTGATAACTTAACAACATTGGAATATAAGAGATGAACTTAGTACAACTAATGCTTATAGCTTGGCTAATTGTTTAGAATAAAAGAGAACATAATTAAGAAACGTATACACAAAACATCTTGTTACAAACATACACGTGAAAAATATATTTGATTTAAAAAAAAGTAAATAGTTATGTAACTGAAGAACTATATTCATGAAGGTTCGTTTATTTGTTTGTTTGAGTTTTACGCCTTTTTCAACAGTCAGAGCCATACGAGGCGGACAGATCATCTAACCATCGTTCCTGTATTAGACTCACATCCTCCGTAACTGAAGAACTGAAGATTTTAAATTTGTATATTATCTTTTTTCAGTTGAAAAGAATACATAAACGAATTAATGGTAAGGAATTTCATCCATTTTAACAAATCTGACCAGGATGCAAATGATTAAGAAGAAAATTTGTTCTTTACGAAGAATACGACTTTTGTGTGCTCTAGTGTTTATCATATCTGCCATAGGGACTTCAGTGATCTCAAACGCCTTCGGTAGTTCTTCTCAGTTAACAGGATTAAGGAATGTTATTGTTCATTCACTTCCGTCGTTAGCGTTTCCATCCGAAGACGATACTGAGGCGGAAATTCAAGATCCTGAACAGAAGCAGAAGATAAATGCAAGTCAAGTGATAAAAGCGTCGAATGTTGACAAATTCATAAAATGGAACACGTTTTTGCGCGAAAAAGGCCTGTCACGGGACAATATGTCCGTCCTGTACCGTCTTAATCTACCCTTTGATAAGAATGCCTACGATATTTTGAGTATGGTAGGTATCTTTTCATTAGTATGGTATAACGGTGTTACAACAAAACAACATAATTAATTTTGTACGTATAGCGATCACCTTTAGCTAGCACTAACTGCAACTATTCTCCCAAACATGTAACTTCACTTTCATTTTGTGTCGCGAATGTTCATACGGGAGGCGAAATTGATATATTTAGTTAAATTATAGTAACTCTTTTGCAATGATTCGATGGTGTACCATCTATTTAGTGAAGCTTTCATATTTTATAGTGTTTGATAATGTCTAGAAATCGACTCATTGGTGCGAATACGAAAAATAGTCCCAGGGTTTAGCGCTTCATGGTAGTCTTCGATAAATAAATACAGACATACCAGGTGCCCAACTTATTTTCTACCCTGGAGTATTAAGTACATTTATTGCTTCTCTTAAAAGTAAGTACAGTCAAACTTATCAACAGGTGTAATGACAGGATGCCTTAATTCGGAGGTCACTTCGTTGTAATGATGGCGGTGTTTAAAAGAATGTACTTTATCCACAGGGTAACCATTATTCGGTGGTGGGCGCTAACACAGGGTTGACAGTAATTCATTATTACAAAATGAAAATACAGCATTTTTGGTTAAAACGTTTCATACTTATCGCATATGCATCTGTTACACAAATGGACTTTTGGTACTTGATATACTAGTTTTTGGTCTTGGTCCCCAAATTATTGTACAGAAATAACTGTACAGGTGCTATAATGAGTTTATGACAGCTGTTTTAAACGTCTTTACTGCAATTCAGACATTAAAATATTAGCGATTACAACCAGTCCATGAAAATTTAATTGATTAATCAGAGGCAGAAGTCAGTGATTAATCGATTAAAACTGATTAAATTCGAAATAACCAAAAATGTTAGTACTGCATTAACTTAACGTCCCTTACACCAAATAAAAAGTACAAAATAAAACATATTGAAATATTAACTTTATTCGGATGTTTGAGTAAATATTACTTCAAAATTTACTATTAAGACACACTGAACAAGTATTATGCTGCATTTACAGAAACAGCTTGAACGGCAATTTTATTACACTTATATAGTCAGTAACTTTTCAAATCGGCAATCAGTTATGTTACTGTAGTCAAGAACAACAGGTCTGTACAAAATAAATAATCCGTTAAAAAATGGGAGCAACGCCATCGTCATCGTCACGTCAACGACCTTTCCTCAATGATTCGTAAAATAAATATTTAATCAGAACATCATATCATACCAGATTTGTCATTGACAGTTTTTTCAGTAATGAAATTGTTAGTACATATAGGAATCAGTTAACATCCTGTGATTAAAGGATATTTAAAAAGAAACTGCATTGATTATGCTGAACAAAAATATATCCAAATAAACTTCCAAGAAAAGCCACATAATGTCTTTCTCAAGGGAGGCCTTTTGTTCACAGATTTGACTGCACACACATGTTTTCTATAACAATCTATGAGTACAATAAAACAATTCACTAAATTGTATGCCATTTCACTTGTATATGAGACTGATATCAGCCGTATATAACAATCACATATCAAAATTTACTTGCTCTATCATTGATAATTTGATACACTCTATATGTTCTTGTATATAGATACATCTTTTGCTTAGTTGTGGTCCAGTGGTTAGTGCACTGGACAGTAACCCGGCGATAAGGGTTCGAATCCCGGTCGCGTCAGTTTATACACTTCAGAATCTATATAAGTTTGACAAAAATGCCGATTTTCCACCATGTGTGAAAACGTTGCCGGTCCCTTGTGGAAGGGTAAGGTAGAACTTGTTGGAATATGGTCCAGGACAACAAGCAGAGTATAATGACTGAATTTTTGTTGAAAAGAAAACGACATTACCCCCCCCCCCCCCCTCTGAAACAAACAAATCAAAAGACTTGGCTTGTAAACATATTTTTTATTTTTCTCTTGTCGACCAATTATTTAATACAGGCATTTATATAATTGGAAATATAGGTTTACGGTTTGTTTGTTTATTTTTCCTAAAAATTATTGCAGACAAAGCATGATGGAAACATATGACCTAATTTGAGTATCTGTAGACATTAACTTAGGAATTATATGTAGGTAACGTTTTTTTTGGTTCCAACTCATAATTATCCGTTTTGACATGTCTAGTACATAATCTCATCCAATGAAACAGGGGTGTAGATCTATACATTAATTCAAACCAATTACACTAATGGAAAAAGCATTTTCATATGAAAATTCCTATCTTGTCATGAAGAATCGATTTAACGAGAATTTTCTATTTTGTAATATCTCTCAATTCTTTGCAGAATCAGATCGATTCGAAATAACGTGGCCTTTCTATTTTGAATTAGATTTAAATAGATTTATTCAGCATATAAAACACATTGTATGGTACAATACAAGATATAGATGTTTTAAAAAACACATTGTCACAAAGACTAGAATAATACATTTAATGAAAGGCAATGTGACAAATAATTCTAATAAATTTTAGATGTATCAGTACATGTATATATGTACTCAGGATGACACAAAAAAGGAAATGTGAATTTTATATCTATTCTTTGCAAAATCAGATCGATTCGAAATAACGAGGCCTTTCTATTTTGAATTATCTCTCAATTCTTTGCAGAATACAATCGATTCGAGATAACGAGGCCTTTCTGTATTGAATTATTCCTCAATTCTTTGCAGAATATAATCGATTCGAGATAACGAGGCCTTTCTATTCTTCAAATTATCTCTCAATTCTTTGGAGAATCCAATCGATTCGAGATAACGAGGTCTTTCTATTTTTAATTATCTCTCAATTCTTTGCAGAATCCAATCGAGTTTGATCCGGAATACAAAAATCCTTGTTGGCTAGGAAGCGAAACGAATGGTCCCATAGCAGACGGAAAGCTTCATTGTTTACCATATTTTTATCTTATAGGTAATATTAAAGTTGTGATGGTTGTGGTTTTTATCTCACGGTTCCGGTATAACGTTTTCAAGCTCCCCCTTTTTCAAGTTACCCCCCCCCCCCCCCGGTAACTTAAAAACCTTTTCAAAGTACCGGCCCCGGTAACATTAAAACGTTTTCAAACTCCCTCCCCCGTTTTAATAATCCCCCCCCCCTCCCTATGTTGATTCTTTGTGACGAAAACGTTTATATTTCAGGTTATAATTCATACTTAAATGATTCACAGTCAACATGGTTTATTGACATATAATTCCTGTATTTCTAAACTGAATATACGCAATAAGTATATGAAGCTATGGAATCCTATTAGGGTCATGGAGAGTACGCGCCTTTATTCAAATATATTAACGAAAAATGCAAGACATGGCCTGTGCAATCCCACACTTACTTTTGTTCAGAAAACCAACAATAGTTAATTGTTTTTATCTACTTTTTTTGTCAAAATAATTCAATATTACATTGGTATTTGCGCAATAACGCTCATATGATTCCATAGTGAAGGAATGGACTTGTCAGTATATGACACCATTTGATTTCGTCGTATGATTTCATCATTAGGACCGCTTGTATAGTCTCATATAACTGGAATACATGTATGCATTTATGTGTCTGAAATTGTAATCTCCTTATTCGTGTGCAAGCTCTCTTTTATTATGAATTTTCAAATTATTACCCGGGGGTAACCTGAAAACGTTTTCAAAGCGCCCCAAGGGTAATCTGAAAACGTTTTCAAACCGCCTCGGGGTAACCTGAAAACGTTTTCACATTACTGGGTAGGGTATTTGAAAACGGAGGGGGTAATCTCAAAACGTTTTAATTGTACCCCTCCCGGTAACTTAAAAACGTTTTTAAATTACCGGGGGTATTATGAAAACGTTTTTAAGTTACCGGGGGGGGGGGGGGGGGGTAACCTGAAACGGGGGGAGCTTGAAAACGTTACACCGGCTTTAATAAAGTTGTTGACTTCAGTCATTATCAAAGTAATAATTCTGAAAGTGTTCCTCTATGACGTCATGACTCGATATAACTTCGCATAACTTTGAGTGTTTGAGTGGAAGAGTGAAATCAACTTGTTAATGTTGTTAATTGTTGTTAATGATGTCTTTAATATTGTTTTATAGAAATCTTTTTTATCTACAATTATAATGTTGTATAATGTGTCCTGTTGTTGTATAAACCGAACTCATTAAGATTCATTGGATATAATGGTCTTTACTGCGGAAAGAATATTGTGTAGTATAATAAATCATTGATTGGGTGAATTTGTATTTTTCTTCGATTTAATGTAGATCCATTAGGATCCTAACACTCGTATTCTTTCTGAGATTTGACGGACATATTTTGGAAATGTTCACTATCTTTATAGGTTAATGATAAAAATATTATTTTCCCTTTATATTTGCCATGAAGCCGATGTGAGTAAACCATTTTTAGATATAAGGAAAAAAGAATGAAATATCATGGTAAAAAGATGCAATAACACAGTATCAATCTAATTCGATTAATAAAAGTATAGGTCACCATGCAATATCTAAAGAAATTAATATTGTTTTTATTATACAACTCTTACAAAAATAAAATGTGTCGTGATTGAAGTATCCAAACAAGGAAAAAATGATATTTGGGAAATACTAATTTTGTAATATTGATATTTTTGACTAACATTGAGCAGAGCAGATTCGTCTAGTTTTCTTACTACAATATGTACTTGGATCATACTTGTGACTGTTTATCACATATAAATCCGTCGAACATATGAGCATAAAGTCATAGCAAGATGGAAATCTATATGTATAATGTACATGGGACTGTACACAAACATTTTACCATGGCTTAAGTCGACTTTGATAAATCAGAGATTGATAAACTTTCAACTTTAGCAATATTCGTGTTACGAAACTTTTAACATTTGACAATTGACACTTAATTAAATCAGGTGTTAAGAAGAGCGCAACTACTGATCTCTGTTCGAGAATATATGCTCATCCAGACTACACTTACCCAGGTTTCAAAGAATCACAATGGATACCACGTATAAGATGGGGTATATTTGCCAATGGGGATCGGATTCATAACACAGGTAAAATCCAACCTCTTTTGGGAACTGTCGGTGCAAGAAAAGAGTAAAACATTGTCACTCTGTAAATATTTGTTATCGTTCATATTTTTATTTTTATGCGACATATCACGGCGCTCCGCTTCGCGTCGCATGTGATATATTGCATAAAATTCACAATATGAACGATAACAAATACATAATCATATACCTAAAATCACCCAGTCAGCCACGTTCCCACTAAGTTCTACACAACTGACATGGCGTAATTAGAAACTTATACGACGCAGACGGGACACGGAGGACACCGATAAGAGCATGGTACGGCCTTCATGGACGTGAAGGACAATGTCAAAATTTGGACGTTTCAAAACAAACTTTGCGAGGAGACACAGTAAAGAAACTAATTACATATAACGTAGTAACGACAGTAATGACATATTAATAACAACACAACTAAAACATAATAGGCTAATTGACATAGTATAGCGTGGGTGAGATTGCATGACGTTCTCGTTGCGTTGTCACTGTTTCTTTCCGCTAGAGTGCACACGCCGTGGTCATAGCACACGCGTGCCTCGTCCATGGAGATTTCACTACGACACAGAACTTAACGCGTGTGCTATGACTACGGCACGCCCATGTAAATTTTTACAAAAGTAATATGATTACTTTCGAAAGAATTATTCATCGGAACTTAAAGTTATCTGATACTTAACATCAGTTGCGTCATTTCAATTGAATTTTGATAAAATTGATACCAAAGAGTTATATGACTCTAATTTTTGTGTATTTTTTTCAGGAACTTATATGTCCTGTAAAGATATAAGGAGCGTTGATTGTTTTATATCAATGTTTGACAAGGCTGCACAACGAATAGCTTACGAGAGGCAGGAACATAAATACAGTTCGTTAATCACAGGTGAGAAAACTAAACAGAAATCTCATGTTATGCTTGCAATTTTATAAAGTCTTAAATCTACTGTAAGGTATACATTGCAACAGCCTCCCATCAACATGTTTTTACCCCTTGCACGATCGAACTTTAATTAAACCTCTCTAGAGCAACAAACAGTTTACAACAATATAGTTTTGCTTCCACCAAAGGGTGTTGGTTTGGGAAATTTGCAAGATTTTTATACTCAGCCTATATCACGCCCGTTTAACTCAGATCGAATTTATCCTTCGGCAAAAATGTTGTGAGGAACGTCTGTGCCTCGTAGTGAGCACCATAATGCATGTCTGACAATGTTAACGAGGCAGATTATCCCCAAAATTTTAAGAATACATGCCTTTGTGTAAAAATGCAGTTATTTAGCTATGGATTTTTCGAGTACGCACATGTAAAGATTGTAACGCCGACTACTCCCCGTCTTCTATTTATTATAATTAACAAATATGGTCTTCTGCGTGCAGACCTCCTAAAGGGACAGGACGACTGACGTGGACATATATTCGGACGCAAACCATCAATCTTAGATTCGTAATCATTGAAAATTCCAGAAATTCCTCGGTTTCAACCAATCAGACTGCTTTCGGAATTTGCAGACTAAAATATTTATTCCGTCGTTCAGAAAAAACGTCCGAGAGACCTTTTCATTATCTTATAATATAAGTATACATGCAATGTACGAATGTCAGAAATTTAGTCAATTGTAGCCTATGAAGTACAAAACTAACACGCACATGAATATTCCGGAAGTACGTATGGCGCTGCGAGTAAAAAAAGAATACATTTTAACAGGTTTTAAACGTGAAGCATGCTTTTCAGTCAAGGTCTAACTAGAACACATGTTTCTATACTAGTTCTTCATTTTCCGAGTAACGCTTTTAGCTTGCCATGCTACATCCATAACGAATTTGGAACTGTAACCCTTTTCCGTGACCTGTCAAATGTTGCAACACCAAGATGAACATTGTTCCATAAATACGAGTCCTGTGCCGTGTACTTAACTACGAGAATACAAATATATACCATAGCTGTACTTTCTTTATGTATTAACACCAATTTACCTGAGTACATGGCCTTCCCTCTCAATCTATTGTTAGGAATGTATATTTGTCCAGGAGAGCCTTCCTTCACATACATGCAAACGGAAATCCGGTCATTTTACTCTTCTTCAGAAAGAGTGCAACGTATATATCAATAAGTCCATTAGCTTGTGGTCGCAAGGATGTCGCGTGCGTTTTTTTAGGCCTAGTAATTCACAAACATCTTCTGTAAGTCTGGACTAGAAGCATGCATCCTTGATCAGAGTAAATCTGCATGGAACTCCAAATTTGCTCAAAAAGTTATCAACGAATGCTTTCGCAACTGTTTAGACTCCATATCTGATATTGCCACACATTCTGTCCATTTGGTGAACCAGTCTGAGATTACTAGAATGTATTTGTTACCACTGTTTGTAACAGGAAGTGGTCCAAGTAAATCCGTTATTATTCGTTCCACAGGACATCCGACCAAATATTGTCCTAAAGGTGCCTTGTCGTAACCAAACTTGTAATAAAAACCAAACTTGTAATAATTATTACAAGTCTGGTTTTTATTACAAGTTTGTTTGCAACAGTGCCTTGTTAGATTCCCTCATGAGTCTTTTTGCGGTGCAATCATCACATTTTCTGTAGTATTTCTTTATTGAGTCATTCCTGTCTAGTAGAACGCTTGTCAGATCTCGCCAAATGTTTTCGCCACCCCAAGATGCCCACTATTGGCAATGTCGTGATGATTGATGCCTAATGATTTCTTGTTACCGATCTTCTGGTATACGAAACTCCCATCGTCTGTTTCGAACTTCCAGTATAATAGATCTGCATTAGTTTCGAAACGATCCCATTGTCGCCACAATGCCTTTTGTTTAGACGAAGAAGCTGATACTTCAGTCCAGTTTGGTTTTGGCTTTCCTTCCTGACGACATAGTTTTAACCTACCGATATTGACGTCACACGTTTAGCTTGTAGATATTTCAATTGGAACCTTTTGTTCCAATATGGGTGTTCACAACAGGGAACGGAAGTTCCCCATTACATTTTTGCCGAAGGATAAATTACACTCGTTCGAGATAAACGGGCGTGCTACATATTGTTTTATATTTCAGCTGACAGTACACCGAACACTATGTACAGTCACACGAATTGGAAACTGTTACCTGGCAACGAAGATTTATTGGAACCAAAATATACAGATTTTCATTACATTAAACACTTGACACCCAACGTGAAAATCGTCATCATAATGCGTGACCCAGTATCAAGGTTAATATACATTAAGAGCACTGTGAATAAAGTCCATTCTTTTAAAAACAGTTACACCATTGATTATTTAGAACAAAGTGACCCTTGAACAGAAGTCACCAGTATATAAAGGCCTAATAATGTCTTTCCCTAGGGTGACCTTCGTTCACAGGTATGACGTATCTTAAAATATCAAAATCTTTCAGACTGTATTCCGACTTTTTGCACACAATGGGTGTTTGGGAGCCTGGAAAAAATAAAACACCAGAAGTATTTCATGAGCACGTGACCCAGATGACGCATGCGTACAATGATTGTTTCAGTCGCTGGTCAATAAGGAGATGTATCTACAACGAAACGCTTCGACATCACCTGATGCGGGTATGTAAAAAATATTAATGTCCTAATGCCAGGACTTTATGTTTCTTTGTGTACCAGCGATCCTGTTTACTTCAATAGTGGTAAAAATATTAGTTTGATTATTATTTCACGATGTGGTCGAAAGGTCAATATCTCAACATGAGTACATATTCAATCAAATGACGTTATACAAATAGCCCATCAGAAGAACCGTTACATTTTTCTCGTTAAACAAATGGCTGAACTTGATTCCCATTTTATCAATCGCGGACGATAAACAAACACGTTTGAAAGACTGACATTTTAAGAATTATTCGTGAAAACGAGTACCTAGTGATGAAAAAGTAGTGACCGGAAACCACATAATCAAAATTAATAACCTTACATTTGCGTACTTTTCAGTTACGGAAATGCCCGAGTAGTTACGTTTATACATGTTTGACAATTTTACGGGTCGTGAAAAGTACAAAAGAATACGAAAAAGAATAAACCAAGTTTGAGAAAGTTACATTCTTAAGTTGCAGATGTAATTTTAAAAGAACAAAGTCATTCATTTATTGTAATTAGTGTCAGATATTGTTTTGTAATTTCAGTGGGTATAACGCCGTTTCTTATTTTCTACGATATTATTTCAGTTATATACGGCGACCAGTTCACATAACTAGTTTTCCTGGGCTAAGTTTAGTACTTACTTAGCCACACACAAGGAGTTGGCAACTTCTCCACATATATGGAGGATAATTGACATTGACATAAAGGCATGACCTGTCGTGACCGTGATCAGTGCACTAACCACTGGACCACGACCGCGGCCCCAGATATTTTTGTTCCTCCATTGTAGTTAAAATGTTAAAATTCTTTCTATCATCATTTTTGTTGTAAAGGTAACCCTCAAGTATGAGTGATACAAGCCTAAGGTACGGGTTGACTGGGTAAAGTATGAGTGAACCAAACATAAGGTACGGGTTGACTGGGAAAAGCATGAGACCAAACATAAGGTATGGGTTGACTAGGAAATGCATGAATGAACCAAACATAAGGTACGGGTGGACTGGGAAAAGTATGAGTGAACCAAACATAAGGCAGGGTTCACTGGGAAAATATGAGTGAACCAAACAGAAGGTATGGGTTCACTGGGAAAAAAGGATGAGTGAACCAAACATAAGGTACGGGTTGACTGGGAAAAGTATGAATGAACCAAACATAAGGTACGGGTGGACTGGGATAAGTATGAGTGAACCAAATATAAGGTACGGGTTGACTGGGAAAAGTATGAGTGAACCAAATATAAGGTACGGGTTGACTGGGAAAAGTATGAATGAACCAAACATAAGGTACGGGTTGACTGGGAAAAGTATGAGTGAACCAAATATAAGGTACGGGTGGACTGGGATAAGTATGAGTGAACCAAATATAAGGTACGGGTTGACTGGGAAAAGTATGAGTGAACCAAATATAAGGTATGGGTTCACTGGGAAAATATGAGTGAACCAAACATAAGGTATGGGTTCACTGGGAAAAAAAGATGAGTGAACCAAACATTAGGTACGGGTTGACTGGGAAAAGTATGAGTGAACCAAATATAAGGTACGGGTTGACTGGGAAAAGTATGAGTGAACCAAACATTAGGTACGGGTTGACTGGGAAAAGTATGTGAACCAAATATAAGGTACGGGTTGACTGGGAAAAGTATGAGTGAACCAAACATTAGGTACGGGTTGACTGGGAAAAGTATGAGTGAACCAAATATAAGGTACGGGTTGACTGGGAAAAGTATGAGTGAACCAAACATTAGGTACGGGTTGACTGGGAAAAGTATGAGTGAACCAAATATAAGGTACGGGTTGACTGGGATAAGTATGAGTGAACCAAACATTAGGTACGGGTTGACTGGGAAAAGTATGAGTGAACCAAATATAAGGTACGGGTTGACTGGGAAAAGTATGAGTGAACCAAATATAAGGTACGGGTTGACTGGGAAAAGTATGAGTGAACCAAACATTAGGTACGGGTTGACTGGGAAAAGTATGAGTGAACCAAACGTAAGGTACGTGTGGACTAGAAAAAAAAGGATGAGTTGACTGAAAAAAGTATGAGTGAACCAAACATAAGATACGGGTTGACTAGGAAAAGTATGAGTGAACCAAACATAAGATACGGGTTGACTAGGAAAAGTATGAGTGAACCAAACATAAGGTATAGGTTGACTGGGAAAAGTATGGGTGAATCAAAGATAATGTACGGACTGACTAGTTAACCAAAGATACGAGTTGACTTTGTAGCAAGTTGACGAATATACGATTCGGCCATTTATCCATACATTTTTGTTCCAGAAAGGTATAATTGTGGCGGATAGTTTCACGGCCGGCTTTTATGCTTTTTACATGAAGGAGATGATAAATGTGTTCGGTAAAGACAGAATTCATCCGATTTTAACAAAATATTATCAAGACAACATGGAAACCACTTTACGTGATGTGTTCGCCTTCCTGGATATGAGTAAGGCTTCTTATTTGCCATAATACATCAAAATCTGTTTTATTAGCCACCTCCGTATACCCCCCCCCCCCCCCCCCCCTGTGAAATGACCATTACAACTCGTAAATGATTATTCAGAATAAAATTTCCTCCGAATAAAGGCCACATGCCACTAAAGGCCACATTATGTCTTTACAAAGGGCGGCCTTTGTTCACAGTTTAAACTGTTTTTAATATTGTTAGTTTAATCAGGGATGCTATATTACAGTAATATAGCATCCCTGGTTTAATGGAAATCAGACTTTTTCACATTTTTTATGTTATTTTTGTTGTTGGTTTTTATGTTGTTTCAGCCATATTTCAGTATATGTATATACTTTACCGGTACTTACTCTTTCCTCCGCAAACAAATGCTAATTTCATCACATGAATGACAAATCAGAGCTCCGGAATAATAGTGACCGGAAACCTCATAACCAAATCTTTATTTTATTATGTAATCACTAATGTACGAGGCGTATTATTACTCAATGACGGGAATGCCCGAATAATTACGATTGGTGTGCGAGGCGTACTTTTCAGTTACGGAAATGCGAGTAGTGAAGATTTACCATATTACACTGGAGAACATTGTTGTGTTGCGTCTAGATTTCGAGCTCATGAACCCAAGGCCCGTAAGCCCTCCACTATGCATGTTGAGCAAATCGATGTGCTACCTGTGACTATTGTATATTGCTCCCAGGTGCTACCAAATAACTCATTTGTCGGTTACTTTTGTTATCGTGTTTGTCTCGAACTTGTCTTTAGAAGCAAGAACTAAAGTTTTCTTTCATACTAATTACAATGAGAAATGGTCATTGAGGTTATAACCAAATCTCTTACTTAGCACGGTTATAGGGCGGAAGTACTTCCGCGATCGAGACCGAAAAAAAGTTCCATATACGTATACAGCGCTAATCTCCGGCTTTCATGAATTAAAACCCGTTGTGATATGTGATGTAATGTTTTGTTCATATTTTAGTGAAGAAATATGGTTATTGTGCTGTTATTGTTAAAAAGAAACAAAATCATCCGAATACTTACGCATCGACCAACGCGGTCAACGGATGACCTGACCTAAATAAGATATGTAAATCATCAAATCGCTGCAACTCTATTGTAAATTAACGTCTCCATATGGGTATCACTCCACCCACTATTAAATCCGCCCACGGCAAGTCTGGAGTTACTTCCCCTACCGCTAACTAAGCTTCGAAATAAGCGAAATCGGGAACCAAGCAACGCTCACGGCTAAAATCGAACAGATGCATTGCAATGATTTTAGTCTTATTATTTTTCGGAGAGTGTGTACGATTGATACTGATTAGTTGATAACTGGGCGTTATTTCAATCTGTTATTTATTCAACTAACCACTAACACATTTCTCAACAATTATGTGCAGAGCCTTCCCATCACTACCTCCAGTGCTTTCATTCTACTTACAATCACCTGACGCCTCTTGTCCATACACCCGCATTGGAAAAATAGTACCGCTGGTTGTATTATAAGTTGGTTGATTTTGAAAACATGGGAAACAAGTACATTGTTTTGGCAATATAATCTGTAAAACTAACCAACTAAATCGAATTCATTATTCATCTGCACAAAAGTTTCATTCATATGTGCGATACGCACAAAAGTTTCATTCATATGTGCGATACGCACAAAAGTTTCATTCATATGTGCGATCCGCACTAAAGTTTCATTCATATGTGGGGTCCGCACAAAAGCTTCATTCATATTTGCGATCCGCACTAAAGTTTCATTCATATGTGGGGTCCGCACAAAAGCTTCATTCATATGTGGGGTCCGCACAAAAGCTTCATTCATATGTGCGATCCGCACAAAAGTTTCATTCATATGTGCGATACGCACTAAAGTTTCATTCATATGTGGGATCCGCACAAAAGTTTCATTCGTATGTGCGATCCGCACAAAAGTTTCATTCATATGTGTGATCCGCACAAAAGTTTCATTCATATGTGTGATCCGCACTAAAGTTTCATTCGTGTGTGCGATCCGCACTAAAGTTTCATTCATATGTGGGGTCCGCACAAAAGTTTCATTCATATGTGTGATCCGCACTAAAGTTTCATTCATATGTGGGATCCGCACAAAAGTTTCATTCATATGTGCGATCCACACAAAATTGTCATTAAATACAAGTAGACGAGATTGAAATATTACTGTCTCAACAGTTTTTTCCTGATACAATATACATGTACTATGATTTATTATCATTTTAGAAAAGTTACAACCACATGAAATGGAGCGAATAAGTAAAAAGACACAAGTTAATGTCAGGAAATACAAACTTGAAATGTTGAGTGAAACACGTGACCTACTCTACAGATTTTATGAACCATATAATCGAGACATGGCGATTTTGATGAACGATGATAGATACTTATTTCCTCAACAACCAAAATAATACCAACAACGATTTTCTAAGTACCACTGTTAAGTAATAAGTTTTGTACACATTCTACAAGGAACAAAGCAAAATAAGGGACATAAACAGAATTTGTTTTGGGGAAACTATTTTGTGTCATCTCGCTTTCATGAAAAGTATTCACATGTCTATAGATTTGGATACACATAGATTCATCTATTTGTATTAATATACCATTAAAAGAATTCGTCCTGTTTTGTTTCTACGCTACACATAAAAACTGCCTTACCAACAAATGTGTTCTGGCTTCGAGGTTATAAAACTTATTACCGGTCTCCGAGCTCAAACCTCATATCTCGTCTTAATAGACAAGAATTATATAATTGATACATTAAACAACTTTATCTGTTCAATCATAATAGTTTGAGAGTAGAATTGAGATTCGAACTCAAAGACCGTTTTTAAGTTTTAATCCTATAGGGACCAGCTGTCTCAAGTTCACACTCCCTTAGCTTTCAATGTGTATGCCAATTTGGCCATGAATAGTTTTTCATTTCTGATAGCAAGTGTACGTGCGTAAGTTGTGTATGGGTAGGTAAATCCCTGATTTTGTTATCAATGTTCGTACTAAGTGACTTATGCTATCTATATTTGTACTAAGTGACATATGCTATCTGTATTTGTACTAAGTGACTGATGCTATCTGTATTTGTACTAAGTGACTTATGCTATCTATATTTGTACTAAGTGACATATGCTATCTATATTTGTACTAAGTGACATATGCTATCTATATTTGTACTAAGTGACATATGCTATCTATATTTGTACTAAGTGACTTATGTTATCTATATTTGTACTAAGTGACATATGCTATCTATATTTGTACTAAGTAACATATGCTATCTATATTTGTACTAAGTGACATATGCTATCTATATTTGTACTAAGTGACTTATGTTATCTATATTTGTACTAAGTGACTTTTGCCATCTATATTTGCACTAGTGACTTATGTTATCTATATTTGTACTAAGTGACTTTTGCCATCTATATTTGCACTAGTGACTTATGTTATCTATATTTGTACTAAGTGACTTTTGCTATCTATATTCGTACTAAGTGACTTATCCTATCTAAATCTGTATCAAGGGATTCATGTCATCTAAATTTGTACTAAGGGGTTTATGTTATCTATATTTGTAGTAAGGGACGTATGCTATTTATATATTTGTACTAAGTGTGACTCATGCTATTTATATTAATTTTGCACTAAGTGACTTATGCTATCTATATTTGTACTAAGTGATTTATGTTATCTATATTTGTACTGTGTAATTTATGATATCTATATCTTTACTATGGGACTTATGCTATCTATTTTATGGCTTTGGAAGTTAATATATCCGTACATCTATGGTGTTGGTGTTGTTCTACGATATTAGGTGTGGAATAAATTGAGCGCCGTAATGCTACAATGGTTATCTTTCTTCTTAAAAAAGTTCTATATTCGCACATCATCGACTTACACTTATACACGGCCAGAGAAAATAGCAAAATTACGCCGAATAATCAAAATACTTAAGATAATGAGTGACTGGATCAAATGTAAATGATACCTGTATGATGACATACTTGCAGCAGATAAGTTAATTTATTTACACAAGTTCGTAAGACGTCACACACATGTGTATTCGTCATACACACAAAACTGAATGGAAAGATGTAGATAAACACCGACTTAACTTCAATAAATCTTGGTGGAGGGGAACACTACGGACCAAATCTTATAGATTAAGTATGATAACGTAAGTGCG
This sequence comes from Lutraria lutraria, assembly GCA_964023205.1. Lineage (NCBI taxonomy): Eukaryota > Metazoa > Mollusca > Bivalvia > Venerida > Mactridae > Lutraria > Lutraria lutraria. Next base: position 4,829,548 of record OZ026833.1, read on the forward strand.
AAACATGCTATATAACCTTAAGGACGAACGATTATTAATGACAAACAAATAGAGAAAAATGGAACAAATAGTGGAAATCGTCCTAAAATACATTTCGCGAACGATACATGACCAACAATGAAAGCTAACGAAAGTAAACCGAAGTAGACTTAAAATACGTAATAGCGGTGTTAATATTAAAGCCCCACAGTATACCATGGTAGATCTAGTAAAACATTCTGGCTTGTTCATTGTCAATTAATACAATGATATCTTTTCAATTCAATACTTATAAACATAATTATACTAATAAACAAAACAAGCAAGCAATGGAATAAACAAGCAGGGTAAAACAAACAAGCAAACATATAAATCAAAGCTCTAAATTTTCTGCTGTTGTTCGGAACTACAAAGCTGTCAAAAGTTGAATTTCTTTGTAGGGTCCGAACTATAGTTCACACATGAATTTGGATGCAGACTTAAGTACTACTAACGCTTTTCTACACCCGCTATGTAGTTGTTAAAGTTGTTCCCGTTCCATGTGCTTTCAGTACTTTGATTTATGATTCCCATCTGATGACCAAAAGTAGTTCAGCAAACAGCATAGTATTATATAGTCTACATTACCTGCCTCTTTGTATACGCAACTTATGCAGAATGTAATATATCAAACATGAAAACACACGCGAAGAAAATGTTACACGTTATAACCATTAACATTTCCCGCTGAACCACTTTTTTAAATGTCTGGTTGACACTCAGTTATCATCGCATCGTCCATGAATTCAATGATGACTTCTATTCGTTTACAATAGAAGCTAGGTCCCAGACTAAATTAGCATATAAAGCACGAGGATTATGACGTCATCCTTCCTTGAAATGTGTGTACTGATAGTAAATAATGTAGTGATCCGAGGGATAGGATTGTTTAGATTTTTACGACTGTTTTGTATTGCTCGTTTATGAAATTGCATAGCCATCTGATTATGACTTATATGCACGTGATATTTGAATTTGTATTTTTGCCATTGAATTGAAAAAAATGGAACTATGTTCGTAGGCGGAAGGTTAATGGAAGCTGTTCGGTATGCAGGTTCTATGAAAACCGAGCGACTTTTTAAATACGGTAATAACTATATTGTTCGTACCGAACAACAAACACCTACCGCGCTTGTAATAGGTTGGGTATAGAAACTTCAATGTAAACATGTTGGGCCCAGTCTGCTTGCGGAACGGAGTAAAGACTATAGTGAATGCTAGTACGGTAAGTTTGTTTTAGTTTTCCATTTTAATACCTCACTAAATAAGTCCGCTATATCTTTGACTTGACTTTTACTCGGTATTTTTCCAGATTGTTTTCAGAAGGTTACCATTAAGTTTTACCTTATATATATGTATTTTATACAATGTGTCAATATATTTTTGTAAACTTGTAACTTACGTAAAATATTCCATACTGTATGTTAGCAGCAAGATTTTCAAAATTCAAAGTTATTTATCGACGAACATTTTTTAGCCAGTTCAATGTCAAAACAACATATAAAATCAATTATTAATAAAGTACATATTCAAACAACCAGTTCATAGAAAGATTTAACTTTTGATATAACCTCACTAGAACAACCTCTCAACAACACCATAATTTTGCTACTCCTCCCATATAGTGTTGCTTTAGAGAGGTTGCGTTGTTCTACACTAGCAGAAATAAGGGTGACCCGTAGACTATTGGGGGGGGGGGGGGGGGTATTCTTTTAAATAAAACCATGTACTATTCTTCATATTGTACATGTAAGATGATGCATGTTGTGGTTTCATACAGTTAAGATAACAATATAAATATCTATATTTGGTTTTGAAAGTTATTTGTGTAAAAAAGGTAAAGGTTTTGTTTATTATAGTGACATCCCTATTGAAAAGTTGGCTTATGAGACACCTATCTTTTGTTCGCACAGTACCTCCCAAATCCCTTTTCTTTTTTGCCGGGGACCAGGCTGGGATGAGCCTACGATAACAGGCGACACATCAACCGTATATCAGGGCTTTCATTTGACCCTTAAAATGGCATTTTGATTCTTGAAAATAACAAAATAAAGCTTTTGACTTTTGAGAATTTGTATCAAAAGGTCAAATTTATTATCGAATAAAAAGGAAATATTGTTGAGTTGGGGTCAGTTGACTCAGTTTTGACCCTTTAGTGAGCACCCTGTATACAAAATATGATTTTATAATAAATGTACTGGTATATACAATACTTTTGTGGTATAACAAACAATAGTTGGCATTTATAATTACCCCTGCTCTCGCTATAATAAATTCAATTTTGAATATTAATAGGTCATGATTTCTGTTATGTTCGTCCTCTTTCTATGCTGAGTATATAGCAGGATTTTATGTTGATTTTTTACACTTGACCATTTTCTGTGTAAATATTTACCTGATTTATAGTTGTAGTTATAATATTTTTCTGATGCAGGTTTTTAACTTTGTACACAACTAAAAAGAATCGGTTCTTTTCTGTTTTTCTAGTTAAACTGATTTCTTAAGATTCACGTAACAGCTTGAACAATACATACAAAATGTAATCTAAATATAGCAATGTGTTACTTCATTCTTCAGATTAATTAAACATACCGGCGAACTGATTCGATTGGGGAACATCTGAGTTTCATTGGTTAATTGTTAAATGAATATTGCTACATGAAGTTTCATCGGATTTAAAGCGTCATATTCATGGGGCGGTATATTTCTAAGAGTAACTGTGCGCCAGCTGGTCACGTGGTAACAGATCATCTTCGTGTTGCTTCAAACACTGACATCAGGAAAGTCATTTGCAAAGGAACACATTTAAAGAGATCGCACACACTTTAGGAAGCGCCGAGGGGACATTAAGACTTAACAGGTAGTACAATAACTTCTTCAGTTTTATACTCGCTACATTGTATTTAAGATCTAAATACTTTTACTTGTGTGAAGTTTCAAATGCAATGCATCATTGGTTACTGAGGAATGAACTTTCACGTAAAACTTTAACCAAACAAATGTTTTAAGCCCTGAAGGTGTATAATTTGGTTAAAAGTACTTACAAATGAACTTAAGATCGGTTTTAAAGTTTGTCGTATTCTTATAAGAATCAAATACTGACTTAAGAAAGTAGTGTTGTCAACAAGAAAAAAGAAAAACAACACAAGAATCTGTTCATGTATTGTGGACTTTTTTCTCAATTATTGACACACGTGTTAACTAGCTTATTCCATAGGTCACATTACCGAAAGTATTCAAGGAAATTGAACCTGTGTATGAAATTGCTTTTGTAAAAAACGGAAGTACTTTCGTCAGCATAAAAAATCACGTGCGATGAGCGAGTGACGGCTATGGGAAGCTAAACTATCGTTCAGTTTTCCAAAACTCGTGAGCCTAAATAATTTATTATTCTTTTGCACTTAAAAAATAGCTTTACAAGCAATGAATGAAAATTTGGTGCTAGTTCTGACCGATTAAACATCTAATGATATTGTGATAATTATGAAAGCCTAATTACATTAGAATATACTTAAAGATTAACTTAGCACAACTAATGCTTATAATTTAGCTAATAGTTAAAAAACAGAACATAATTAAGTAACGTATACACAAAGTATCTAGCTACGAACATATGCAAATTACAATGGCATAGTTACGTGCGTGAAAATATATTTGATTTGAAAAAGATTTATAAAAAAAAGTAAATAAAATTATGTAATTGGAGAACCTTATTCATTTGTATACGTTTTACGCCTTTTATATTAGTCGATCATATGAGGCGGTCAATTAATCTTACCTTCGTTACTGGTAATAGCCAGTACTAGACTCACATTCTCACAAACGCCTATTTTCTCACATAAAGAAACATGGTTGAAAGCAGGACTCGAATCTACGACCCTCTATCAGTGAGAGGTTACTGTGATTTGAAGTCAGCGACAACTCTACCATGGAGATGGGTTATATTATTCATTGGGGATGAACAAATATTAAATTTGTATATTATCTTTTTTCAGTTGAAAAGAATACATAAACGAATTAATGGTAGGAAATTTCATCAATTTTCAAACAAATCTTACCAGGATGCAAATAATTAAGAAGAACATTTGTACTCAACGAGGAATACGACTTTTGTTTGCTCTAGTGTTTATCATATCTGCCACAGGGACTTTAGTGATCTCAAACACCTTTGGTAGCTTTTTTAAGTTAACAGGATTAAGGAATGTCATTGTTTATTCACCTCCGTCGTTAGCGTTTCCTTCCAAAGACGACCTTGAGGCGGAAATTTCTGATCCCGAACAGAAGCAGAAGATAAATGCAAGTCAAGTTGCAAAAGCGACGGATGATGACAAGCTCTTACAATGGAACACGTTTTTGCGTGAAAAGGGTCTGTCACGGGACAATATGTCCGTCCTCTTTCGCCTTAATATACCATTTGATAAGAATGCCTACGATATTTTGAGTACGGTAGGTATATTTTCATTAGTATGGTATGACAGAGCTAAATTTTGTACGTTACGTATAGCGATCAGCTTTAGTTAGCAACTATTCTCCCAATCAGAATGTAACCGCCCTTTCTTTTTGTGCATTTGCGAATGTTCATACAAGAGGCGAAATTGATATTTAGTTAAATTACAGCATTATTTTGTTTTGCAATGATTCGATAGTTTACCAGCTATTTCTGGGAGCTTTGATATCTTACAGGGTTTGAAAATGTTTAGAATTCTGCTTAACTGTTGGAATGCGAATAATAGTCCCAAGTTGTTTGGATTGGCACGAAGAATTGCATCACAGTACTATCTTCGATAAATTGAATATAAAAATGACCTGGCTCAAGAGCACAACCAATTTTCGACTCTAGTATTATATTCATTTTGAAGACGTCATTCTGTTTTAAATAATCAATCATGCTTTTTTTAAGAAATAACCTTTATTCACAGCATGGGCCTTTTTTGGAGGTGGTCGCTAACACAGGTTTGACTGTAATTCATTTTTACATAATGAACATACAGCATAGAAGTAAATATTTTGGTAAAACTTATGGGCGTTTCATGCTAATCACAGTCCGGTCTTCTAGTATTCGAAATTATCAGAGAAATGGACATGCAGTAGTTGAAATACTTTGCAATGGCCCCCAAATAAATATATAACTTTCCGGTATGACATTCCTATTACACAATCGCACATTATGAAACAGCGACGTATATACTAATAAAATCTAATATACTAATGGAATCAAAGTACTGAAAATACTGTCGGAACGTGATTTTTCTATACGAAGCAAAAAAAGAGAAATATATACCCATATCGTTCGTGCCCATGCAAATAGTTTTAACATGACCGGCTTTTCATTTATATATTATACAGGTAATATATATGTATGTGAAGGACATACGCTTTTCTAGCCTCGGATTAAAAAAGAAAAAAATCATTGGAAAGTATTTCAGTATTTTACGTTCGTATTTAGCGATTCGAATTATTATTCTTAAGCCGCAGTTGAAACATTCGACCTCCGCAGATTCGATGTTTACGTTTAGATAATAATTCGCCCTGTAATATCGAGATAATGTTAAAAGACATGAAACACATTCATCGATGATAGTTTATTTCAAATGCATGCATACATCTTGAGAAATTACTGATCCATCTTACGAAAACCGAACGTAGAACTACTTTGACGGAAAGAGGATATGCAAAAACAGCAACACAGGCACGCTATTTCATTGGCTAGCGGATATGCGGGTTTGATTCTACGCATTTGAATATGCATGTATTTAACCGGCATGCATTTGTTCAGATACATGACTCTTTCCATGTTGATGCAATAAAATGATTTGAAATATATTTAGATCCCACACACTTAATTGAGGAAATATAACAGCTACATTTATATAATCAAACTAATTAGTTGAGTACTATCTCCTTTTGCGGCTGTTCTTTTAACCAGGCTGTTATGGAGTCAAAGGTAGACAGGTATGTGATTGCAAGGGAAGGTGATTTTGATAAAATCATCTTCCAAAAAGCATTTTCATATGAGAAAACCTATCTGGTGTGGAATGTTCGAGTTAACGAGGCCTTTCTACTTTGAATTATCTCTCAATTCTTTGCAGAATCCAATCGATTCGAGATAACGAGGCCTTTCTTTTTTTAATTATCTTTCAATTATTTGCAGAATCCAATCGAGTTTGATCCGGAATACAAAAATCCTTGTTGGATAGGAAGCGAAACGAATGGTCCCATAGCAGACGGAAAGCTTCATTGTTTACCATATTTTTATCTTATAGGTAATATGTTATTGGTTTGTGACGTATCTGGTTCTCTCTTCTTGTTCCGGCTTTAGTAAACTTGTTGACGGCTAACAAGTTCATACAAATAATTATGTGATAAAGTGTTCCTATATGACGCCATTCAATCGCTTCGCATAATTTTGCAAGGATAAATCAAATTGTTGTTTATGTTTTCTTTTTTTGCGGTGACTTTATTTATAAACATGCATATATATATAATGAATTATATTGATTTAAAGCAACCATACTCTGTATACATTTGTATATCGTTGTTTATCACGTGTGTTCCCGTCAAACAAATCTACATGATTATATTTTGTAGGACTTTACACACTTTTTTCTTTGGCTAAGTCTACTTTGATAAATCTGAGATTAATAAACATCCAAGTTTAGCAATATTCGTGTTACGAAACTTATTTGAGAATTGATAAACATTTGACAATTGAGCCAATTAATTAAATCAGGTGTTAAGAAGAGCGCAACAAGTGATCTCTGTTCAAGAATACATGCACACCCGGACTTCACTAGCCCAGGATTCAAAGAATCACAATGGATACCACGTATAAGATGGGGTATATTTCCTTATGGGGATCGGATTAAAAACAAAGGTAACGTCCAACATCTTTTTAGAGCTGTCGGTGCAAAGATTAGGGAAACGTTGTCACTCTGCAATGCAGGTGAAATATCGTTAAATATATACCCCAAACACACTCAGTCAGCCACGTTCCCATTATTTAGGATTTCGGACTCAAATGGGCACCTCCAGGAAACAGCTTTTCATTACTTTTTTCGAAAGTGTAAGGCATTTAATTCTTCAAATATTGGCAAATTTCACTGTCCCAGTTTTTATTTTTTATATATTTTTAATGTCACATTCCCTCTTTGCATCATAGTTTGCCCTAATTAAAAAACATATCTAGAGAAATTATTTTTGCGTATGAATTAAGTTTTTTGTAGAAATGATTTTTATTTTGGACCCATACAATTAACAAAGTGGCCTTTAACAACAAATGATCATTACTTTTTACATTTTGTTGTCATCTAAAATAAACGCATATACATAAAATAGACTCCCCTTTTCAAAGAAGCAAAAAAAGTTCAAAAACAACTATAACCAGTGCCCATGTGTAGAACATCCTATTATATACAATTTAAAACATCTTCAATGATATATAAGTAAGATTTGAAGTATTAATTAAACACTTTCACCGTCTAGATTTTCGGCTATAACAGTTTGAACTTTGTCACGCATATGGAACAATTTTGGTCAATTTCCGTAAGTAGTCTCCCTTTCGAGATCGAGCTGATTAAGCTGATACCAACTATTGGATTGTTTCCCTTTAGGTCATCTGATAGAACACATGATACTGGTCAAAATTTACCGTGTCACCAATATAGCCCCAGGAAATTGATAGGCAATAAAACCGCGGGTGGTATTATACAAGCTTGTAATATACGTAATTATCTGTGTATGAACATCGATAGTATAATGTACAACAGAGAAAATGCCTGCATAGTTGGCAAGTAAAAGATGTTAATGCAGTTATAGAAAAAATATTATTTTTTTTTTATTGATTTTTTTTAAATCCGAAAATCCATGATTATATTATTTTATTAATTTGGTTGTTAATAGCGTTTTACAGCACGAGAACCAATTTTCTTAGTACAAGTATTCGAAAACGAAAGTTTGTATGCATGTAAAATTTAATATAATTTATGTGTTGCTTATTGTGTCTTAGCCATAAAATGAGTAAAACATTGATAAATTAATATGTCGTGTATGACTTTGAAATAGAAAGACAATTCGGATTTTGATCCATTAATCATTAACACCCAGAATTAGCATTAAGTTACACTGGCTGTGTGTAATAAGAATATTTAAACATAATCTAAATAGTCTAGAACAAAGATCGAGGACTTATATATGTAGTTGTAATTGTTTCTTGAACAATTTCCTCAAAGTCAAAATCCTTCTCACTTCACGCGTACGTGAAAATATGAGGAACATAATGTACAAACAATGGTATAAAACTCTTAACAAAATCAAAATACTGACTATCAATATTTACATGATGCTCAATATCAAAGATATCTAAATAAAAAATTATCGCTTTTTAAATGGCGTATTTCGCACCTTTTCGAAACAACAATCAGAAGACCTGCTCAATTCTAATTGCATTAAAACTGTTAATCGACTTTGTGAATAAAGTGAAACTGAAAACTATTTACATGTGTATGTCAGTTCGTACTAAAATAAAGCGCAGAAACAATCATGGTGAATAATAAAGATTTTGGTACATGATTTATCAAAATTAAATATTAGAACTGTACGTATCATAAACACTCGTTTAATCATTTAAAAATATAATGCTTTAAGTTTTTACAAAAAAAAATGAAAATTTCTGTTTAAAATGATTCACTCTTGAGATATTTACTACCGCAGTAGAATTTGTATTAACTTTATAAAAAATACTCAAAACTTTCCTTACAGTAACGCCATAATTGTCTACTGGAATCATCAATTTACAATATCTTATCTTATTACAATAGAATTATGGAACTGAAATTGTATTTTAGACTTAGTATAACAGCTCATCGCCACTACAACATACACAAAACTATGAGTACATGAAATAAAATTTAATGCAATTATTTAATAAATAACAATTCAGTACATGTACAATGGAAAGAAATGTTAGATCGTATCAAGGGCATATATATATATATATACATACATACATACATATGTATATAAGTCCTTGATCGATATAGCAAATAAATACGGTATTATCACGATTTTTATTGATATATTGTTTCATGCATCTTTTCAAATTCACAAGAACTTAAATTTACGTCTACAAGGGACTTTCTACCATAAAGCTGTTTAAGGATATATCTACATTCCAATGTGTATAAGCCACCCGCTGTGCTAATTTTGTACATGCATCGGTAAACATCGGCCAAACGGAAATTACCGAAGATCGAGCTCAAACTAAAGCAATATTTGTCCAAACATGGTGTTACAAATCATTAAAAATACTGTACAAGATGTATATTTATTTCATTTTGGTTTATATCATTTTACGGGAAAAGAATTTCTCTAAAATGTCATATGTGGTAATTTATTGGCAACTTATGAATTGTTTGTCAATTTTTAGTCTGAAATTTGGCAAAAAATCATTTTCTTCAATATTTACATAGAACATAGAGTAAATTTTGAACCGTTTTACCTATTTCATACAAGTGCAAAAATACTGCCCAAGATAGATAGTTATTTTAAATTAAATTACACCATTTGAACGGTAATGATTTTATCTACAATGTCATATGTGGTAATTTATTGGCATTTACCGAATAAAGATTTTATAGCAAGTTTTAAATTATTTCCCTATATAATCTATATAGAGTTAAACTGGGCAATTGTTATCTGATTGTGGTTTATCGAGTCATTTCAAGGGAGATAACAACATCGATTAAGACGATTATTTTTCAATATTGTTCCATATGTGACATAATTATGTAATTTTGTTAGGCCTGATTTTTTAAATTGGCGTAAAATATATTTTCCGCACATTTTTTTAAAAACAGAACGATGTTCATATCAATAAAAAGAAAAGAATTGTTTGCTCCGACGGGGTTTGACACCCGGACATCTCACTTCCTAAGCGCGCGTCTTACCAGTGCACCACTGACTGTCAATAAAACTTATATCAGGAAAAAGTCAGAAGCAAACCAAATGATTCTAAATTTAGAATTTCCATTAGAGTTTGAAATCGTTAATAAGTCCTACTGACAAGTATTGGTTTGTGTCTAAAATGACTGTTCTACAAGAAATTAGAAACGCTATCGGAAGCGAGCGTTAGCGAGCGACCGGCGTTTTTTATTCATCCAGAATAGTCATTTTAGACATTAACCAACTTGGTGTTTGCTCTATTTCCCCCATCGTACTCATACTAAAAGAAGGCCAGACTCTGTCTGCTGAAGAGCCCAGATAGTCGTCTTCATGAAATTAATTGGTACAAAACTACCCAAAAAATCTCAGCAGCTGATTGACTGGAAAATAGGTCAAACACTAAGACTTAATTAGAACTTATACGACGCAGAGAGAACACAGAGGACACTGGTAAGAGCGTGGTACGGTCTTCGAGGACGTTAAGCACACTCTCGAACTTTAGACATGTTCAAAAGTTCAAAACTAATCATGACGCGGTAAAAAAACCTTATCTATGACGTAGTAACGATAGCATTGACGTACTTCTAAATTGTGGTCATTTCAAAGAATTATGTGACTCTCTTTTTGTGTATTTTTTCAGGAAACTACATGTTCTGTAAAGATTTAAGGGTCGTTGACTGTTTTATTTCAATGTTTGAAAGGCTGCACAACAAATATCGTACGACAAGAAGGAACACCAATATAACGTGTATGACAATAACGTAACTTCTGAATTATTAAAACTAAACACTCAATCTACAACCAGAGGAAACTCTATGAAAATAAAGAAATATAGATCAACGTTAGATCTAAGGAAACACTTTTTCACCAACCGTGTAGTAGATATATGGAACAATCTACCTGATAATGTTGTGTTAGCTTACACCGTAAACTCTTTCAAAAATAGATTAGACAATCATTGGAAAATGCACCCTATGTTATATAATTATTCTGAGGACTATAGTAGCTATACCGGACCAAGTGTAAATTACAAAGAAGTTATTCAAGAGCCAAATATAGAGGAACAGTCGCGTTCCTGCGTTTGGAATCAACTTAGGTAGGCTTAGGTAGGTAGAATATAGTTCGTTAATTACAGGTGAGAAAACTAAACAGAAAGCTTACATCTTATGCTTGCAATTTGATAAAATCTTAAAGTTATTTAAGGTTTTCGAAGTCTAATACGGAGTGTTAAGGATCGTATTTTAAATATTGTCATTCTTTTGTATATCCATTAAGACATTTACAGGTAAATTTCCTCTACCCCTAACGTAAAATAGTACCTCAAAATCAGACGAAGTCACCTTGATGAAAATTGGCCTATCTCCCCAACAGATGATAAATAAATGCAAAAATGTGTCTAAGGGTAACCAATATTTAGTCGATTCAAATTGTTTATATGATGTTTGGAATTACTATGTTGCAGAAAAAGTGAAAAATGTAACCCAGCCCCTTGAAGATTTAGTCAATACTTTTAGCCTTTTATCAAAAAGTAACAAATCGATAAATATCATTTAAATAAGAACTAAAGCAAGGAAACAGCTGAAATTTTCTCAGAATTAACTACTATGTGTGTATAATGTCTGCATCAAATCTTAAAAGGATCCATATGGAACAATTTTGGTCAATTTCCGTAAGTAGTCTCCCTTTTGAGATCGAGCTGATTAAGCTGATACCAACTATTGGATTGTTTCCCTTTAGGTCATCTGATAGAACACTGATACTGGTCAAAATTTACCGTGTCACCAATATAGCCCCAGGAAATCGATAGGCAATAAAACCGCGGGTGGTATTATACAAGCCTGTAATATACGTAATTATATCTGTGTATGAACATCGATAGTATAATTTGTACAACAGAGAAAATGCCAGCATAGTTGGCAAGATGTTAATGCAGTTATAGAAAAAATATTATTATTTTTTATTGATTTTTTTAAAATCCGAAAATCCATGATTATATTATTTTACTAATTTGGTTGTTAATAGCGTTATATAGCACGAGAACCAATTTTCGTAGTACAAGTATTCGAAAACGAAAGTTTGTATGCATGTAAAATTTAATATAATTTATGTGTTGCTTATTGTGTCTTAGCCATAAAATGAGTAAAACATTGATAAATTAATATGTCGTGTATGACTTTGAAATAGAAAGACAATTCGGATTTTGATCCATTAATCATTAACACCCAGAATTAGCATTAATTTACACTGGCTGTGTGTAATAAGAATATTTAAACATAATCTAAATAGTCTAGAACAAAGATCGAGGACTTATATATGTAGTTGTAATTGTTTCTTGAACAATTTCCTCAAAGTCAAAATCCTTCTCACTTCACGCGTACGTGAAAATATGAGGAACATAATGTACAAACAATGGTATAAAACTCTTAACAAAATCAAAATACTGACTATCAATATTTACATGATGCTCAATATAAAAAATATCTAAATAAAAAATTATCGCTTTTTAAATGGCGTATTTCGCACATTTTCGAAACAACAATCAGAAGACCTGCTCAATTCTAATTGCATTAAAACTGTTAATCCTTGTGAATAAAGTGAAACTGAAAACTATTTACATGTATATGTCAGTCCGTACTAAAATAAAGCGCAGAAACAATCATGGTGAATAATAAAGATTTTGGTACATTTATTAAACTTAAATATTAGAACTGTACGTATCATAAACACTCGTTTAATCATTTAAAAAAATAGAATGCTTTAAGTTTTTACAAAAAAAAATGAAAATATCTGTTTAGAATGATTCACTCTTGAGATATTTACTACCGCAGTAGAATTTGTATTAACTTTATAAAAAAAATACTCAAAACTTTCCTTACAGTAACGCCATAATTGTCTACTGGAATCATCAATTTACAATATCTTATCTTATTACAATAAAACTTAAATATAACAGCTCATCGCCACTACAACATGCACAAAACTATGAGTACATGAAATAAAATTTAATGCAATTATTTAATAAATAACAATTCAGTACATGTACAATGGAAATAAATATTAGATCGTATCAAGGGCATATATATATATATACATACATAAGTCCTTGATCGATATAGCAAATAAATACGGTTTATCACGATTTTTATTGATATATTGTTTCATGCATCTTTTCAAATTCACAAGAACTTAAATTTACGTCTACAAGGGATTTTCTACCATAAAGCTGTTAAAGGATATATCTACATTCCAATGTGTATAAGCCACCCGCTGTGCTAATTTTGTACATGCATCGGTAAACATCGGCCAACCGGAAATTACCGAAGATCGAGCTCAAACTAAAGCAATATTTGTCAAAACATGGTGTTACAAATCATTAAAAATACTGTACAAGATGTATATTTATTTTATTTTGGTTTATATCATTTTACGGGAAAAGAATTTCTCTAAAATGTCATATGTGGTAATTTATTGGCAACTTATGAATTGTTTGTCAATTTTTAGTCTGAAATTTGGCAAAAAATCATTTTCTTCAATATTTACATAGAACATAGAGTAAATTTTGAACCGTTTTACCTATTTCATACAAGTGCAAAAATACTGCCCAAGATAGATAGTTATTTTAAATTAAATTACACCATTTGAAAGGTAATGATTTTATCTACAATGTCATATGTGGTAATATATTGGCATTTACCGAATAAAGATTTTATAGCAAGTTTTAAATGTTTTCCCTATATAATCTATATAGAGTTAAACTGGGCAATTGTTATCTGATTGTGGTTTATCGAGTCATTTCAAGGGAGATAACAACATCGATTAAGACGATTATTTTTCAGTATTGTTCCATATGACCATCCGGTTTTGAAAAAAATGTGTCAGAAATCCATAGTTACTTGATTTTCGTTAATTAACCATGTATAAATTCCAATAAACTAGGCAAAAATATGTTCTTCCATATTACTTATAAATTCATGGTCTTAATACGAAACATTACCTAATAACTAAAAAAAGAAAGAAAAAAGTATGGTCCCATTGGGGTTTGAACTCATGACCCTCAGGAATACATCAATATGTCAGTAGAATTCATGAAATTGAGTACTCTGACTGAAATCCTTAGAGGTACAGTGCAACCTTTACAGAGTTGTTTTTCTAACTGAACGATTTAACTTTTATTTTAACCGCTCTAGAGCAACAACCTTTCTACAACATAAGTTTGCTTCTCTCAAACAGTGTTGCTTTGAAGAGGTTGCACAATGCACCTCATTTCTACGGTATAAATGCATTTGTAAACGAAGATTTTTATACTCAGCCTATATATTTTTATATATTTTAGCTGACAGTACCACGAACACTATGTACAGTCATACTAATTGGAAACTGTTACCTGGCAACGAAGGTTTATTGGAACCAAAATATACAGATTTTCATTACATCAAACACTTGACACCCAATGTGAAAATCGTCATCATAATGCGTGACCCAGTGTCAAGGTTAATATACACTGTGTCTTGTATAAATATGCTTCCGGTAAAACTCTGAATTTGCTTCTATGACAGGATGTAAGAATTATCTGTCTTTACTAAAACATGGATACAAAAAAAAGTATACAAATGGCGTAGAACATTCATGCACATGTACAGCCAAGCCTATGTAAGCGACCACCTCCGAATGAAGGCCACACTGTTGAATAAAGGCCATTCTTTAAAAGAACATGGTTGACCGTTTACAACAAAATGACCTCTGAACAAGGGTCACCTCTCTATAAAGGCCAAATAATGTCTTTCCCAAGGGTGGCCTATGTTCACTGGTTTGATGTTTATTGAAATATCAAAATCTTTCAGACTGTATTCCGACTTTTTGCACACAATGGGTGTTTGGGAGCCTGGAAAAAATAAAACACCAGAAGTATTTCATGACCAGGTCACCCAGATGACGCATGCGTACAATGATTGTTTCAGTCGCTGGTCAATAAGGAGATGTATTTACAATGAAACGCTTCGACATCACCTGATTCGGGTATGAAAAAATTATTAATGTCCTAATGCCAGGACTTTAGATTTCTTGCTGTACAAAACCAGCGATCCTTTTTTTTCATGATGGCTCCGAAACGTCAATATCTTATCTTAAATTCAATGCCATATTCAATCAAAAAACGTACGAATGTAAACCTTTGCGAATACTGATCCCAAGGGAGCTATATTCGAAAGGATCCCTATAGGGTGTGACATATCATATCAAATTATATATTTCCGTCTTTATTGATTAAACTGAAAAAGAATCATCAAAGTTAGAAAAGGTTACATTTTTAATGTGCAGATGTTATTTTAAAAATACAATGATATTGATTTGTAAGTCAATGTCAGATATTTTTGTAATGTCATTGGGATTAACGTCGTATTTTTTTATCAACGATATTTAAGTTATATATATCGACTGTTTCATCCTATTACCAGTTTTCCTAAACTTACAAAGCAGTACAAATTTACATTTCCACACGGAGCCGACAACATCTATACATATGAAGGATATTGTAGTTGAAATGTTAGAACTCTTTCTACCATCATTTTCGTTACCCCCATTTTCCCCAGTGCATTACAATTGAAATAATATTATGAAAACAAAAACAGTACGGGATCGAACTCCTCACACCGGTTATGTCACGCTTTGCTAATATAACCACTGCCACCACTGTAATCACGTGATGATAGTTATTTTTTACTTCTTTGTACATTAAGCATTATATTTCAATTAAAGATAAGTACAGCGATAACATTTTTAAGAATTTAAAATCAAAATTGAAAAAAAAATATTCGGCTCTGTGACGGCCGAATTTCATTAGTGGTGGCAGTGGTTAATGTACTGATCAAGGGAGGTAACCGCTGCGGGGAGTTCGGTACGGGATGACAAGGAAAAGTATGAGTGAACAAAATAAACGGTACGGGTAGTCTAGGAAAAGTATGAGTGAACCAAACATAAGTATCGGGTTGACTAGGAAAAGTATGAGTGAACCAAACATAAGTATCGGGTTGACTAGGAAAAGTATGGGTGAACGAAGCATAAGTAACGGTTGACCAAGAAAAGTATGAGTGAACGAAGCATAAGTATTGGGTTGTCTAGGAAAAGTATGAGTGAACCAATCATAAGTAACGGGTTGTCTAGGAAAAGTATGTGTGAACGAAGCATAAGTAACGAGTAGACTAGGAATAGTATAAGTGAACGAAGCATAAGTAACGGGTTGTCTGGGAAAAGTATGAGTGAACGAAGCATAAGTAACGGGTTGTCTAAGAAAAAGTATGAGTGAACGAAGCATAAGTAACGGGTTGACTAGGAAAAGTATGTGTTAACCAAGAATAAGTAACGGGTTGTCTGGGAAAAGTATGACTGAACAAAACATAAATAATGGGTTGACTAGGAAATGTATGAGTGAACAAAGCATAAGTAATGGGTTGACTAGGAAATGTATGAGTGAACAAAGCATAAGTAACGGATTGACTGGGAAAAGTATGAATGAACCATGCATAAGGTACCGATAGACAAGGAAAAATATGAGAGAACCAAACATAAGGTACGGGATGACTTGGAAAAGCATAAGTGAACAAGACACAAGGTACGAGTTGACTGGGAAAAGTATGAGAGAACCAAACATATTATTGTACGAGTTGTCTTGGACAAGTAGGAGTTAAACAGGCGTACGAGTTGACTTTGGAACAAATTAACTAATACTAGTATACGATTTATCCATTTATCCATATATTTTTATTCCAGAAAGGTATAATAGTGGCGGATAGTTTCACGGCCGGCTTTTATGCTTTTTACATGAAGGAGATGATAAATGTGTTCGGTAAAGACAGAATTCATCCGATTTTAACAAAATATTATCAAGACAACATGGAAACTACTCTACGGGATTTGTTCGCCTTCCTGGATATGAGTAAAGTTTTTTTATTTACCATAATACGACGACTCAAGTACCTGTTTATCACATAATTAATTGTTTTACTTACATGACATTAATTACTGAGTAGTATGTCGCTCATCTGATAATCACTTAATCTTAATTATGACGTTAACTATTTAAATGCATAACAGTCAAACCTGTTTTGTCGGCCACCTCATAATAAAGGCCCCCTTGTCAATAAACACCATTCTTTTTTATCTAATCTTTGTTGTGGGTTTTTATGTTGTTTCGGTCATATTTCAGTAAACGTAAATACTTTACCGGTACTAACAATTTTCTTTGCAAGCAAATGCTAATTTCATCACATGAATGCCAAATCAGAGTTCCTCCGTATTTGTCTTAAGAAAATACCTCGGATATATAACAGGCAGGTCGCCATGTTGCTGTACTTGTTCACGGGCTACTTTCCATCATATGTACAACAAATAAACATACATCCTTACACACACAGAAAAGTAAAACAATTAATTCAATCCTATGAGTGGTGATGATAAGTTTTTGGAGAAGTCATGAGAATGACCAACGTACACTTATTAAATGAGTAATTAATATACTAGATAGTATCATAATCCTTCGTCCTCTTACAATAACATTACATACAAACGTTAACTACAGCAACATAATTCTGTATAATATGTATATGCATTTTTTGTACAACAGTTCATGAAGTTATTATTAAATAAATAAGGTTAATACATGATAACTTCAATATCATTTTATAAAACAAAAACATACAAAAAACAACAACAAAAAAACAACAACAAAAAACATATAAGCATTTGTCTAACCGAGATACATATGCCCAAAATACAACGACAATGCAACCGTGTCGTGTTTTAAATATAATGGTAATTATAAAAATGAGTATTAACATAGATATACGAGGCGTACTTCTCGTTTACGGAAATGCCGGAGTAGTTACGATTGGTATACGAGGTGTACTTCTCGTTTACGGAAATGCCGGAGTAGTTACGATTGGTATACGAGGCATACTTCTCGTTTACGGAAATGCCGGAGTAGTTACGATTGGTATACGAGGCATACTTCTCGTTTACGGAAATGCCGGAGTAGTTACGATTGGTGTACGAGGCATACTTCTCAGTTACGGAAGTACCCGAGTAGTTACGATTCATGAATGATGGTGAAAGTTTTCAACCAAATTTACACAGAGAACATTATTGTGCTCGATTTCTAGCTCATGAACCTGAGGCCAACTTTGACGAACATGGCCTTATTGGGTATTTGATCAATTTTCATGGGAAACAACTACAATTTTAAATGGGTCCTATTTTAATTTGTTTTTATTCAACTAACCACTAATAAATTCTCAACAATTCTGTGCATTGCCTTCCCATCAGTACCTTCAGGGCTTTCATCCTACTTACAATCACCTGACGCCTCTTCTCTTTATATATTCGCATTGGAAAAATAGTAGCACTGGTTGTATTATAAGTCTGTTGATTTTGAAAACATGGGAACTAATTACATTGTTTTGGCAATTCAATCTGTAAAACTAACACTTTTAATCGAATTCATTATCCGCATTAAAGTTTCATTCATATGGGTGGTCCACATAAAAGTTTCATTAAACACATGTAGACGACAATTGAAATATTACTGTCTAAACTTTTGTTATTATCATCATACAGTATACAAGTACATGTTATATGATCTCTTATCGTTTTAGAAAAGTTACAACCACATGAAATGGAGCGAATAACTGAAAGGAAAAAAGTATTTGTCAGGAAATATAAACATGAAATGTTGAATAAAACACGTGACCTACTATACAGATTTTATGAACCATTTAATCGAGACATGGCGATTTTGATGAACGATGATCGATACTTATTTCCTCAACAACCAAAATAATACCAACAACGATTATCGCTATTAAGTAGAACGTTTTGTACACATTCTAAAAGGAACGAAGCAGAATTTGTTTTGGGGAAAACACTCCCGAGTTATCTCGTTTCCATAAACTGTAGATTTGGATACTCATAGATTCATATATTAATCTGATTGTATTATGTATCTACCATTAAAAGAATTCACCCTATTTGTTTCTATGCTACATATAAAAATTGCTTCATCATCAAGTACTTGTATGCGCAGACTCCGAGGTTATAAAACTTACTATCGGTCTCCGAGCTTAAATTTCATATCTTGTCTTTTGATTTTTCTTGGTTAATTATGATCAGTCATAAGTGCTATATTTAATTACATAAGTCCGTGAGCATAATTGATCTAAATAATTATGTAATTGACCATCAATCAGCTTTAACTGTTAAATCATAACAGTTTGAGAATAGAATTGAGATTCGAGCTCAAAGACAGTTTATAAGTCTTAATCCCCGGGGTCTTCTGTCGCAAGGCCTCACCCTTAGCACGAATTATGTTTCGCTTCTTACAGCGAGTAGGATTTATGCTACCAATATTTGCACCCTAGGATTTATGGTATCTATATTTGCACCTTAGAACTTATCCTTTCTATATTTGTACCTTATGACTTATGTTATCTTTACTGGTTTGTATCTTAGGATTTATGCTATATGTAGTTGTAACTTAGGATTGTGCTTTCTGTGATTGTACTAAGTGACTAATGCTATCTATTTTTATACCTTTGGATGTTAATACTTGTATACATATCCCATATGGTGTTGGTGTTGTTGTACTAGATATTTTGGTGTGGAATAAAGTGAACTCCGAAATGCAACACTTGGAATCTTTCTTACCCAAAACGTTCTGTATACCTACATGATCGGCTTACACACTCATGGTCAGAACTAACGCATCACATACCATTTGTAATATAATTTGAGTATTCGTGGACGGATTGCGTTCAAATTTGGATTAAGAATAATTCCACATAATCATACATTATAACTTGGTAGAAATATCCTTCCAATCGGTCAACAAACAAATGTAGAACAAATGAAAATATCACTGCAAAAGTAAAACTTGGCGCCATTACGTGAAATTGCAATCCACGAATACTCAAATCGTATTACATTTAGTATGTGATGCGTTAGCTTTGGTTTTGGGTGTAAAGGTTTCCCTACATGATTGTAAAGGAACAAAAACAAAATTCCACAAAATGAGTTTACTTGTCGCCAGACTTGCACTTCATGTCTTTTAATTATTAAAATATTAAGTGCTTTTTAGCTTTACGCATGTAATCACAGCTTCGTTCTTTCGTTTTTCCCAACTATTTACACACACACAGGTATGGTTAAAATAAAACGCATGTGTACTTTTAATAACTTCATGGTTTAACATCATACTCGACAGCTATGGTAATTCAAAACCACCCAGAGAAGAGATACTTGAGAACCGGGCATATATATTCGTACTCTTATTTCGAATATCTTTTCCTAGTTCTTTATTGGGTCCGGTGTAAAGCACCGATATACGCTTTGCCCGCTTCATGTGATTTTCTTAACACAGTACTTGGCTCGGTAGTTGGGGATGGGGACACTGAACATGCGTCAAGGCGGAGCCTAGATTTGAACCCACAACCTTGCGTTAAGTAGCCCAGCACCTTACTACTCGACTATCGATCACCTTGTTTTAATATATCTTAATTGAATATGTACGTGAAAAGTAATATAGAGGTGCCAGTTAGTATATATTCAATCCTGTATTAACAATATAATTATATGAATTGTACTTTTCTCTATGGAGCATCAACTCGGCTAAACTTAACCCTAAAAAATTGAATGGTCTCCAGGACTATATTTGTCGTGCTATTAAGAACTCATTTAGTGCGTAAAATCTCCCAAAATATCAATGATACAATCAAAGTACTGTAAGTACTCATGGAAACCGAACTTACAAAAGAACAGAAACCAGTGTAACGAAATTGTTTCCCTTGTTTGACGAACTCTGTGTGTATAAATTAATAACGAAACATCTTAAATAACAACAGTAAGAAGTTTCTGAACGTAAGTTACTTTGTTTAATGTCTGTTTTCATTATTAATTTGTGTATTTCTCACAAGTATTTTTAAAACCATTGAAATATATGACGTTCTTTTGGGGGGCAAATGTCCACTTGAAAAATAAGCATTGGGGGGGGGGGGGGGGCAAACGTCCATTAAGAATTAAGCACTAGGGGGGGGGGGGGCAAATGTCCACTTGAAAAATAAGCATTGGGGGGGGGGACAAACGTCCATTAAGAATTAAGCACTGGGGGGGGGGGGGCAAATGTCCATTTAGGAATAAGCATTGGGGGGCAAATGTCGTACCTAACATTTCTTCTGGGTGGCAAATGTCCACATGACCATTTTTTCAATAGGAAGCAAATGTCCGGGGCGCAAATGTCCGTATCCCGTGTACGACGTGTATGCCTTTGAAAAAGAAAGATACTCGGATTTTGATCCATTCATCACCAACATCCACAACTAGGATTTACACTCGGTTTATTAAGTAACAAATCAAGGTCATTGTATAATATGTACAAAAGCAGATAACTAATAACTGAACAGTTAACCCTGACATTAAACAGAATGTTTTCACGAAATATTTAATGTATGATTATTGCAAATATTATTTGACCCGACTCCGTGGTCGAGTGGTAAAGGTAGCTGACTTCAAATCCCTGCAACCCCTCACTGATAGAGCATCGTGGGTTCGAGTTCCGCTACCGACCATGTCTCTTTATGTTAGGAAATAGCCAGTTCCTAACGGGATACGGACATCCCCCGGACATTTGCCCCCCTCCCATGAAATAATGGCCATGTGGACATCCCCCCCCCCCCCCAAGTAGAAATGGTAGGTAGGACATTTGCCCCCAGCGCTTAATTCTTAGTGGACATTCGCCACCCCCAATGCTTATTTTTCAAGTGGACATTTGCCCCCCCCCCCCCCCCAAATAAACTTAATGTTTTATTTGGCAATGTTTTTACGAACCCATTGTTTTATCATAATGAATAATCGGTTTATCATGAAATCTTATCTGATTGTATATTGATCAATCTTGAAAAGTGTCACACATGTCAGCTCTAATAAACAATGCATGGTCATAAAACTGTTGGTGACACATGTTTTCGATGACATCTAATGACCCATACTGTTCTGGGACTTATCCCCATGTTAACTGAATTGATTAACATCCAATATGGTATACAAAATATTTTTTCACCCAAAATAGCCACTGGATATTAATTTCAAAGGCCTGGCAAACTATGGACTGTTGTTTTTTCCTCAAAATTACAAACATATAACATATATTTGATTAGACTTTCAGTAAGTAATATCATACCCAGTAAAAATAATGATATTATGTTTAAACAGTAATTAAGGCAATTTTAAGTTGAACATTTGTTTTTATGGAAGATTGAAGTTTACAATTATTTACACTTATATTGGAAAATATAGTATGGATAAAAAATCAGTAGAGGTACAGGCCTGATTTGACGCGATCCTGAGTTAAACCGTAAATGGATATTAAAGTATGACTTGGAGTCTTCTAAACTCGTACATATGTACATCTTCTAGACGAATTATACTTATGAGTATAGGTTTATTACAGCTGTTCGCGAGTATATAGTGTAGTGTCTTCTACTACTAGTTTGGCTAATCCTGGCCATTTGATTGGCTAATGGTGATGACTGAATCTATTAATAGTTGACAGGTAAGTAAATCATGAAGGCATTGCCTATATAAGTTGTTGTGTGGCTATTTGAAGTTCGATGTGGTTGTGTGATAGTGCTCAGATTTATGGTGAATTCGTTAGCATTTAGGGTTGATTCTATTTGATTGATGTAGAGTATGATATTACCATGTGCTTGTGAACTATATACATGAATGTATTCATTTGTCAAATACTCACGATTGTCATTATAACGTGTATAACTCATATCATATACATATTTTACACTCTCCTAACGGAGGATTAAATGAAATATACAGTCAAAGTGACCCCCCCCCCACAAAAAAACAACACTAATCTCGAGCTCTAAATTGTTTTATTGCCCCTAATCAGATTAATCCTGTCTGGTCACATGTAGTCTGTAGACTTGACACCTGGTCAAAATTTAGGGCCATAAATTTTATTGATTTATGGTGATAATTAGTTTATAACTAAATTCCTGTTGTTGTTTTAGCAATTTGGGACTTATTGCAATTTCAACATTCTATTTGGAATGACTATTACGATATGTATTAGCATTATTTTATCATTATTAATACATTTTTAGAATAAATTCCTCATTTAAACAAGGATAATTTACATTTTGCATTTTAATGGAAAAGACATTAATATTAAATAATAGCCTATTATATCATGTTAGATTTTTAAATATAGATTTTTATAAAGAAAGGCTATATAGTAAAGAAAGTTATATTGTTAAAGATAGAGAAAGCTCGCCCATATGGGACTTCCCAGTAGGCGAGGGTAAATAAACTCAATGTAGTAAGCAGTTCATATTTTCATTGCGTACTATACATTGTAATGTTCAATTGATTGTTAATGAGAAAAGCATAAAATCTTAGATGATTACTTTAAATAAGAACAAACAAGAAGATATAAGTACTAGATGTCATGATTTTATTTCAAATTTGAATTGGTCAAAATTCATATTTGGTTATAACACATACATAAATATCGTGTTTGAAATTGTTAATTTTTAATATCCATTTGTAACTGAACGCTTTTATACGCGATGGAAATAGCTGTTTCCGTATGTCGGTATAACCAGAGACGTATATATACGTCTCTGGTATAACCTTAAAAATCAGTCAAAAATCACTATTTGGCTATATAAATGAACCAGATTTTTGGCAATAATGTATTTTTGTCATATAAAACCATTCATAATAAGGATCTTTATTTTTATGAAAATATATAACATATTCCTGTATAAACATTTGAAATAAAAGTAGAAAATAGTTGTTTCCGTAAGAGGTTTGTCATTAAAAAACAGTCACAAAATCACTATTTGGCTATATAAATGAACCAAATTTTCGGAAATAAAGTATTTTTATCATAGAAAAAAAACCCATAATAGTGATATTTATTTTTAGGAAATATATATGACGTATAACTTTATAAATATTTGACATAAAAGTTGTTTCCGTAGAAAATAGTTGTTTCCGTACGTCGGTTTAACGTTATAACAGTCACAAAATCACTATTTGGCTATATAAAGGAACCAAATTTTCTGAAATAACGTATTATTATCATATAAAACAATTCATAATAATGATATTTAGTTTTATGAAAATATATTACATATATCTTCATAAACGTTCGAAAAAAAGTTGTTTCCGCAGATAAAGTTGTTTCCGCGGAAACAAGTTGTTTCCGCTTTTCAGGCAAACCCGGATAAATGGGTTTTATCTACAACGTTTGACCCGGAAGTGATTGGCGACATGCCTGCTAAAATTTCCATATTGCCGAAAAATTGAAATAATTGTGAAATTATCTCTTGTCTTTATTTATATCCGTTACTACTGAAGTTCTTGACTATGGGTAAACCAAAGAACAAAGCGAAGGGAAAGGACGTGTAAGTTATTTACGAAACTAATTTTGTAAATGTGGACAAAAGTTGTATTGTCATTATTTTATTTATTATTCTTCTAGTTTATGTTCCTGTCATATAATAAATGATTATGCTGAGGGTTTTAGTGTTATAATCATGAGATCATTCAATTCGGGCTCTTGGAATACCTAGTGAAATGATTGACGACTGCCATATTGGCATGTACGGGCACTACTCCAGATGTATTTTGACTTATTATTTTCATTATGGTTCGTCGTGTGATCACTGTGGTGTAGCACTGTACGCAAAAAATCAACGGTGTTTACAAAATGGCGGACGGATAAATGTTGTGAGGTAGGTGTCGTTTGTTTTTGGTTCAAACTTTTTAAATATGACGTTCTCTACACAATAGTATACATCAAATGAAAGAACTTTAAAACGGCAAGCGATGTTTTTAAACACACAGAAACAAGCTATTCATTGACTGCTCCGTTGCGTACAGATTTTTGACTAAAATTGTTGCTCCTTTGCGTACAGAAATTGTTTTCTCTGTTGCGTACAGTACAATGTTTACACTTAGCACCGTGGCGTACAGTATGTAAAATTTAAAAGCTTTAAAACATCTACTACAAGGGATTTTGATGAGGAAATAATGGATATACGTGAGGAGCTTTACATTCTCCATACACGTGGACAAGTATTTTTGTCGATTCATTCATTTTAACGAAATAATCGTCGGTTTTGTTCAGTTTCCTCGCTTCGTTTTTCAAAAAACTCAACACGAGTTGTTCCGACACTGATTTTGTGAAAACGGCGTGGTTTGATAAAGAACGATTATTAGCCATCGCTTGCCGTTTTAAAGTTCTTTCATTTGATGTATACTATTGTGTAGAGGATGTCGTATTTAAAAAGTTTGAACCAAAAACAAACAACACCTACCTCACAACATTTATCCGTCCGCCATCTTGTAAACACCGTTGATTTTTTGCGTACAGTGCTACCACACAGTGGTGATGTGATAAATGAGCTTCATCATACTCATCAGTTTCACTTAAAGTATTCAGCTACTGTATAAATTTGTATCATTTCACAGTATGAATTAACTTAAATACAATGTGGCAGCTGACATCATAATAAGTACTTAACTGATTGTAAACGTTGACACCCTCAATGTCGCATGCTGATATCTAGATATACAGATATCTAGCCTCTCACCACTAAGTTAAGAAACATAGTTCAAGATGTCATGGACAGGTAATATATAAGGGCCCTTATTTGCATACTTCTGGCGACGGATTTTCAGCCTCATCTCCGGGCCCCTACCATAAATTTGTTTTTCCCTTAAAAAAGAAAATGCTGTTATTCAGGGTGTTCATTTGACTCGAGCTCCCGGGTTTTGACGCACGAAAATCTCAAAAGTATTGTTTTTGACTCTTCAAAAATATGCCGTGTGCGTCAACTTTGACCCGGGGGAATTTCCACCAAAGCGTCAAAAGATAATCATCAATGCGTAAATTACCCGTCAGAGATCAGTATGTACGCGCGTGTCGCATCGCTGATTGGTCAGGACAAAATGCCATGACCTCCATGACGTATTGTAATAAACTCTACACGCGCTAATAAGGTTAGAGTAGGTAGTACACATTCGGCATAATTATATGTGACAGTTTATAACACGTGTTTAATGACACTATAGAAGCTGATTGTTTACGAGTGGGATCTATTGCATAGATAATACAGCATGTTTGTAACACTTACTTTAGGACAATCAACGTTGATTGTTCGCGAGAAGGATAATTCAATCAACAGAAACATCGGATTCGGAGTCCTTTGATGTTATCCAAAGAAGTTTGTGTCAATCGGCGAGTGATAATCATTTTGCCTTTGTTTTACCGATTTCAATACGTTTTACGATGAATGCATGACCTGTTAATTAATTTTATTTCAATTGTCCAGTGTAGCGTGTAAATGACGGATAAATAAAAATGTGTTTAGTTTTGAATCAACCTGATGACCTATATAACCATTTCCCGAAAATCATACTTTCACTTTACTTATAAATCTATATAAGGATAAAGACGAAACATCGCCGAATAAAACTAATTATAATAATTACGAATAAACGCCCGTTGTACGGTCCGATTTTGATACGGTGACGTATCTTACGAAAAAACGTTTGAATAAACATTATAATAACTATTTTATGCTATTGTGTGTCTATTTCTTAGATTGTTGAGTAACTAAATATAATTAGAAAATAAGATGTGTTACTTTTGAATATCATTGACTTATTTGTGCTTGTTAATGTTAAACTATGAGCATATGGGCCTGTGTGTATCTTTGTGGAATTTAGAAAATGAAAATAATTTATTTTTTTGTTCATTTTTTACGTGATACATATGAATAGTGACAATATATCAAAATAATGTCAAGAAGTATATACCCACTGAAATTATGAAATGAACTCAATACAGGCACTAGACACTATTAAAACTAATTTTAAAATAAATACATTAGTAGAATACATGCAAAGGAATGACATTGCTGCAAACTGTATTTAAAAGAACAAATTTCAGGAATTTTTTTTATTCATCTCCCCCCCCCCCCCAAAAAGAAGTTAGTTTGCACCGACTCTTGGAAACACTTGCATGACTCTTCAATATTTCATTTTGACTCTTGAAAATTTTGTCCAAAGGGTCAATGACTCTTGACTTTCAAAGTCTAGTGAACACCCTGGTTATTACATTCTCGTCACACATGTATATTATCATAGCCACATTAATGTTATCTAGCCTTCAATGAATGAGAATAAGGACAAATGAAAATAAGCAATAAATTGAGTTTTGTAACAGGAGGAAAATAATGAGCCTGATGGGGGGGGGGGGCTCCAACCCATATTACCTCCTGCTTGCAAATCAGCTGCACTGAGCTAATCGGGGTGATGAATATCACAACCAATATATTTATCCATGATACCTACTACAGTTTATTCAGTAGAGAAGGTTAAACACACAGTTCAAAATCATCTGAGTTTCTGCATTGTTTAAATATCTCATGTCTGCAGTGCCGTTATGTTTAC
Source organism: Lutraria lutraria (assembly GCA_964023205.1). Classification (NCBI taxonomy): domain Eukaryota; kingdom Metazoa; phylum Mollusca; class Bivalvia; order Venerida; family Mactridae; genus Lutraria; species Lutraria lutraria. The sequence continues at coordinate 4,857,025 of OZ026833.1, forward strand.
TTTTCATGAAATAGAACTTTCCCTGGTGGTATCAATGTGAAATTGCCCCTCCTTGACTAAATATAACTCGACCCGAGTTTAACCGATCAATCCTGAAATGCGCTTCGGTTTTCTTCCTGAGAATAGCCGACTGTGCCCATGTTTGTCGATTTCACCGGAAGTGAATTACAGGGCATAATCCTTAAAACTTAAAATTATAAAACTTTTCAGCGAAGAAGATTCAGAGGAGGAAGTTTTAAACCTGGATAAATCAGAAGACAAACCGGTTGGTAAACCACCCAAGAAGGATAAGAAGAAGAAAAAGAAAGATGATGATTGGTAAGTTGAAGGTTTTTGTAAAGTTGACTGTCGCTGCTGGGTTTTTCTTAAATTCTTTATTGTATAGTTGTAGCATGTAAAGAGTGCTTTCCCTGGGAAAATTTGTAAGAAATCATTAATTTTCCCAAAATTTCCAATTTACTCCTTGAAATTTCATTCCTCAAATTGGTTTCTTGTGAGAAATTTTCCCTTCAAAGAGGCATCAACCTGCTATTTCATCCCCATATTAGGAGTTAGGGTGCCTTCCCCAAGACATAACAAACAATCTTGGTCAGATATTTAAGGCCCACAGAACACCCTCTGATTGTTTTCTTGCAAAAAGTTTCAGATTGATCATTAATGAGACTTTGGAACATAGTTATCCAGTCTGTGACTGTTGATGTGAAATCTTGCTCATTCTACTATGAGTGGACTTTTACACACTGTTAGTGTTATTATATGTTAATAATGTAAAGTTGTAATTGTAGAAATATATGTATAAGATCAGCAGGCTAGGTATTGAAAGACTTGAGTGTGATTTATCTAAATAATGCACTTTGTTCTATGTGACAATATTATACAGATAATGTCTGATATTCCACTGTAACATAATTTAATGCTTGTTAAACAGGGAAAACGACGTGGCTGATGAACTTGCAACTTTATCAATGGAAGCTAACGAAGGTAGAGAAGAAGACAAAGTTGAGGAGGAAGAGATTGCCCCTGTGAAGAAAAAAGAAAAGGTAGTGCAATTAGGCTATACTTAGAAAAATAACTTGTATGTGGTAACACTACCAACTCAGCAAAAAGGGTCCCTACCCATCTTTTTTTGGCCTTTTGGGTAACGAAGTATTTTAATTTCAATAAAAATAACATTCTGACATGTATTTTTGGTTAAATGTAAAAAAAATATTGTAAAAAAATAAATATTTCCTATCTACCTACCCTCTGAAAAATCCTCTGGGTAGGGTTACCACAAACAAACATTGTTTAAGGATGGCCTTATATACATTTATAATTATATTATACAGTGGGGTATAGTCTGTATTTATGTATTACAATACTCTCATCACATTTATGCGATCGATACAATTCAGAACCTTTTTATAGATCTATCAAGTTGAAATCAATACAAGCTCTGTAGATCAACAATTAAGTAAGTAAAACACAATAATGTATTATCTGAACAAATAATGAAATATGTCAAATTAAGTGCAGTGACTTATATTAAGGAGACTAAGGACAAGGTGTGACGTTGAACCGCAGGGAAAAAAAATTAACCCATAGATTTGGTTTTATCAGTGACTGTATAAAATGGTTGAATTTTATATCAGAATAATTATATGACCTGAATGTTGTTTTGATGACTAAATGTGTAAATTACTGAATTGATTTTGCTGTAGAAAAAGAAGAAGAAAAAGCAGGCGGATAGTGATGAAGAAGATGAAACAAATGATCAAGATTCTGGTAGTAATAAAAGAGCTGCATTCAATATGTTGATGATGGAAGATGAGGATGATACGAAGTCTTTGGTCAGTATTTATACCGTGCCCCCAAAAATATTTTTAGGACTATAAGAAGCGTTCAAAATTGCAATTGATCTAGTGGTAATGCACTGGATTACCAGTTGAAAGGTTGGGAGTTTGAATCTCGGCTCTGGCTTCCGATATTTTTGGGACACCTTCCGAGTCCCGATCCTCACTACGGAGCCCAGTACTGTATTTAGAAAATCACAGGAATTGGTTGAGGCGTGTAATGGTGCTTTTCAGTGTGCACGATAACAATTTTGGCATTGCATGCTTTCTGAAGTCGTCGATGCTTGTTAATGAATTTTTATAAATTTTTAATGAAATAAGAATTTTACATCTATAAAGGTATTTACATCCATAATGGACTTTTCTGACATATCTGCTTAATGTCATTTTGGGGTCAATTCCCCAAGTACAAAAGTATGTATTTTTCAACAAAAAGTTTCCCAATAATTAAAAGAAAATTCAAGATGCTCCCTAAAGCTGATTTGTTAGTCCTTAAAAATTCCCCTTTGATGTTTCATGAAGTCAAATTTCCTTAGCAATGGGACCTGATACTTGTTCTCCAAAACAACAAAAGGGGCTGACTTAAAAGATAATTTCAAAATTCAGTTGTGAATAGAATCATTTATGTCCGAATAATTTGCAGAGTGACCACAGTGATGTTGAGTCTGTGGAAGTTGTACAAGAAACATCAAAGTCTCAGAAGAAGAAAGATAAGAAAGATAAAAAGAAAGGAAAAGAAAAGCAAAAAACTGCAGAAGAGGAAGATCTTGATGCATTGTTGGCAGAAATAGATAAACCTAAAGAAAAGACTAGTAAAAAGTCCAAAAAAGAAAAGAAAAGACAAGAAGCTATGGAAGAAGAAGAAAGTGAACAGAAAAATGAGGAAATTGATGGTCAACCAGTAGCTGCTGAAGTAGAAAAGGTTGAACCTAAAGTTGTTACTATGGAGGATTTAGGGGATGAAGAAGACGATAAAAAGAAACGTAAGAAGAAAGATAAGGAAAATACAGAAGATAAAGATGGTGAAGATGATAAAGATAAAAATGATGAGGATGAAGAAGGCAGTACTGTTAAATCTGCTGCCCAGAAGAAGAAAGAAAAGAAAGAGAAGGAAAGACTAAAGAAATTGGTAAAATTTATTTCATGTTTTCATGCTGTTTTGGGAAAAAAGTACAGATATATGTTCTTCCCCATCTTCATTCCTGAATCCCCCTGCAAATATAGAGTTTTCAACAAGAAAAAAATACAACTGCTTAGCATAAGGAAAATAATTAGTTGGGATCTATTTCAGGATTAAGTAACATATCATAGTTTTCCAATGTGTGCAATTTTATCAATAGTAAAATTTCCACTATCTGCCATTCTGTCATATTCCCCACCCCTTAAATGGACACACCATCTTTCCATTGAAACCTATATGAAGGGCTGATGTGTTAGTATGTTATATCAAATAAATGACTCCAACTTCATTTAAACAGGAACAGAAAAAGAAACAAGCCATGAAGAAAGATGGTAAACCTGACACAGATAAACAAGCAGAGAAGGAAGGCAGTGTGGAACCTACCAGTAGTAAAACTGATCAAGGTATACATGCTTCGTGATTTCTGATAGTCTGTGTCTTCCCCTTGGAAAATAAGATTAATTTTCCCTTTAAAAATCTTTTTAAACAATTTGCCTCATTATGATTAATTTTCCCAAAATTTATCTCTCTCATGGATTTTTCCCTCTTTTACCAGCATGTTCATTTACAAAAAGTAATCCCTATGTAATTGTTGAAGTAAAAAAAACAAAATTTTCTGCAACTATGAATTTCGCGCTCATAAATGTTACCGAAAAAGGATTTCCTGATAAATGTAAAAACAGAACACCGTTTTAGTGGTCAGAAACTTTTAGCTAGCAGAAATCTTATTGAAAACTGGCCATTCTCAAAAAATGTGTTCATTTCGCATACAAACTTTACCACTATCACAGTATCAGATCAATAATAGAATACATGAATTTAAGACTTGTCATTTATTGGAACATTGGCAAATTTCGGTAAAGAAATCCCAGATATTTCATGATAAATTTTTGAGTCAGTGGGATTTTCTCAAGCTGGTCGGTTAAGAGCAAACAAACTTAATTCTGATTTTAGCCTATCCATTGCAATAGTTATTGCCAAGATTTGAAAAACAGACATGAACTTGCAAATGCAAATTTGCACAGTGTAAGATATAACTTTGCTGTAAATAAATACTAAAATGTTTGTGGAAATGAATTGGACTGAAATACATTAATAAGATTCAGTTCAAATACTGCATTATGTGCTTTTGATTTCTTGCCTTCCTTGGAAATAAAACTCTGAAAATATATTAATATCACGAGTAAAATGACTAGAATACTAAACAGCCAAAGTATCATAACTATCGATAGTTGAGCTAACTATCAGCGATAATAATTGGATCGAGACTTTTACTATCGATCCATAATATCTGGACACCCGGGATCGCAATGCATCGATATTTCGATACATCGGCTCACCCCTATAATTATACCCCCGCAAAACAAAGTTTGAGAGGGGGTATATTATAGTCACTCTGTCTTAGTTGTTTGTCGGTCTGTCTGTCCGCATAAAGTTAGTGGTGCGAACTACTTCCACTTTCTTCTAGCGATTGCAATGAAACTTGAAATATTTTATCACCATGAAGCATAAATGTGCAAGACACAATTTTCATGCCCAGCGATTCACTTATTGCAAAGTAAAGTCGCCTTGAATTTAGCCGTATAGTGTACTGTTGTATTCATAGTGTCAAAGCGGCGGCGGGGATATTAGTCACATCTGTGATAGCTCTACTTGTAATAAGTTACTAGATTTGAGTTAAGCTTCTGCTTGTATCTCAGACAGTTTCTCTAATATTATTATGTTATTGCATGGTTTTACAGACAAGGCGGCTTCAGGTGATGAAGCAGAGAAAGAAGGAACTGAAGGAAAGAAGGATAAAAAGAAGAAAAAAGGGGCAAAAGATAAAGAGGAAAAACCCAAGAAATCTAAAGCTCCAGTATGTAATTGTATTGAGCCTTAAAATGTCTTTAATTGAATGATGACTTAAGTTTCAAACAGTCACTGATTAGATTCAAATTTCTATTTTGTTAATTCTGAATGCAAAATATCAATCACAAATTTGAGTCTGATGTCTTATTTCTAGTGGTCCACATGACTGTGTTGTCATGTTTCATAGGGTTTAATGCCACTTTTCACTATATACGACGGCCGGTTCATCTAACCATTTTTTCTTGACTGTATTCTAACCAGTTCTAACTGATCTTTCCTAAAGGTGACAATAACTTCACCACATATGGAGCATTATCAATATTCTTGTCAATTTTTGTAGAATGGTATGACCTCCTGCAGTCATGATTTGAACCCAAATTGCCTGGTTACATGTTAAGCTCACTAACCACATGAACAAGGCAGCAATCCATTTGTAGTTTAGCCTTATCTTCTTGTCTTGTTTTTCTGTGATAACATCTTATCCTCATTTACCGGTACATTTCCATTAACCTTCCATTTTTCTTCCTGATCTATAATTGTCTTTCGTCTCACTCTGGTATTTATTTCTCCTGAAATGTTATTTGTGTGTATGTGTTATCCATTCCCTTGTCTACATGTCTGACTCTGAGCAGTGTATGTAATCTTTTTTTTATCCAGGTTGCTGCCATTAAGGAATTATTGAAAAGACAGAAGGAAGAAGAGGAACGCTTGAAAAGAGAAGAAGAAGAACAAATAAGAAAAGAAGAGGAAGCCATCGCTGCTGCTATAGAAAAGGTAACAATTGATTATTCAAACTTCTCTATATCACCGATGGGTTTTAAGGCTGTAACTATGTCTTAGGGTTTTCTTTATTATATAGTTGTAGTCTGTAAAGGGGGCCTTCCCTCTAAAAATTTCATTGAAATCATGCAATTTTCCCCAAATTTCCCCATTACTCCTTGAAATTTCATTCCCCAAACTGGTTTCAGGTGAAAATATTTTACCCCAAAAGAGGCTTCAACCTGCTATTTCATACCCATATTAAGGGCTAGAGTTCTTCTCAAAACATAAAGAAAACCCCTGTGTGTAGTCAATATTCTGCATGTCTAAAAATAGATAATAGTAGTGTCAATCCACATGTGGTTTAATGGAACTATACAGTAGAACTATTTGAGGAAGCTGTCCAGTAGGACTGTTTTGCTGAAGGTCAATAGTTCATCCCAGGTGTACGCCTTGGGTCTAAATCCACAGTTAAATCTAGAAAAGTCACCATATAAATCTGTGGACATTAAACTTAGAAAAAAGTAATTCAGAAACTCTTGTGCATTGTAGAAACGAATTGAAGATGAGAAAAGACAAATTAAGAAACAAAAAGAAAAAGAGAGAAAGGATAGATTACGAGCTGAGGGTAAACTACTGACTGCTCAACAAAAACAGGAGAAATTACGATTACAACAAATGTTAGAAAATATGAGAGCTCAAGGTTAGTATAAGAATCACACATGGTTAGTATAAGAATTACACAGGTTAGTATAAGAATCACACAGGTTAGTATAAGAATCACACCAGGTTAGTATAATAATCACACAGGGTTAGTATAAGATTCACACAGGGGTTAGTATACGATTCACACAGGGTTAGTATAAGATTCATACAGGGTTAGTATAAGAATCATACAGGGTTAGTATAAGATTCACACAGGGTTAGTATAAGATTCACACATGGGGTTAGTATAATATTCACACAGGGTTAGTATAAGATTCATACAGGGTTAGTATAAGAATCACACAGGGTAAGTATAAGATTCACACAGGGTTAGTATAAGATTCATACAGGGTTAGTATAAGAATCATACAGGGTTAGTATAAGATTCACACAGGGTTAGTATAAGATTCACACAGGGTTAGTATAAGATTCACACAGGGTTAGTATAAGATTCACACAGGGTTAGTATAAGATTCACACAGGGTTAGTATAAGATTCACACAGGGTTAGTATAAGATTCACACAGGGGTTAGTATATGATTCACACAGGGGTTAGTATATGATTCACACAGGGGTTAGTATAAGATTCACACAGAGTATAAGATTCATACAGGGTTAGTATAAGAATCATACAGGGTTAGTATAAGATTCACACAGGGTTAGTATAAGATTCACACAGAGTTACGATAAGATTCACACAGGGTTACAATAAGATTCACACAGGGTTACAATAAGATTCACACAGGGTTACAATAAGATTCACACAGGGTTAGTATAAGATTCACACAGGGTTAGTATAAGATTCATACAGGGTTAGTATAAGAATCACACAGGGATTAGTATAAGATTCACACAGGGTTAGTTAGTATAAGATTCATACAGGGTTAGTATAAGAAACATGCAGGGTTAGTATAAGAATCACATGGTTAGTATTTAGACTCAAATAGGTTGTTGTAAAAATCACCCCTGTTTAATAGTTAGACTCTAAAAGGTTGGATAAAAACCACACAGGGCTAATATTTAGCCTTTCAAAAGTCAGTACTGGCATACTTTAGTCAATGCTATAGGTACTGAATGTAAGTACTGAATCATTTGAGGTCAGTAAAGAATCATTCGAGGTTGGCACTGAGTCACTATAGACCAGTATAATGTAAGTAAAGAGTGCTGGTTTGTCACTTGGGTGGAATTCATTCTAAAACTGATATCTGATTCAGAGTAAAATAAGTAAGTCTAAACCAATCTGATTTTAGCATAGAGTTCTATAATATAAAGTATAATGTCTTGTGTATAGATATTTTTCCCTTGAGTTTATCATTACACCAATGGTGTGACTTTGATGGTCGAGGAACATACTGGTTAGAACCACCAACATTATGTAAGCTAGCTGGAAAGATTCTTAATATATGAAATTTTTCCTGTCCAGGGAGGGGATTGAACTCAAAGCAGTAAACCTTAAAGGGCTAATTGATAACTTGTCCGAGGCCATTGTCACTTGACTACAGGCCTATGAACATTAACTGTACCTGGTACATGTATTTGAAAATATATATTCTATTTAATTCAGGTTTAGAGATAAAACAGAAAGATGAGGAGTCAGCAGAAGGGAAGAAGAAAAGACCAATTTATGAAAAGAAGAAGAAGAAACCACAGCCAAAACAAGAAGGTAAATTTAATAGATAATGAACATTACAGGGATGTTATTTTTCTGCAGATTGGCACGTTTCCACAATTTTGATCATCCTTGGACCTATTGGGCCTCCACTCAATGAATTTGATTTTATTATTTTTGCCATCTCATTAATCATACCGCATATATCATGACATATATCCTCTATGTCTCCTCCTACCTGTATTCTAAATCTGTGTCAAAACTCTTCAATTTACAAGACTTTCAAGTTTACAAGCAAGAGCTTGTTGAAAAATATTGTGTGAATGTTTGGCTACATTGAGAATTTAACCTACATTAATGCAGTGTATTTTAAATCACAGTAAATTGTTTCAGTGAGTTTAATGCCATTTTACAATGATGTTTCAGTTTCGAAAGCCAGGGAGTTTACCTTACTCGTTTTCCTTGACTATTATCTAACCAGTCCTAACGCAGAAAAATAATTGGTTGGTAAAGTAATTCAGTGAAATATCCATTGGTGGGAAATAACCGTGATCAGTCTGTATGTCTGTAAATGGTCAGATTTGTGGTATATTCTAAAATTTGTACTCTTTGGTGATTAGATTCAGAGAAAACACCGTCGCCTGATGACACTCCAGTACAAACACCAGTGAGGGAGGAGACTCCTGTATTAGAAACAAGAGAGGTGGAGTCACCAGTAAGCGGAGCTAAAGCAGAAGAGGCAAAGGTTGAAGAGGAAGTTGATGAGATTAAGGATGAATGGGATGCTAGTAGTGCTGAGGAAGAGGAGGATGAAAAAGAGTCTTCTCCAGAATCAGGTAAATTTGTTGCCATGGCTACCAGTCTACATTGGCTTGTTGTATTTGTTCAGATTTGAAGCATTTTTTACAGGATTAAACTACAACTGTATTGTAAAGAATAAAGTAAAGAGTTATTTATGATTTTAGTCAGTGGACAAGAATTGATAAAGTTAAATGTTTCATAGAAAAAAACTAAATAAAAGTTTGAAAAAAGTTTTTGCAAAAATTCAATTTGAGTCATTTATTTTTCGATTTTTCAAATTTGTGGCTCTTTACTAGATGCAAAAGAAGAAGTGAAAAAGAAAATTGAGGCAGAGGTTGAGGATGATGATGATGAAGATGATGATGAAGACGAAGATGATGATGAAGACGACGATGATGATGACGACGACGATGATGATGAAACAGAATCATCTGAGAGTGAGGATGAAGATTTAACACCTTATGAACGAGCTGAAATGAAAATCAAGGTAGAATAAGAAACATATGTAACTTTAGATATAACTGTGACTTCAGCTTGTTTTATATATATCTGAATGTGATCAGGTTTGTTGCTACCATACTGTAGATTTATACATCTCTGGATTCTCCTTGTGGAATTCTCTGGGTCTTCTGTGGCTGTGTGGTTATAATTTATGACCAGTTAACACAAGCCCTTCATTACTTTGAGTTAGAATCGCTATTGGGACCAAATTTCAAACTTGAGGAAGCTGTCCAGCTAGCTTACGGAAGGTCAGAGGTTCTTCCTTGGGTCTACCTCCACTACTAAAGCTGGAAACATCGTCAAATGACTGGCTGTTCAAACATGGGAGAAGAAAATAAAAAATGCAGTTTTCTATGCAACAGTTTGATCCTATGCTATTAAATTCTAACCCTTGTGATGAAATGACCTCACTTCCAAGGTTCCTCTACTCTTTATTGTGTTTGTGATGGGAATGACGCCTTTTGTCATATGGTGTTACACAGTTTCTTATTCCATGCTCACTTAGTAATTCAAAATTTTTTCGAAGTAACATGGACTTTATTTTATATGTTCAGAGTATTTTGTTGTGTGCGTGTCTGGTCTGTCCCCATATAGTTGTCTTTTCCAGCATTTTTCTTTCTATGTTGGCAAGAAATAATTCCAAATGTAAGTTTATTTCAAAAGAACTTTGTTTTTAAAACACAATTATTTGTATTACAAAAGAAATAGTATTTTAGGACTGGTTTATTTGTATTTTATAGAAACGTCATGAGAAATGTGAGGCAAATAGAACAACAGATGATTTACGAGCCCCTGTGGTTTGTGTACTAGGCCATGTGGATACTGGTAAAACCAAAATTTTAGATAAGGTAAGAGAAAGTCTTCTGGTTTTAATTTTTTAATGGGTTTAATGCCTTTTCAACATTTTTCAGTTATACATGGTGGCCGATTCACCTATCAAGTTTTCTTAGACTGTATTCTAACCAGAACTAACTTACCCTTCCACAAGGAACCGCCAACTTTTCCACATGTTTGGAGGAAAATCAACATTTTTGTCATGTTTTCATAGAATGGTTTGACCTGTCACATATTCGATTCAAACCTGGATCCCTTAGTTACAAGTCCAGCTGTGCTATGCAGTCTGAATATGTCAGAATAATTCACATTACCACAGTAAAAGTGTTCAGACTTTTATCTGAAATTCAGGTTTTTTAAGGTTGGGAAAGGTCATTTTTTGAAGACAAATCGGGTGAGAAATTTCGAAGCCCTTGTCTGATAAGGTGGTGATTTCACTTTGTTATCGTGTTTTTCACGCCAAATTGTCAAGGTTTTTAAGATTTCCAACTTTTACCTCTATATTACAGTTAAGACGTACAAATGTACAAGATGGTGAAGCTGGTGGTATAACACAACAGATTGGTGCTACAAATGTCCCACATCAAGCTATCCTTGATAAGACTACAATGTGTAAAGAAGTAAGATTCTTAAGTACATTTTATAGAGCAGTAATTGGAGTTCATTTTAAAGAATTAATTATCTTACTCAGTTTGTACTTATGACTGAGATACAGGCCATCATTAAAATAAAATTTGGGGGTAATGCTACATACTCGCCATAAAGGCCCCTACCTAACTTATTTGGCCTCTTGGGTATTTTTTTTTCAATAATTATAAAAGTAGCATTCTGACAGGTGTTTTGAGTTCAATATTAAAAATGTATGGTAAAAAAATATTTCTTACCTACCTACCCACTGAAAATTCTTTTGGTTGGGTTACCTCAAAAAACATTCTTTAATGATGCCCCCAGATTGTGGGTCAAATAAACTCAGGTCTGATGTACACAGAAAACTACTCCTGTGATATCAAGTTTTGATATTAATTATTTTATTTTACCTTTGGTTTTATTTTCAGTTCCAAAAGAAAGGTTTAAAATTACCTGGTCTTTTGATTATTGACACACCTGGCCATGAGTCATTCAGGTAGGTAGATTCCTGGTATACATCTGTCTTAATAAACTATAAAATGATCAATAGTTTTATACCCTGTGTATATAATAGAAATATCATTGAAAAAAAAACTGTTCAAAGTACTGAAAAAAAGTAGTTTTGTTGTCAAAAAGCTATCATAGGATGATGCTAACCTACGTAATTTACAAAATTAATTCCCCAACAGCAGTGAATGAAATCATCTGATCTACGCTCAAATATTTCAGTAATAGTAATAATTAATTTATCTCTGATATCAGTATGTCTCTAACTTCCGATAATAATATTTCAGTAATCTACAAATGAAATATTTCAGTAACCTACAATCAAAATATTTCATTACCTTACAATAGTCATATGTGTATTTCACATATCAACAATCTTAATATCTCAGTAAACTATTATATCAATATCTCAGTAATTTATTATATTGATATCTCAGTAATTTATTATATTGATATCTCAGTAATTTATTATATTGATATCTCAGTAATTTATTATATTGATATCTCAGTAATTTATTATATTAATATCTCAGTAATTTATTATATTGATATCTCAGTAATATATTATAATAATATTTCAGTAATTTATTATATTGATATCTCAGTAATTTATTATATTAATATTTCAGTAATTTATTATATTGATATCTCAGTAATATATTATAATAATATTTTAGTAATTTATTATATTGATATCTCATTAATTTATTATAATAATATTTCAGTAATTTATTATATTGATATCTCAGTAATTTATTATAATAATATTTCAGTAATCTACGATCTCGTGGGTCCTCTCTCTGTGATATTGCAATCCTTGTTATTGATATTATGCATGGTTTAGAACCACAGACTATAGAATCTATCAACTTATTGAAGGAAAGAAAAACACCATTTGTGGTTGCATTAAACAAGGTAAGTTGTTTCAGTACACTGTAGTAATCTTGACATTTACAGTACACTGTAGTAATCTTGACATTTACAGTACACTGTAGTAATCTTGACATTTACAGTACACTGTAGTGATCTTGACATTTTCAGTACACTGTAGTAATCTTGACATTTACAGTACACTGTAGTAATCTTGACATTTACAGTACACTGTAGTAATCTTGACATTTACAGTACACTGTAGTAATCTTGACATTTACAGTACACTGTAGTAATCTTGACATTTACAGTACACTGTAGTAATCTTGACATTTTCAGTACACTGTAGTAATCTTGACATTTACAGTACACTGTAGTAATCTTGACATTTACAGTACACTGTAGTGATCTTGACATTTTCAGTACACTGTAGTAATCTTGACATTTACAGTACACTGTAGTAATCTTGACATTTAAAGTACACTGTAGTAATCTTGACATTTACAGTACACTGTAGTAATCTTGACATTTACAGTACACTGTAGTAATCTTGACATTTACAGTACACTGTAGTATCTTGACATTTACAGGGAGATTATTTTTCCTCCTTTCAAATGATTTCCTCTTATTTGACACTTAATACAGTAAAGCCTGTGCTTGCGACCACCCTGGGAAAATATTTGCTATATTGTTACTCTAATCACAGGATACTGGTGAGGCATATATGGTGCTTTTATCCGGCGCTATAAAGAAGAGTAGGGATACAAATGCCTGTTTCTCTTATATTTTCTCTCTCTTTTGGGCGGTCCTTTATTGACCATAACTGTTCATAGAATAGGCTGTTAAACAACGGATAAATACATTACAGATTGATAGACTGTATCAGTGGAAGACTACGCCAAACAGTGACGTACAGAATACGCTAAAGAAACAAACGCCAATGTGTAAACAAGAGTTTGATGAGAGAGCGCGAGCAGTTGTCACTCAATTAGCTGAACAGGTAATTAATTGCTTGAATGGTTATACCAGTTTGTAAGCTGTAGTTATCAACATTCGATGGAAATCCTTAAGAAAATAGTACTTAGTATGCTCTTGTTAAGAAAGTGATCTTGAGTTTGATATAGACTATGCTTTTAATTGTTTGATAAATGTTGAGAATTCATGAACTTGTTTATTTGCAGTATTGTTCACAGGATATTGTCGTAAAATAGTCATATCCTTACAGATACAATTAGTTTTTTTTACTAGGAATATGAAACTGGTAGTCAGCAAAATAAGCTACAATTTCCCCTAAAAATACATTTCGTCTGTTTGTCTTGTAAATTTCCCCCATGTTAGCTTCTTTTAAGTTGTAATTCCCCATTTTACCAGTGACCAATTCTTCCCCTTTTCAAACAAAAAAGAACCATCCTGACTTTTCATATTGACCATTTACAGAGTTTGAATGCAGCATTATTTTACGAGAATAAAAACCCGAAGGAGTATGTATCTCTCGTACCAACATCGGCTCATTCAGGAGATGGTATGGGTAATCTACTAGCACTTATCTGTGAATTAACGCAATCTTGGCTCGCTAAGAAAGTCTCATATAGTGAAGAACTACACGCAACTGTAATGGAGGTAAGTTCGGTAGTTTATTATAATTAATAACAAATTAAAGTAGTCGAACCTGTGTTAGCAGCCACCTCCGAATAAAGGCCATCCTGTGAATAATTGACATTCTTTTAAATGTTTAGAATGTGATAACCTCCAAATAAAGACCACTTGTCAGTAAAGGCCACATTATGTCTTTCCCAGGGGTCGCCTTTGTTATAATCTGTTCTTGACAAACATTTTACATTTATTTGAATTAATATACAGTAGATATTACTAAATGCATAATTTATTTAGCTGAACTTATATCAACATTTTAATGCGTGACCTAATTGGACTGCTAGCTAAAAAGTGGTGTTCACACGGTACTTTAGGAATTTCACATTTTGGTTTCAACAGTGTTAATAACATCACAGAAACCTGTCTTTCTAAAAGACATTTCTTGTTTCAAATTTTAAAGACGCTTGATTAATATTAATGAAACATGTCTGAGTAAATAGTATCATAATTCAATTAGTTTCATGATGTGAGTATCAAAATCTTCTGTTGTAGTTTCATAATGTGATTTTTGTCATAATAAATATCATAATATTGATAGTGTCATAAAGCAATTTATATCATAATGTCAATTGATGTCTTTTTTGTATGGACTTTGTTTTAAACCTGACAAGGGAAGTAACTTCATGAGAAAGTGTACATTTGTTAAATAATATTGAGTTGTTTCCCTTATTCCAATAATAATGCATGAATTTGTTTCTGATACAGAATTTTGTTTTTCACAAATTTTGTAAACTTACTGGTCTTAAACTTGTTGGTCTGTTAGTTTATTTTTTCAGTATATTGGGAATATGACACCATACCCTTGGAATTGGGAATTTTTGCGGTGTTTTAATCAAAATTAGGAAGAAATGTATTTATCTACAATTTTGTAACGTTCAACTTATTCTCCCATAGAACAGTAAAAAACTGTTGTAGAATTAGGTATTTACTACCAATCTTCATATTAATAAACTTCCAAATATTTTTTTTCATCGGGAATTTTTGTCTGTAAATTGGGAAAAAAAGATACTATTTTCCTTTGGGAATATGACCGAAATTTGCCTATTAAATCACCCCCCAAAAATCCCTGCCTGTAATGTGTATTTATGTGCCTTGGTTTTCTTCTTAATGCTTGGAAATTATTGTTTGAATTAAGTTTGAATGACAACAAATTGTGACGTCAGTAACTCATCAGTTTCTCGTATCTCATTAGCATCTCATTAATACATAATTTTTTCATCAGTATTTTGCTGCTTAAAATCTATGTCAGTGTCAGTGCTGTATAAATGTTTTCTATAACTTTTAACAGCATGGTTTATATGTGTTTTTATTGTAAAATTTGTTTTGTTTAATTATTCCATCATAAAGGGCCCCTGTGGTTACTGTTAAGTGGTTATGGTCGCTGATAAGTAGTCACTAGACCCTCCATGCTTTAAGTTTAAATCCCATTTTGGACCAAATTTTACATGAGAGGAAGTCACCCAGTGAGCTTATGGAAGTCTGGTGGGTTCTGTTTAGGCATAATCCTTGGTGTCTTTTTCCTGCGTTAAAAGTGGAAGTCTTTGAATGATCCTTCCTGTCTAGTTCTGTCATTAATTTAATCTCAAAGAAAAAAATTCCATCATGAATATTCTCGGAATTTTCAACAAATTGTTCTTTTGGTCTTAATATTATTGTTGAGGTCATGTAGTTAGATAATCTTTAAATCTGATGTCCTTTCTTACTTTAAATATCGGTGAAATTTTGCGAACTCGATAAAATTTGTGAAATCAGTCAAATTTTATTAATTCAGTTAAATCATGCCAAATCAATCAAATTTTGTTAATCAGTAAAGTTTCTCTAAATCAGAAGATTTCTGATAATTGACACTGTGTCAAATATGTTTCATCTAGCCTCCCATCTCTTACACCTGATAGTTAATATAAAAGTTTGAAATCGTCATGTTCTGGGTGGTCCGTATTTACATATTTATACAATGCTGTCATGTCATGACCTCTCAACATGTGTCAACTTTACTGCCAAAAGAATCCACTTGATGCCTGTGAGAGTAGGAAACGTGACGATGACATTGAATATATTTCATATAATTAAATTTATACCGAGCCTTTACTGTTGCATTGTCTCACTGACCTCTAAGTTTAACTAAGATTTGTCTACAGAACTTTCTTGAATTTTATATAAAAATAAATTGTGGAGCGAACTAAATAAACTTGAATTTTATGAAATTTCTCGTATTTGAGACTTTACTTGATATTTTGAACACTGGAACAGTGGGGTAAGTATGGCTAACTGTACAATACTAGTACAGCAAACCTCGGACAAATAACTCGGACAAATATGAATTTCCTAATTTATAATATTATAATCCTTTACATCAGTTCACTGTCTTTGATAGTAGAACACTTGTATTGAATCAGATTATTGAATTTACCAACACCTGTCATTTTTTCAGCTGCCCTGACAATATTTACATTGATGTCTCATGTTTCGTAAACTGTAATATAGTAACTCTGTTGTAGAATGGTGAAGGAAATTGCCAGATCTGTTTCTGAATGAAAAAAGTGGATAAAAAACAAGCTACTTATAGTTTTGTATTCTGTGTTTAAAATGGGTGAAATGTGGTAATGAAAATCAGAGGGAGAGCAAATATAGACATGTACATACAGTGTGTGACATGTACATAAACAGTATGCGACATGTACCTTTACAGTATTTGACAAATATAGTATGATAATGTTACATGTACAGTGTTTGACATGTACAGTATGTGACTTGTACAGTTTCTGACATGTACGGTATGTGACATGTACATTATGTGACATGTGCATTATGTGGCATGTACAGTATGGGACATGTACATTATGTGACATGGACAGTTTCTGACATGTAATGTATGTGACATATACAGTGTGTGACTTGTACAGTTTCTGGCATGTACAGTATGTGATGTGTACAGTATGTGACTTGTACAGTTTCTGACATGTACAGTATGTGACATGTACAGAGTATGTGACATGTACAATTTCTGACATGTACCGTATGTGATATGTACAGTATGTGACATGTACAGTATGTGATGTACAGTATGTGACATGTACAGTTTCTGACATGTAAAGTTTGTGACATGTACAGTATATGACTTGTACAGTTTCTGACATGTACGGTATGTGCTGTATGTGATGTGTACAGTATGTGACATGTACAGTTTCTTACATATACAGTATGGTAATGTACATTATATATCATAATTCTATAGGAAATATTTGTATTTTATATCGGTATAGTTCAGGGTTCTCAATATGTTTGTGGCCAACAGGCTCGAAAGCTAGACTAACAGGCCTGCTATCGGGGTACCAGGCATTTTCAAGCAATATTTTATAAACTTTTGAGATTCCTAACCGGCTAAAACACATTTCTAAGCGGCTAAATTGGCCTGCAGCCTGCTGTTATTGAGAACCCTGTAGTTAACTATAACTCAATTCCAAATAACACATTAATTTGTTCATTCATACATGTTATATTTTATATAATTATATCTTCCGCCCTTTAACATAACGTCAAATATTACATGACGTCACGTCCGTTGTTTATTATAATGTATTATTCTGACGAAGGTGCAATGCCGAAACCTGAAAATGCATTGACAAATTTAAACACATGTTTTTGTTATTTAAACTGTATTGTAATGTGCATTATGTGACATGTACATTATGTGACAGGATTGTACAGTATGTGACATGTACACAGCATGTACAGTATGTGACATGTGCATTATGTGACATGTACATTAACAGCATGTGACATGTACAGTTGGTGGCATGTACAGTATGTGATATGAGCATTATGTGACATGTGCATTAACAGCATGTGACATGTACAGTAGGTTGCATGTACAGTATGTGACATGTGCATTATGTGACATGTACATTAACAGCATGTGACATGTACAGTAGGTGGCATGTACAGTATGTGACATGTGCATTATGTGACATGTACATTAACAGCATGTGACATGTACAGTAGGTGGCATGTACAGTATGTGACATGTGCATTATGTGACATGTACAATATGTGACATGTGCATTATGTGACATGTACATTAACAGCATGTGACATGTACATTAATAGCATGTGACATGTACAGTATGTGACATGTACAGTATGTGACATGTACAGTATGTGACATGTACAATATGTGACATGTAAAATGAAACAGTTCATGGACTGGTGTTTAATTGTCCTGTCCATGATTTCAAGTTTACTGTAATTACAGAAAACAGATCAAACACTAGTCCTCATATATCACAGGTCTCCTGAGAGAACATCATTATTTATCTCCCGGGGTATCCCGTCATTAAGGAAGACATCTTGTCTGTGAAATACTTGAAACATAGATGATTTGATTGAATGAAATTTGTCTGTCTGTTTAAAAGGTTTTGATATTTAATCTGATGTATAATGAGCATTTTTTGACAGTTTGTGAATCATCAATACTTAGAATGACTTTACATTTTGATGACATGGTTATATAATTGGCTTGACTCTTCATTTTCCCATGTTCTGCACGACAGGCTGACTATCTCACTGTGTGAGATTATCTCTTTATGAATGAAAAACTGGGATAGTCTCGGAAGGTGAATATTCTTGTCTAGTTTGTATGACTGATTACGTATCATGTTGCTGTATTTAAAACAGGGTAATATAGCACTGTTATACGGTAGATTTTGGTGTTGAAAATCTTTTTAATGATTTACTTGTCTGGCTTCCTTACATTTTAATGGATTAAAAACGTGAATGATGATTTTGTGCAAAACTGTTGTCATGGTAATCAGTATCTGCAACAAGTAGTTGTTTAGCGGAGTAAATTCTGAACCATTTAGAGCTCTCATTTGATCCTTAAGATGAAATTTTGAATCTTGAAATTAGCAAAATAAAATTCTGACTCTTGAGAATTTGTACTATAGGGTCAGGTCAAATGTACTGTTTCATAGATAAGAAATTTTGTTGACTCAAAAAATTTGTATCCGCTAAGGATAATTGTTTACCCTCAATATTTGATGTTTTGTGAGCATCCTGCAAATGCGTTGTAAATATTCAAACATTAAAATTTTCTTCCTTGATATTTACTCTGAAGTCTGACCTTTACTCTAAAGTCAAATCAATTCTGTCTCCCTTGGATTTTCTGTTTTAATTGAAGTTATGCATTTGCAGTCTTCGAATTTAGCCCTGCTCCAAGGACTGAGTCCACCAAAATGGTCATTTGTCCAGTAATTTTTTTCAGTGATAATTTAGTCCAAATTTCCAGTACTTGAAAAAGCTTTTCACAATTCTTTAAAACCAGTAACGCTATGCCTGCTATATTTCTTCCTTCATTCAATAGCAATTTACCAATGAATGACTCATAGCGTCTTCTTTCCAATGGTACCGATTGTATTAATGTATAATGACAAACCAAAAATGTAATGCATTTTTTTTATACTCTTAAAATGGGAACACCCACTGTGGCTGGGCATTCGGCGTCCACAATGGTATACACTCTCTAATTCAAACAGTTTTAATCTGATCATTACCAAACTTGATGAAAATGGCCTTTAGATCATGGTCAAGATCCATAACTAGGCATTTCTGAGTTATGCCCCTTGATGCCTTGAAAAATGAATTATGACGGGCATATTTTGTGACCTGGCACTTTTGTTGTAGACTGGACAAGACATATGTCCGTAAGTGTAGCTTCAGCTAGCAACAATTTGTCCTGCTATTTTTACATTATCCAATCACTCCGGAAGGATTGAATTTGCTCGATTAAATTATAGAAGTGTTCCGTTTCATGGAAAATACTTGAATGAAATTTACAGAGAACATGTTATGTGTGATATATTACACTGTCTACCACAGATTGATAAATCAAAGAGAACGTTTACTGTGTTTAATGAATCAAACTCTGATAAGACAATTTTTGTTTGTAAAAAAATGAAAATTTATTGCTAAGGTGAATGTGATGAAATCTTGAAAAATTTGTTGATTTTTGCTAAATTAATTTTGAATGAAATAATCTGAACTTCTGGCGTCGATGGTTTGTAATGCATTCAATTATAAAAATGGACGCCAGCTGAGTGAGGTGTCGCCAACTTTTGAAGAATAATTGATGCAGCAACAAAATTTGTAAAAATACCATCAATGATGAATCTGTTTTATCCAATATTAATTTGATGTAAATTTACATTTTTTTGTAGAACATTATTTATGATTTGTACTCTACATTTTTTGTTTGTTACCGTGGTGATAAAAAGTTGTTATGGTCTAAATATCAGTTATTACATTTAACTGACGTTTTCTTTTACATGGGAACGGTGGTTTAGTTGGTACATACTGGTAGTAAACACGATTAAAATAACAGTTTTATATCAAATAAATCATATAATTGTTTCAGCTTAGCTTTTTGCAACTCGTAAAATGCGACAGTTCGATAGTTTTCAATTGTTTTTTTTTCCACTGAGGTAAAATATAGCACCAACAACCAGGAGTAGAACCTTTGACCTTCTATAAACTATCCGGGCATTTTCCTCCATGTAAAATTTTGTCCCAGTTAAAGATTTGAACTTACAAGCATCGGCATCAGTTACCGTCTGCCTTCATCTGCATTGGGTACTGTCTGCCTTCATCTGCATCGGGTACTGTCTGCCTTCATCTGCATCGGGTACTGTCTGCCTTCATCTGCATCGGGTACCGTCTGCCTTCATCTGCATCGGGTACCGTCTGCCTTCATCTGCATCCGTCTGCCTATACCTGCCTCTATCAATCTGATTAATCTTGTGGAAAATTCTGTTTAAGTTATGCATGCACACAATGCAGGCTCTGATGATTTTTACTCCAAACAGTTGGATAAAATTGTTTTTATTTGAAAATTACGACATATACGAATATGTTCAATAGTTTATACTTCATTAAGCAGCGAATCCAGTAAATCACAATAAATAGGTTGCCATGGTGAATATGCAGTTATTGGAAAAACTGGCTATGAGAAAATATTCTGTTGCCATAGGTTTTTGAATGTTTTCAACTTCTGTAGAATCATGTGCAGGTAAAGAGTGTCTAGTTATATTTGAATGTTTGATGAATAATTCAATAAGTAAAATGCAACTTGCCAAAAGTGCTTTCTGTATACCGGTACATGTATTTGCAGTGAATGTTTTATGTTGAAAGACAATTTTAAGAGAATACTGTGCATGATTTTTTCCAACTGTACAATTGAACTTCTAATTACATCTAACCTCTCTAGAGCAACAACCTCACTGCAACATTACCTCTCTAGAGCAACAACCTCACTGCAACATTACCTCTCTAGAGCAGCAACCTCACTGCAACATTACCTCTCTAGAGCAACAACCTCTCGGCAACAACCTCTCTAGAGCAACAACCTCTCAGCAACAACATGATTCTGCTTCTCTTGAAGGGTGTTGCTATGGATAAGTTGCACTGTACCAGCTTTCTTTTCTTTCATATATTTACTTGTATGAATTTCAAGAAATAACGGTGTTTAAAAAATTCCAAATCTGATTTAAAGGCCTAGAATTAATTGTTTATTTCTGGTTACCTGCTCATTAAAGATAGGCTAGGTAGGTAGGGAATTTTTTTCTTTGTTAGTGTCCAGGAAGATAAAAAAAGAGAAAGTGGATGATCTTTTCCTCAGGCCTATAAAAAGTCTAGGGTCAGAGGGGGGGGGGGGGTTAAGGAGTAGGTCGGGTAACCAAAAACAAACAAATTTTTAATGCCTTATGTCAATATATTGATGCGTATCCTAAGAAAACACAAGTTGTTTTCTGAGATATCACATTTCGGAACTCTTTGCTAAGATATTTCTTGTTAGCTTTGATTTGTTAAAACTCCTTCAGATTATTGTGGGAATCCCTTTGAGGGTACAGCCCCCAGATACAATATGTCAAATAGGGGAAGGGCCCTTAAAAAGTCAAATGCCATTTAAGTCAATTTTTACAAAATGTTGTGAAATTATTTCATTTGAATAGTAAAATTTTTGTAAAGGGACTTTGTTCGTTTTTACAGGAAGGAGCATAAGGGGACAAGGCGATTTATTTTTCACATGTTGTCATTTAATAATCCACTTGTATTCAAATAAAGCCGCGAAAATCAACTCGCTTCCTGTTTGAATATTTGAAGATAATAAATGGGCCTTTGATCAATCTCGATTACTCGGTGTTATAAAATGTACTGATAAAACTAAAAAAAACATCGTTTCAATGTTACTTAAGGGTCTGTTTTGAGGGTCTTGGTATTTCCTTTCAAATTGACAGAAATCTAAAGGATTAAGAGGGGTAATTTTGAAGAAAGGAGGCTAAGGTTACCTTGTAAGACGTGTATTAAATCTTCCTGTACAGTTGTTAAATGTTGGAATCTCGTTCTTTGATGTTTTGTAGAATATTGACTAATAAGTTAGGGGTTTTCTTGATGTTTTGGGGGAGGCGCCCTAGCCCTTAATATGAGGATGAAATAGCGGGTTAAAGCCCCTTTTGGGGAAAAAATACTGGCCTGAAACTAAAAAGGAAGGAATTCTGTATTTATTTGAGTTGATGAAATCACTATTAATAAGGAGGGCATATGTCTCGGTAAAGTTTATTAAAGTAGATAGTTCATTAAACATGGTAAAGGTCGCCGTAGTGTAAAGGTCATGATATATAATCCTCATCACTATGGGTTGTTTGTCACTTTCCATTTAATTGCTCCATAGAAAGACTACTAGTTTCCTGTCACTGTACGATTGTATCATGTTTAACCCAAATAAAAATGGTATGGTCTAATGTATGACAGAATGATTTATTTGACGTTATCATTGCCATCTTTTATCTTCAGAATTATAAAACCTCCTTAACTCGATGGTCACTGCATATTAATTTTTTGATAAGATGGCAATCTTTCGTTGCTTATCTAAAATAAATCTTTAATATTTTTAAAAAAGAACATTACCATAAAATTATGAATAAAGATACCATGATCTTAAAAAATGGGTATCAAAATTTCACAACTAAGTTTTTCATCTTGTCACTTCCCGTTCTTAAATTAGTTACAAAAAAAACCCAGAAATATTAGTTACTGACTGGTAGCCAACTTTAACATTTTATCAGTTTTAATACCAAACTGTTAAACAGCCAAATAGTAGCGGTTGTGATTGACTTCTATATTTATGTGAAGTATGTCGTGATATATTATGGTACTTCTAGATTTATAATTATTATATATAATGGTAAATATAATGAAAATAATTAACATTAGGTAACATAGGTATGATATATATATATATATTTTAATTGCCGACCAGTTTCGTCCTTCAATTTATCAGGGCAATAATACAAAAATGGGGTCATATATATGTAGTCAAACGGTCAAACCTGTGAACAAAGGCCAACCTTGTGAAAGACAAAGTGTGGCCATTCATTTGCAAGTGGCCTTTATTCGGAGATCATTTTGTTCAAAATAATGATTTTTCGCTAATCGGCGGATTTCCATTTTTTCAGTCTCCCAATTCGTTTCAAGATTGGAAATGAGCCCAGACTTGACCCGTGGCCTTTCCGATATTTTTCTCATTTGCCATTTTCGTCCCTGTATGTGTATTTGTGTTTTACATCTAGATGTATATGATACATGTCGATATTTGTTGACTAAATTTTTCAGGTGAAAGCTATACATGGTCTAGGTACTACAATAGATGTTATACTTGTCAATGGTAAACTGAATGAGGGAGATCACATTGTTATAGCAGGGACAGAAGGGCCGATTGTTACACAAATTAGGGGCCTACTCATGCCCCAACCAATGAGAGAACTCCGTGTTAAGGTGAGTAAAAAAGGGTTTCGCTTCTTTTCGGGCCCTAGTGGGTAATCCCATTTATTTTTCCCGTCACATAGTTTGTAAAGGTCGGGAAACCATTCTTTACAAACTACATTATAGATCCTGTAAAACTACTAGATCCCTCAATCACCTTAACTACCATGCTCAGGTACCTCCAAAATGCGTTTTTCACATATATTATTTTATTTAAATCATTTTTGCCTTCTTACAGATAAAAGGTCATTAAACTATCTTAAGACATTTCTGATTTAGGGACCTGTGAGAAGATCCCTTAAATGATAGGAGATTAATGAAGTTACTATATTATCATATAGATAGCTATCTTAAAACATGACTTTACCACCTTTTTATCAAACATGTGCCCAGTATGATAGAAAAATTGAGGGCAATTTTTTGTAGAAAATCTTAAAATGGAAAATGCTTGACTGAAATGTAAATCATAGAATAAGGGGACCTCTGTGTCCATCACAGGCCCTTTACCGCTGTAAGTTGAATCCCACACATGGCCAAATTTCTCATGTGAGGGAGTTGCCAGCTAGCTGACTGGAAGTTTTGTAAGCATTGCTAGGTTCTAGCCAGGTGTGTGTATGGGGACTTCCTCCACTATTTAAGCTGAAAAAAGGTCGCCATATGGCAGTTGTTGATGCAATGTTCAAACACCAGAAAACAGATAATTGAAACCCATCTTGAAAATACAAATGTACTGTCACATCAGATTTTAATTCATTAATCATCGGGTTTGATTTAGCTCCAATCAAATATTTTATGTTCAACACTTTTAACTTAATATTTTTATTTCATTATTAAACAATATCGTCTTGAAGTAATGATACAATCACAGGGCTCGAAAAATCCTCTTGTCTGTTCGTAATTATGAGTTGAAATTGACTTGGGACAAGTTAAAATGCTGTAAAACTGCTGGTGTTTAAACCTCTAAGCTTGTTGATCAGGATAAAGGTGCTTTGTAAGCATCTCGAATATTTTACTATAAAAAAGTGTGTGCACTTTTATTCCTATATTTGTGTTAAATTCTGTAGAACAGTTTATTATATCATGATACACTTTTTGTACTAATTGTACAAAAAACTTAAAGTGCAGGAAACTCTATCTTTCATGTTCTGACTTTTTTTGCTTTAAACTTTCATTCAACTCTCAGGGATGTTGCGCAATATTCACTTTGATATCTAAAACGCAAAGATTGTCACATAACTATATATAATTATATACTAAAATATTATACATTTACATGTTAAAAACATGCACTAGTTTTATATTTTCAACAAAAAAAAAATTGGAATTTCTTACAAGGTTCATATTTATTGTTTGTTTATCAGACCTGTGTTTTCGGAATAGTTTATTTGAAATTTCTGTTGGAGGCTGCCATGGTTGTGGTCTGCAAAGAATTCTCTAGCCTTCAAATATTGCGAGTTCAAATCCCAACTTGGACCAAAATTCACATTTGAGGAAAATGTACAGCTATGTAAGAAAGGTCAGCGTTCCTACCCCAGTGTATGCTTGGGTTATTTCTCAAGCATGAAAGTTGGACGGTTGCTAACTCACACTGACTGTTGGTATGATATTAGTGGAAACACAGCATTTATAATTTCTGTTTAATAACCAGCATCATGATACTGTGGAATCATTAATTTTCGTTGGGGATTTGTTTTCGTGGATGAGTCAACCCACGAAATCAACGAAAACAAATCCCCACAAATTCAAATGCAGAAATAAGGCATTTATTTTTTTCATAAATAAAAATCCACTAATTTATTTCCCCACGAAATAACCTTTTAAGTAAAATCCATGAAAATTGAGCGCAACAAAAATAAATGAGAATACAGTAATTATAAGATTGTATGTTCTGTATTTTATTTTCAGGCTCAATATGAACATTATAAGGAAGTGAAAGCTGCTCAGGGCGTGAAGATTATTGGTAAAGATTTAGAGAAAGCTTTAGCTGGTCTACCACTGTATGTTGCCCATGACGACGATGAAATTGAGTATTACAAGGTTAGTACAAGGAGAATCTTCTGTATTCTTGTAATTTTGTTTCTTGTTAGATATGTCAATATTTAGTTATGTGATGACATTATCTGATGTGTGAGGTAACAGTTGATTCAATAGTTGTTGATCTGGTGTTCACATTTAATGAACAAGTTATAGATTAGATCCTTATTGATGTACAGTACAACATCTGTAGGGCAACACCCTGTTGGAGCTGAAAACATTGGCCGTTGTATAGAGGTTGTTGCTCTACAGAGGTTCGCTCTGGAGTGGTTTTAGTGTATTGCACTTATTTGATCTGGAAAGTTTATACAAGTTTTGCAAGAATGTACCTTAATTTAAATATACATTTAACTATTAATTTTTATAGCATCATTAATAATCAACTCTTTGCACCAACTTAATAGATCACACTTGATAGTTAGATGCTTAGATCTTAGTTAACAATGATTTGGGCGGCGGCTGTGGTCCAGTGGACGGTGCGCTGGATTTATAACCCAGCCATCCTGGTACGATCCTCAGTTATGGCCGGTCATACTTTTCCATAAAAATTTGACCAAATGTGGAGAAGTTGACTGCTTCTTGTTGAAGGGTAAGTTAGTACTGGTTAGAATATAGTCCAGGAAAACTGATTAGATGAACTGGCAGCTGTATAGAACTGACAAATTGTTGAAAATGTGGTTAAACCCACAGAAACACACTTTATACCTGGACAATTAAATCTCAGTTAACAATTATTCTGTTAGTTTAGCCTTACTTCAGGTTAACACCTGTAATTGTTGACTTCTCAGGGTTGCCATATATACATAAACTAGCATAAAATGAAATATTCTGCCGAGTGTCAGGTTACGTTTTAATTTAAATGATCACAGTGACTTTGATTGTACATTAAATATGTCATATCCTGTCGGTAAATGTATAATGACTAGACATTTAGGAGGCGATATTATGTTTAATAAAACACTATGATATGTCCTCTAACATTTCGTTTTGACCTTTACCCTTCAAAATTTGTATTTTGCTGTTTTGTCGACTTAAATTTTTTTAGATGAAGTTGTTTATCTTGTAAGTTATTCCCGAAAACTGATATTTTTTGAGCATTCAGGAAACAATAAAATCAGAATTACATGATTTTTTAATACAAATCTGTTGTCCTCATTTTGTACAAGGTATTAATTAAACTCAGAATGTTTATTGTAACTTTAATTATAAACTGCGATCACATTACAATCAAACCTTTGTTAGCGGCCTCCTCCAAATAAAGGCGACCTTTTGAATAAAGGTCATACTTTGAAAATTATTCGTTGATTGTGTTAGATCGTACTGACTTCTGATTAAAGGGTGTCTGTCAATAAAGGCCACATTTTGTCTTTCCGCAGGGTGGCTTTTATACACGGGTTTCACCGTATCTGTTTATGATGTCTTTAATTTGTCACATTCCAAACTGTCACATTAGATTTTCTGCCCCTGTGATTTTCTTCGGTTTATTAAAACTTTAATTGTTTTCAGCCACAAGTTTCGTTTTAGCTCACTAGAGCACAATGTGCTGAAACAATTAAATCTTCCTTTAAGAAAGTTGTGACATTAAAATGATCAAATTTTGATACTTATGGAAAATGTTAAGTTGTAGTAGTAGAGGAACATGGATGTTCCTTTTGTATGTTTTTTTTTACGGGTAAAACGTCAAGGTCTGATTTACATTGAAATCCACCTTTCAGCACTCATGTTGCAAATTTCATGATTTTTTGTGTTCGATATATTTTTTTTTTAAAGATCTCATGTTTGCATTTGTAACAAGTTTTTACCTCTGTTAAAAAAGGAGGAAAAAATTTGACATAGTTTCACACATTTAAATGTTTGAATGGTTGAAATTGTAAGATAAAACAGAAGCCTTCGTTAATTGTTACTTTATCAATTAGCAGCAAGACGCTTGTAACTTGATTCAGTTATTTAACAATACCGTATTGTCGTACAATTTCCGCCATTATATTCAAGCATGAATTTTTATCGCCTTATCTACGATCTATGCCTCGCGTTGTCTGACAGATCTACATGTGATACTGGAAATATGAAGCAAGCGTTTCGTGACTTGGATGACATTAGTAATTTAATACGGTAATTAAAAAATGAATGAAAAACAAAATAAAGCTGGTGGAAATAGTGTAGTATTAAGTTTAAATGAATTTGTCTTGCATTGAAGTGATAATTGCTTTTCTAATTGGCTAATAATGAGTTTTCTAAAATGCAGAATAATCATTTGTATAGAAGTGAAAGGAGAATATAATACATTCATGGACATAGCATGGATGTTGTGTGGGTTTCATATTGTTAGGCTCTATTTTTGAGGGGTTTTTTTTGTTGCTAAAATGGCTATTTCATGGGGACATAAACTGATCGATTTTTCCCAAAAAACATATTCCTTATTGTTTTTTGAAACATGGATGGTTGACTGATGCCAATTAATGAAAATTAGTGGTATCACAGAATTGAGATCACAGTTAATTTAGCACAATGATGATCTCATTTATTTATTTGTTCCATTTGTTATTAAAAAATTAAACTTGGAGATTGAAATTTTATCATTCTGAAGTTAAAATAATGTATAATTCACTACCTTATTATATCCACTATTGGCCTTCATGGATTTGTAATCAATGTCCCTTTGAGTTGGAATCCCATCCAGGATCATATTTCACATATAAGGCATATGTCTAGCTCGCCTACGGAAGGTCAGTAGATTTACCCAGGTGTCGGCCTGGAGTCTACCTCCACCTTTAAAGTTGGTAAATTAACCAAATGACCCTGACTGTTGGTGTGACGATAAACCTTGGTCACAAAAAATATCTATGTGACTTTTGCTGTAAACATTGAGTTTCATGGAAAAAATGTGGAAATCTATAATTCAGTTTTTTTTAGAAAGCTCTTCTTAGGAGGGGCTATAACTTTAACTCTTTATACTCCCTGTCCATTCCCATTGTCAGAAAAATCTAAAAATTAATTGCCACAATCTGAACTGGCTTCCTACAGGCCAGTCGAAATGTATGACTTGGCAGTATTTTGATGTTTATTTAACTAGAGTTATTTCCCTTTGATAATGACACATTATTCAAGGATGGTAAACGAATGGTCTTAAATCAACAAGACAGGTGTAAAATCTGGGGAACATAAGCCTGTAAGATTTAAATATGTCACACAGCTATAAATCGTGTCATGTGACCAGCTAGTAAGAGCGGCAAATTCATTCATAAAAACACCGAGATAAAGTGGCCGCCCTATTTACAACATTTTGAGGTAACTTAAGGGGAACTTCATACTGTACTGATTCTGATGATTTTACTCATTGATGCTAAGTTTCTTTTCTTTTAAGTTCTGATGGTTATAAATACCATAATTTTAGAGGATAACCCACCAGTTATACCAGTAAATTTATATAAATAAGTTACTTTGTAATTTGCTTTGAATAATTTTCAGTTTCATGTGTAACTGAGGTAAATATACAAGCAACCAGATAATATCAGTCTGCAAGGATAAACTGACAGTAAACTCTGAGCTTAGATTTACAGACAGTAGACTTTGAGCATAGTTAACTGTGAGCAAAAGTCTATATACAGTAAACAGTGAGCATAGATATATTTACAGTAGACAGTGAGCATAGATCTATATACAGTAAACATTGAGCATAGATCTATATACAGTAGACAGTGAGCATAGATTTATTTATAGTAGACAATGAGCATAGATCTATATACAGTAGACATTGAGCATAGATCTATATACAGTACAGTGAGCATAGATCTTTCGATTTATAGACAGTAGAATTTGAGCAAAAACTGTGGATATATTCATTGAAAAATAATTATCAATCTCATTTAGTAATTTATTCAGTTATTTTCCTTCTTATAGCACTGGAAGAAATTTTAAAAGTAATCAGTAAAAAAATATGATCACAGAAATGAAGTTATGTTGACTTTAAAATGAGATTGACATAGACATCTGAAATTAATTCATTTGTTTAAGACATGGTTAAGACTATGAATAAAATCTAAGAACATTGTAATTAAGTATTCTTCCAAGATAACATGTTAGAAATAGTGTGTTTATTTATTTTTCCCTCCTGTGTGTTTGTTTGGTGTGTAATTTTAAGGCATTTAAACAAAATTGAAATGTTATTTTGTGCTCTGTAGTATAAAATGGCCGTGGTAAATTCCTATTGTGATTTTATTTAAGACCCTGCTGAGCGTCTTGCCTTTTTGTATTACACCGGAACTAGTCAACAAAACACTGTGTTATTATAGTCAATGAGATAGGGGAATTAAAGGACTTCATAAATTTCTGTGGTATTATATGATGTAACTTCACTTTTAAGTGTCTACAGGGCGGTACCTGAACATTGTGATTGTCTACGTAATATGGTTTGTAATTATCCACTAGCAAGAAACCAGTGGGAATTTTTTTAGAATATGTCTGACCGTCAAATTTCTTCTATCATGTTTGTCTGGTTGCGCAAGAGTAGACTCGTACAATATCCTCCTTAACTGACGGGGATGATTTAGTATCGGCCACAGGTGGGATGAATTGCATTTGACAGCGAATGAACTTAAATTTGGTAAAATACATGCTAGACACCTGGGGTACTTAAACCCACTTGAAAATAGGCCCTATTTGTAAAAAGATTTAGCCCTTTTTGGAGTGGTTTTGTCGGTTTTGTTTATTTTGTTCGTACACGTTAAGTAAGCGTTTTTATTCGTTTATGCTCCCATACCTAGCCCTAGCATTCTCTATTCACTTTTTTATTTGCTTAAGAAATAAATTGCTTTTAATTGCATATTTCTCACTGTTACCTCACACTTTTTGTAAGACTTTTTAAAGCCACAGATTTATTTAATTTTAAATTTTGGTTACACAAATATTATAGTACTCAAAGTATCTAGAGCAGTGAAAAATGAGCAAAAGAATTTAATGGGTTTGTAAGTTTAGTCAATACAGATTTAATGCATTATAGATCTATATATCCTGCCTGTTTGTTTGTATAAAACAATATCTAACCCCTTGTTCTTAATTATGGGATTCACTATCTTGGTATATAAATCTGTTTTTGTTACTCGTAAGATGAGATGCTTAAAAAACAGTTCAGTGAGTCAAAATAAAATGTCTTACCTGGACATTAACCTCTTTACCTGTCTTACCTGGACATTAAACTCTTTACCTGACTTACCTGGACATTAAACTTATCACCTCTATAACCTGGACATTAACCTCTTTACCTGTCTTACCTGGACATTAACCTCTTTACCTGTCTTACCTGGACATTAAACTTATTACCTTTATTACCTGGACATTAAAGTTATTACTTCTATTACCTGGACATTAAACTTATTACCTCTATTACCTGGACATTAAACTTATTACCTCTATTACCTGGACATTAAACTTATTACCTGGACATTAAACTTACTACCTCTATTACCTGGACATTAAACTTATTACTTCTATTACCTGGACATTAAACTTATTACCTCTATTACCTAGACATTAAACTTATTACCTCTATTACCTGGACATTAAACTTATTACCTGGACATTAAACTTATTACCTCTATTACCTGGACATTAAACTTATTACCTCTATTACCTGGACATTAAACTTATTACCTGGACATTAAACTTACTACCTCTATTACCTGGACATTAAACTTACTACCTCTATTACCTGGACATTAAACTTATTACTTCTATTACCTGGACATTAAACTTATTACCTCTATTACCTAGACATTAAACTTATTACCTCTATTACCTGGACATTAAACTTATTACCTGGACATTAAACTTATTACCTCTATTACCTGGACATTAAACTTATTACCTCTATTACCTGGACATTAAACTTATTACCTGGACATTAAACTTACTACCTCTATTACCTGGACATTAAACTTATTACTTCTATTACCTGGACATTAAACTTATTACCTCTATTACCTAGACATTAAACTTATTACCTTTATTACCTGGACATTAAACTTACTACCTCTATTACCTGGACATTAAACTTATTACCTTTATTACCTGGACATTAAACTTATTACCTTTATTACCTGGACATTAAACTTACTACCTCTATTACCTGGACATTAAACTTATTACTTCTATTACCTGGACATTAAACTTATTACCTTTATTACCTGGACATTAAACTTACTACCTCTATTACCTGGACATTAAACTTACTACCTCTATTACCTGGACATTAAACTTATTACCTTTATTACCTGGACATTAAACTTATTACCTTTATTACCTGGACATTAAACTTACTACCTCTATTACCTGGACATTAAACTTATTACTTCTATTACCTAGACATTAAACTTATTACCTAGACATTAAACTTATTACCTCTATTACCTAGACATTAAACTTATTACCTGGACATTAAACTTATTACCTTTATTACCTGGACATTAAACTTATTACCTTTATTACCTGGACATTAAACTTATTAAGTTTACTTTAAAAAAACTAGTGCATTTGGTAACAAGCCTGTTCAAAATAAAGTATGTGTGTTTAGAA
Source organism: Lutraria lutraria (assembly GCA_964023205.1). Classification (NCBI taxonomy): domain Eukaryota; kingdom Metazoa; phylum Mollusca; class Bivalvia; order Venerida; family Mactridae; genus Lutraria; species Lutraria lutraria. The sequence goes on from OZ026833.1 coordinate 4,889,171, forward strand.
ATTAAATTACAGTCAAAACTCGTTATATCGAAGTTCGTGGGACTTGCCAAAATACTTCGATATAAACGAACTTCGATATAGGAATTTCGATACTCGTGTTTACATTTTAGAGCTAAAGTCAGTGTGTCGTAATAATAACGTAATCGTGTTATTTAGTGTACGGGAATGTAACGGGTTGTACGAATACGGCATTTATACCGGTACTTATACGGGTACTTTCGACATATATGTTTTGCTACATTTCAATTATGCATAAGATAGTTTCAAATGAGCGTATAGCAGCATTAATAATAATTCGTTTCATCAACAAAAAGTTTGTATCAGTTTTATAATCATGAGAATGGAAACTAACATGTTTATACAGCTGTCAATAATTAAATATCAATTTAAAATTGTAGGTGTTTGTTTGCGGAAAATGTGCGAACATTTCTTTTGTAAGTTGGCGACATAATTGGTTCGACATAGATGGTCACTTTATAGTTGAAAATATTTGGTTCGGACCGAAAATCTACTTCGATATATAAAAATATCGAGAACCACGAATTCGATATACGTGCGTTTTTTTAATATGTAATAAGAAGGATAAAAATCGGGACTTTATCTTTACTTCGATATAAGCGGGATTTCGATATAAGCGATTTCGATATAATGAGTTTCGACTGTATGTGACAGTAATTTGGATTATGGCCAAGGCTACTGACTTAATTGTCATAATGTAAAATTATTCATTATCCTGTAGTTCCACAAGCTACGTGAATGAAATCAAGTGATTTTAGTCACTTAGTTTTAATTGCGAGATTGCACCAAATGAAACAGATATGCGTTTTGAGTTTTTTATGAAACAGTTGTTATGACAGCTTGTATGAATGATCCGCTGTTTGTCTCTCAAGGTTGCTTTACTTTTATGACATTCATTTTCTCACTGATAGTGCAATATTGCAAAACTCGGAATATTTATTACTGCATAAAATCAGTGAGTCATGACTTGGTTTTGTAATCTGGATGATAAAGGGTATAAAAACCTCTGATATTTTGCTGCATTATCAGGTTACTCATTTCCGATTGTTGATATGCCTTGTGTGATATCAATTAATGACAGCTTTCTTCCTTCACAATTGGACAGGTTGCATCACTTTAAAATGCATAGCAACATAAATTCAATTGAACCATCAGTGTGGAACATTCATGAATGATAGAAGTACAGCTACAGGTTGATAATTAAAACTATCAGTTGATGTGACTAAAACTACCAGTCTAGTTCATACTATGCAGCCAGTCTAATCACACAATACAACCTGTTGTTCATACAATACTACCTACCAGTCTAATCATACAATACAACCTACCAGTCTAATCATGCAATACAATCTACCAGTCTAATTATACTATACAACCTACCAGTCTAATCATCCACTACAACCTACCAGTCCAATCATGCAATACAACCTACCAGTCCAATCATGCAATACAACCTACCAGTCTAATCATACTATACAACCTACCAGTCTAATCATGCAATACAACCTACCAGTCCAATCATACAAAACAACCTACCAGTCTAATCATACAATACAACCTACCAGTCTAATCATACAATACAACCTACCAGTCTAATTATACAATACAACCTACCAGTCTAATCATACAATACAACCTACCAGTCTAATCATACAATACAACCTACCAGTGTAATCATACAGTACTACCTACCAGTCTAATTATACAATACAACCTACCAGTCTAATCATACAATGCAATCCACCAGACTAACCATACAATACAACCTACCAGTCTAATCATACAATACAACCTACCAGTCTAATCATACAATACAACCTACCAGTCTAATCATACAATACGACCTACCAGTCTAATCATACAATACAACCTACCAGTCTAATCATACAATACAACCTACCAGTCTAATCATACAATACAACCTACCAGTCTAATCATACAATACAACCTACCAGTCCAATAATACAATACAACCTACCAGTCTAATCATACAATACAGCCTACCAGTCTAATCATACAATGCAACCTACCAGTCTAATCATACAATACAACCTACCAGTCTAATCATACAATACAACCTACCAGTCCAATAATACAATACAACCTACCAGTCTAATCATACAATACAACCTACCAGTCTAATCATACAATACAACCTACCAGTCTAATCATACAATACAACCTACCAGTCTAATCATACAATACAACCTACCAGTCTAATTATACAATACAATCTACCAGTCTAATCATACAATACAACCTACCAGTCTAATCATACAATACAACCTACCAGTCTAATTATACAATACGACCTACCAGTCTAATCATACAATACGACCTACCAGTCCAATAATACAATACAACCTACCAGTCTAATTATACAATACAACCTACCAGTCTAATTATACAATACAACCTACCAGTCTAATTATACAATACAACCTACCAGTCTAATTATACAATACAACCTACCAGTCTAATTATACAATACAACCTACCAGTCTAATCATACAATACAACCTACCAGTCTAATCATACAATACGACCTACCAGTCTAATCATACAATACAACCTACCAGTCTAATCATACAATACAACCTACCAGTCTAATCATACAATACAACCTACCAGTCCAATAATACAATACAACCTACCAGTCTAATCATACAATACAGCCTACCAGTCTAATCATACAATGCAACCTACCAGTCTAATCATACAATGCAACCTACCAGTCTAATTATACAATACAACCTACCAGTCTAATCATACAATACAACCTACCAGTCTAATCATACAATACAACCTACCAGTCTAATTATACAATACGACCTACCAGTCTAATCATACAATACGACCTACCAGTCCAATAATACAACCTAACAGTCTATTATACAATACGACCTACCAGTCTAATTATACAATACAACCTACCAGTCTAATCATACAATACAATCTACCAGTCTAATCATACAATACAACCTACCAGTCTAATCATACAATACAACCTACCAGTCTAATCATACAATACAATCTACCAGTCTAATTATACAATACAACCTACCAGTCTAATTATACAATACAACCTACCAGTCTAATCATACAATACGACCTACCAGTCTAATCATACAATACGACCTACCAGTCTAATCATACAATACAACCTACCAGTCTAATTATACAATACAACCCAACAGTCTAATCATACAATACGACCTACCAGACTAACCATACAATACAACCTACCAGTCTAATCATACAATAAAACCCAACAGTCTAATCATACAATACAACCTACCAGTCTAATCATACAATACAACCTACCAGTCTAATCATACAATACAACCTACCAGTCTAATCATACAATACAACCTACCAGTCTAATCATACAATACAACCTACCAGTGTAATCATACAGTACTACCTACCAGTCTAATCATACAATACAACCTACCAGTCTAATCATACACTACAATCTACCAGTCTAATCATGCAATACAACCTACCAGTCTAATCATACAATACAACCTACCAGTCTAATCATACAATACAACCTACCAGTGTAATCATACAGTACTACCTACCAGTCTATTATTAAACCTTTGTGCATTGAACAAAACATGAATGAATTATAATGGTATGCGTAATTTTAATAATGTGAATCATATTCATATTTATTTTTTAATAAACACATTCTTGCATAATGAAGAAGTCATCTTTGCGAGATGAATGGTTCTATTCTTTGTATTTCGGTCGATTTCATTTTTACCAGTTTATGCATTTTGAAAAACAGATGCGCAACCATTCTTATGATGGCTGTTTCCGGTTAGTTTTCTTTATGTCATTTTAACAGTATTTTTCGTTTTGTATTCTGTTGTTTTCCTAAATTTTGGTCAACATTTTGTTGTCAGTTCAGAGTTTGATTGAAAAGGGTTTGTTGTCTTCAGGATTTCAAGTTTACTAGATATTTAATCGTGTTACAAGTTAGACCATTTTGAATGTGAGATATTTTGCTGAAACCTATTCGACTTGATTCCTGTCTAGAGTTAATAGAGTCACGTACACAGTGGTCTTCATATATGCCTATGACTATGTCTGTACTGGTGCCAGGGCGCTCCGTGGTCAACTGATAATGGTCTCTGACTAGTAATCACTTGCACCTTACAGCTGCGAGTTTGAATACCAAGAAGGACCAAATTATACATTTGTGGGAACTGTCACGCTAGCTTCAGTAGGTCTGTGGTTCCCAAGGTGTAAGCATAGGGGTCTAGCTTCTTCCACTCAGCCACAGTGAGTGACCTGTGACACTTACTGATGGATGCGACACTAAACTCCATTCTATATGTGTATCATGTATGAGGACATGTTACAGCCAAACCTGTGTACAAAGGCCACCAATCAGAAAGACCTAATTTGGCATTTATTGACAGGTGACCTTTGTTTGGAGGTTATTTTGTTCAATTAAATCAATGTTGGGTTTTAAAAGAATGGCCTTATTGGAAGGTGGCCACGAATAAGGGTTTGGCTATATTTTATTGTCTTAAAATTGTGTCATAGAACTGTTTGTGTTACATAAGTGTTAAATCTATGACCAACATGTTAAAGGACCCCTTATGTACTTAACTCAGTTTTCATGACTTCAATAAAAACATATATGAAGCATTTTTATTCATAAATAACTTCCGACCTCGTTTTTATCTGCAAGGATTGAATCATCAAAGAAGATTTTACAATCCTGCTGCTAAAAATCTTGAAAATTTTACACAAATTGTCATTTCGTGTTTATTTAGATATAATATATAGTCTCTATCAGCAATCATTTCTTCTGATGCCAGAATTCTCACCTTAGGTGTTAAAAAACATATCTCTGTATTAATATTATGCAATGACAGCTTTCAAAAAAAGTAAACATCAGATAATTTATATCCCTTTGTCAGTATTGATATTGACCTGCTTGCAATACTGGTTTGTTTAAATCTCACTTACTTGACAAAAAAAAAACCAAAGATTTTATGGAAGATCTTATCATGAAAGGTTAAGTTAGTACTGGTTAGAATATAGTCCAGGAAAACTGGTTAGGTGAATCAACTGGTATATATTACTGAAATATCATAGAAAAATGTTGTTAAAGGCCCATAGAAACAAAAACAGTCTCTTAATACGGAGCGGTTTTATTAAATCAATAGAATTAGAGGTTTAATAATGGTTGCCAAAGTGATTTCATATTTTATTTTTTATACAATCTCATAATTTCAATTTAGTATTCTGTATTCAAACCAAAACAATTGCACTTATTGCTTTTATCTTAAGATTTATGGTTGCAGAAGATTGTTTGATTACCTCGATTTAAGTCCCAAATATTTCTGTCTTATAAATTTCTGCTCATGTTTTGTGGCCTAACTTTGATAGGAGAGCATTCAGTATGGTGACAGGCACTGAAAAATTTTGGAAATGGACAATCTAGTATGTGTTATGCAACAAAGTTTTAATTGTGTCTGGGTTAGGTCTCATGGTGATGGCGACTACTCAACGTGATAGTGACTGCTCATCATGATGATGACTGCTCAACGTGATTGTTAGAACTTATTGTGATGGTGACTACTCAACGTGATAGTGACTACTCAAAATGATCATGACTATGCAGTGTGATTGTGACTACTTAACGTGATTGTGTTTGTTAACTTACATAAGAAATTTCTTTGTATTTCACAGGAAGAACTATCAGGTGCTCTTAAAGATGTCCTGAACTCCATCAAGCTCACTGAACGTGGTGTATTTGTACAAGCGTCTACTCTGGGTTCCCTGGAAGCTTTGTTAGAATTTTTGAGAACATCTAAAATACCAGTAAGTTTAGCTTCAAAAAATGTTTTTCTTGATAATAATGTCTTTATTTGTATATTTGATGCTAAGTGCAGTCATTCACACCCCCTCTTGGTTAAATCATTGGCTTTTTTTCTCAGTTTGCTTCTAATGAGTTATTTGGTCAGTGATTGCAGGTCGTTGCTTAAGCTCAATGTATACTGGTAGGAAGATAATCACTGATATCTCAAAAATATTAAAAATTATATTATTTATGGAGGAATTTTACCTTTACTGATTTTCCCAATAATTGCCCGACATAGTCCATTGTTTGCCCATCATAGCATGATATTAGTCATGTATCACCCCAAAGTTATTCCAATTAATGTCCATAGTTAGCCCAGCATCGCCTGAAGATAGTCTGACTCAATAATAATAATAAAAAGTTAGACCTACATCACTCATAGTTTGCCCAGCATGACCTTATCCAAGGCCAACATCACCCAAAGTTAGCCCGAAATCACCCAAAGTTAGCCCGAAATTGCTCAAAGTTAGCCAGAAATCACCTAAAGTTAGCCAGAAATCACTCAAAGCCCGAAATCACCCTAAATTAACCGTTCATTGCCTGATGTTGGCCCAACTTTACCATTGTTGACTGATCATTGTTCTTTTTCAGTATGCTGGTATTAATATCGGTCCTGTACATAAGAAGGATATTATGAAAGCATCTATCATGTTAGAGCACGATGAACAGTAAGTAAATAATCCATAAATTCTGGACTCCTGGGTGAAATTTTCAATAAGTTTATCCTTGATGGAAATATTCAGTTAATAACAGTTACTTCTTGATTCACTTTGATTTAATATCGCACCAACAAGTACTTGGTTACTTTTTGACTCATTTTGGTTTGGAAGAGGAACCCTGGGCGTATACTTGGGTAGAACCACTGACCTTCCATAAGCTAGCTGGACATCTTGACCTCACATGAGAAAATTGGTGCGGGTTGGATTCTTGGAGTCTGAATAATAAAAAATTAGTTTTTAACAAATTAATACCAATAACATAATGAATATTACTATTTACATATTAATTTTAAACAATATAATTATACTTGTTGCTTATTCCTTTTGTTGGTGCTTGCTACATGGCAATAACCTGTTGATGTGCCATAAAACAGCATTAAATAAATACTGACCATTAATTGTATTTTATGTCTATATTTCAGGTGGGCTGTGATTCTTGCGTTTGATGTCAAAGTTGAACGTGAGGCCCAGGAACAAGCAGATTATTTAGGAGTTAGGATATTTACAGCTGACATTATATATCATCTCCAAGACAAATTTCTCAAATTCAGAGATGATCTTAAAAAACAGAAACAAGAAGAATTCAAAAATATTGCTGTGTTCCCGTGTAAACTGCGTGTTTTACCTCAATGTATATTTAAATCTCGGGATCCTATAGTTATAGGAGTTTGCGTTGAATCTGGCCTTGTGAAGAATGGGACACCTATCTGTGTTCCTGGTAAAGATGTAAGTATGAAACTTATTGACCCTGTTGTTTTTCTGTCTATCCTAGATTTCTTTCAGTCTATTCAATATTTTCTTGCCAAGAATTTTTGTGAACTTTTCCCCTGAAGTGGATGGAAGTGTTAGTGAAAACACAGAATGGAAAACCTCTAATCAGATAACCTCTCTAAATTGAACCCATATAAACTCTTAATAAGAAAACCTCTCTAAATTGAACCCATATAAACTCTTAATAAGGAAACCTCTCTAAATTGAACCCATATAAACTCTTAATAAGAAAACCTCTCTAAATTGAACCCATATAAATTCTAATAAGAAAACCTCTCTAAATTGAACCCATATAAACTCTAATAAGAAAACCTCTCTTAATTGAACCCATATGAACTGTAATAAGAAAACGTCTCTTAATTGAAACCATATGAACTGTAATAAGAAAACGTCTCTAAATTGAAGCCATATAAACTCTTATAAGGAAACCTCTCTAAATTGAACCTGTATAAACTCTGATAAGAAAACCTCTCTAAATTGAACCCATATAAACTCTTATAAGAAAACCTCTCTAAATTGAACCTGTATAAACTCTAATAAGAAAACCTCTCTAAATTGAACCCATATAAACTCTTAATAAGAAAACCTCTCTAAATTGAACCCATATAAACTCTAATAACAAAATCTCTCTTGTCTGAAAACCTCTAATATGAATACCTTGTATCCGAAACTGGTACAAGTAGAGATGTGTCCTGTAGTTAATGAAATACTTGTTTTTATTTTTTTATTTAATACATAAATGTATGGTTTCCATAGTAACAAGTTGATATTTTACCCAGTTGCTCACTTCTTCTTTTCAATGATAAAAGTAATTCTATAAACACTATAATTACGAAAAATATCACCGTTAATGAGTTGTACTGAAAACGTTTGTTCGGCTATTTTAGGCTTGAAATGACTCTGAAAAAGAAAATTACGCTATTCTGTAAGGTGATATAGAATTGATCTATTCTCAGTTGAAGTAGAAAAGTGATTTCCTGTAATTAAGTGTTGAGAGGTATAGATAAGGTTGTGATAGATGCTGTCAAGCAGAAAATTATTAATTTGTTCAGTTACTTGTATTGAAATGTAATAAATTGTAAATAGCAGTTTTTATGTGTAGGAATGGGTTTTTCTGGCGGAATGTCTTTGTTGTGAAATCTTGTAATTTTGAAATCTTGATTTTAGCATAACTGTTTAATTCATTGGAGGTAACATTAAACAGTATTTAGAAAAATTATTTATTGAAGTGTGTTGAAAATTTTAACAGCAGTTTTTTTGTTGGGAACGGTTTGTAACGTAAAATTGCATTTAGAGAAATTATTAAGGATGATATTAGAGGACATGATACATGTTCAGATGTATCTAAACTTGACTTTCCACGTCAGAATCCCTTAATAAGTGGGCAGTACTAAAGAAAATTCATGTTTTCACTGGGGTTTAACAGCCAGAGATGTTCGGCAACTTCTGGTGGGGGAAGACCCATACTTATATCTGGGTAGAACCACCGGCCTTACTATACATAAGCTAGCTGTACAGCTTCATGTGAAATATGGTCATAGGTAGGATTCAAACTCACAGCGGTGAGGAGCTAGTAATTACTAGTCTGTGACCGTAACCACTCAGCCACAGAGACCTCCGTAGCTTGTGTATTAATACTGTTATATAAAACGATCTTGTTTCGCCGTCAATGAATTATAAATATGTCTTATCCAGGGCAGAAACAAACCGATAATTTACTGGTCTAGGCCGAATTTCAACACCTCAGACTGATCTGGACCAACATATTTCATTATATAAATTTCACATTACAGGACTCACAAAGACCCCTACTTTAGATTAAGGGGACTTATAGAACTGTACTCATAAATCTTAACCCTTTAATGCTGGTCACATGATTAAAAATATATACCGAAACAGATAAATTTGGAATAAAGTCAATTTGTGTAAAAGATTTAGAATAAAGTCAATTTGTGTAAATTCAATGGTCCGACATGCACTTGAATTTTTCTCGTTAACTTTGACAGTTTTAAAATACATTAACACTTTAACGAACGTGTTTTAGTACAAAGTTTATAAATGAAGTTATTATGTCTCTACACTACGTATGACATGTGGTTGCATTAATGGAGAGGTGATCAAGTCTCCAATTCACACGGTGACAACAAAGTTAGCGTTTTATTTTTAATGAAAAAAATAACCATTTTTTAATGATTTTACTGAAGTATATAATAGTGGTAATTTGAACATCCGGGCTGTGCCCGTCGATGACACCTTATACGGGGAAGAATTGTTTCTTTCAGTTATTAAGTAGATACTGACACTTATGAATAGGGGGCTGACATTTCAAATTAAGAGTTTAAGCGACTTTCGAGTGACCTTTTAAAAGTCGGGGTCCGGCCATTTACTTAGGAGTGGCTACAAATGATGTTTTAATTGTATGATTTTGTTCAGTTAAGTTTTTTAGATCTTGTTTAAAAAAAAGAAAAAGACCTTTTGCTTGTTCGAATTTGTAAATTTGTTTATACAATTTCTTAAGTTCCCTTGTCTCTGGAGTTGTTTTAAGCACTGGCCCCTTATCACTGTTCATTTGAATCCCACTGTTTCAAATTTCATTTGTGAGGGAGCTGCCTAGGGAGCTTATAAAAGGGCCATGGTTCTACCAAGGTGTTCTAACTAGGGGTTTTAAGCTGGATATTGCCAAAATGACCCTAGCTGTTGCTCCAGTGGAAAAAAATCCATTCACTTTAAGTAGTATCATTTTTATGTCAAGGGTTAAAAGATTCCATACATTGTTCCATTATCAAATTCCAATCTTGTTTTAAGCACTGTTTTACACCATTAAATACTTAAATGAAATCTTTTTTCAATATTACGTGAAATATGAAACCTATTGATTGTTTTTTATGGATTGCCAAATTTATTAAATTTTTGCATTAATTTTGTTATTTGAAGATCACATTGTAATTTATGATTTGTGTTGAATATATAATTAATAATATTACATCTATACAGTCATGCTACCATCATTAAATAAGGAAATATTTTAAATAGTATTTCTGTGAATTCTGAAAATTAAAACAGAAATGTTTTTATACTGTTCTATAGGTTAACAAGAAGGGACTCTAAAGCATTAAATACTGATGCTGATAAAATACTGATGCTGATAAAATACTGATGTTGATTAGAGACTGATGCTGATTAAATACTGATGATACAGATTAAATACTGATGCTGATTAGATACTGATGCTGATGAATTACTGATGCTTATATAATACTGATATTGGTAGAATATTGATGATGATTGAAAAATACCAATGAAATACTGATGCTGATAAAATACTGATGCTTGCACACTGTTTATTTTCAGTTTGTATTTCTTGGAATCATTTCAAGTGTTGAAAGTAATCATAAACCAATAGAGGTGGCCAGGAAAGGACAGGAAGTGTGTATAAAAATTGAAAATGTTCCCGGTGAAACACCGAAATTGTTCGGTCGCCATTTTGATGAAAAAGATGTATTAACTAGCAGGGTAAGTGAACTGTCACAGTGTTTATGTTTTTATGTGTTGTTTGACGGCCCATTAGACATCAATGGTCATTTCAGGGCTGCCCAAACGAGAGGAGGGAGAATGAGAGAGGGGGGGGGGGGGGGGAGAGAGTGGTGAAAGAGAGAGAGGGGGGGGGGGGAGAGAGAGAGGGGGGGGAGAGAGGATACAGGACAACCAGGCATTTTTATCCCCACTCTTATTTCCTAGTTCTTCATCGTGCCCAGTGTTAAACAAATGCAAAAATATATAAGGCAGAGCCGAGATTCAAACCCATTACCTATTGTTCCGTAGTCCAGTGTGCTATCACTTGGCCATCGACCATTGTTCGTATTGTCACTGTTTAGGCCTAAGGCTTACAAAATTTGTCTCTGGTTAAAAAAGTAAGAAAATAGATGTACTGTTCCTCAGGCTCAAATATAGGGTAGATCAGGTAACCAGAACAAAAATATTTACGCCTAGAAAGACGTTTTTCCTGTCTGGACCAAATTTTTCTTTCCGATATTTTCATACACACTTTAATTCCTTACTTTTAAATAACATAATTATAGTTTTTAAAAGTTTCCTACTAAATTATGCACTCCATATTTTATTGGGGATGTTTGTAGAAATTAACACAGTAATTTTTTCCCCCGTATTACCATGTGAATGATAGATAGCTAAGATTTCAGCATGGTCGAATTTTGTAAAAATGACTTGTTTACTATCAATGAAGGCTAATGTTTTATTCTCATATGAATATATTAACCTAGCTTTTATGTCATTATGTAGATTAAATAAAAAATGGTTGCTAATTTTGGAAATATAAGAATGACTTCCTCTCATTGTCACACTTTTTCGACAGGAATGGTGGATGATGTGATGCACATTTTTTGTACCATTCTTCGCTGTTAAGTTAAAAGCGGACATGCTGCACGGCATGTGTACTTTAAAAATGTATTTCTTTTCGATAAACTTGTTATAAAGTGAGAGATTTTATGATTTAAAAATAATCAGGACTAGACCATTGAAAAAGAAAGCAGGTCTTTGGTTGAGTGGTTTTAGACTCTGACTAGTACTCGCTAGCTCATCACAGCTGTTGGTTCGAATCCCATCCGGGTCCAAATTTCACAAATGAGGAAATTGTCCAGCTGACTTTTGGAAGGTCATGGGTCATCGGTTCAAACCCGGTGTACTCCTGGTATCTTCCTTCATCATTATAAAGCTGCTAAAGTCAACAAATGACCCTGGATGTTGAACATCAGGGGAAAAAATGAAAACTGCACCAAGTTCTTTTCAGGTTTTCTTTGGTTTTATTATATAATGTATATATTTTACTAAATATTCAAATTTATCTTAACTTGTGCTCGCAATAATCTTGTCTTAACTGATAAAAACTGTCAATGATATGGTATTTACATGGTATTAGTGTTTTATGTGCCAGATGTTTGACTCAGGTGTGGACTTGTCTGCATCGAATCTGCAAGCTAATTTATTCAGCAACATGCGTCATGTCCAGATTTAGAACTTGTTCAGTTGTTTTTATTGGGGACTTTCCGCAATTTGTCCTTTCTTGGTGAATTATTTTCATGCAGTTTATGGGCATAGTAAAACATCTGATTGTTCGAAATCATACCCTTATGTGAAAATTTGAAAAAAATGGAAGGGTAAGTTAGTACTGGTTAGAGTACAGTCCAGGAAATCTTAAGTGAACCGGTTGCCCTATCTTATTGTAATATCGTTGAAAAACATTGTTGAACTTACTGAATAATAACCTTGTTTTCTTACTTAGATTTCTGATTCTCAACCAAACAAGAATTTTTCTTCGAAATCCAGAATTTAGCGTGATATGAATTTGACACTTAGACGTGTTTGAGGTGTAATGTAATGTTTCAATCTACATGCGGGATGTTTTGGTGTTATTTAAATTGGTTCAATTACGTCATAAATCCATTACATTTATCCATATATGGTGATTTAGATGATGAAAGAGTTGACATTAATCTGTTGTACCTAATAACCTTCTCGCCATACATCAGACAGTTCATAAAAACTTAGGTTTAGTGTAAAACTAGCGTAAAACCTGTAAGGTATGCTTCACGTTTAATACGTTAATGTTACTTCAGTCTCTGAATAATGGTGATTAAGACTTACGTTTTCATTTCACTCGAGTTTAATGTCGTACCAACAGCCATGGGTCTTCTCGGCGACTTTCCAAACCCAGAAAACCTCCAGGCCTTCGTAGAACCTCCTACCTTATGTATAAAGCTAACTAAACAGACCACATTTTGTCTTTCCAAAGGGTGGCCTTTGTTCACAGGTTTGCCAGTATATTTATTGGTTCACTCAGGTTGTATAGAATTCTGAATTTAAAAGAGTATTAAACATGAAGTTTAACAAATTGTCATTTTATGAACCAGAAGTCCATAAATTACCGGCAGAGATAAATATGATAGCTGACAGGTTGTTGTTGAATTGAATTAGGTTTCAACATAAGGTCATTAAATGAATAAAGGACACGTTTGAATGTAGTCTAGTCACATTTTAATGAGGCTTTGTTTGCTGGGGTAATGTACATTTTGTAGTAGGGTGATCAGTGGTGGAGTGGTATCGCGCTGGACTTCGTAACAAAAGGTCTTGGGTTAGATACTCAGCTCTGTCTTTCGAATTTCTCTGGGAGCTTTTTCAGTGTCCCCATCCCAACTACCGAGCCAAGTACTGTGCCTAGAAGATCCCAATAAAAAGGGTGTGGCATGTATCGGTGCTTTACACTAGGCACATTATAGAACTAGTATAAACTGCTAGAAAAGAGTCGGGATATTGGATGCCCGGGACTCCTGTATCTTATCTCCCGCCTCTCTTGGTGGGGCTCAGAACTGACCGTAGCTTTCAATTGGGCATTTAACAACATTTGGTAACTAGGTAGTTGAATGTAACAAGGGACAGTAGTCCAGTGGTCAGTGTGATGGACTTGTATAACTTGGCTGTCCGGGTTCAAGTCTCAGTCACAACAGGTCATACCCTTTCATGCAAATTTGACAAATATTTTTTCTTCCATATGTGGAGTTGCAAGCTCCTTATGGAAGGAAAAGTTGTTACTTTCTACAGTCCTACACAATTGGTTAGGTGAACAAAACACAGTATATAACTGAACTATGTTGAAAAAGAGCTTTAATCCCCCTGAAATGATTGTAATAAAATATTGTTATTAATACTGACATATGGCTGTTTTAAAGTGGATTGATGGATACATTTTATCTCCTGCTAGCATTCTCCTGTACTTGACCCCTCATGACAGTTTAATTTGCGCACATTATGTTTAATAATTCAAGTATTGTCAAAAATGACATTCAGGGACCTTACCTTCACTCCCTAATTCTTAAGGGCTGAAAAAGTTCAATTAAAATCTCGTTAGATGTAAAATCATAAATGGCAGGAAATTACGAACAGGTTGAGGACAGATATATATAACGACCCCAATTAGACCTATCAGAATTTTGACAGTTTACTTAATTAGAATTACAGGTATTTATTTGATAACCTTTTCTTCTATGGTATTCATATTAAGCATATCTAAACGAAAACAGTATTTATTAAGTAGAACTGGTTCATTTTGTAGCTGTTTTCTATGTAAGTTATTCAGACAAGGGTCAAACAGGTACTAACACATTTATATTGGTCTAAATTACATTCTTTATCATTTCAATTAACATGCAGGATTTTTTGTTCATGTGGATCAGTTTCTGCATATTTCAGAGGAATGAATTGTGATTATGTACTTGTTAAACTTTGTTGTGTGCAGATGGGATTATATCTTTGTATCTGAATTCATGAAGTACATGTACTTTAAAAGTTTTCCATTCCATTCGATTTAGACTATTAATTAAGATGCCATATTTAAGCATAGCTGTATGCATTGATATTGATAAATGTTGAAAAAAGCTTTTAAGTATGGTAATTCTAACTGTACTGTCCTGACAGGTAACTATGTCTCCGTAGTAAAATGTATTAAATGCAAGATACTACCTGTGGTTCATTTGTACCCCAACTAGAACGAAGGGGCTATATAGGAGTCACTTTGTCAGTCGGTCGGTCTGTCAATGGCCCAAACCTTGTCCGCTCATTCATAGGAGGATTTTGAAATAATTTAACTCAAATGTTAACCAGCACTAGATGATGTGTCGTGTACAACTCCCATGGCTGTAGCTCCACGGTCTGTGCAGCATGTTGGGGTATTGTCACCTTGTGACAGCTCTAGTTGAATCAGCCGTGTGTCCTAATACCCAGAATGTTTCATTCAGCCTGCCTCGTGCAACCTGAGTATCTCCGTACATAATTATGTATGTACTTTTTATTTAGGTCATTTGTACTTTGATGATCAATTTCATATCAAATAGTATTGTATTGAATGGTTCTTTTACCTTACATTTTGTATCAAAGTAAATCTGTTCATATTAATTAAAAGGTTATAAGTATAATATAGATATGTGTTACTAGGTGATATCAGCTGTATTATATGAGACATATGTTCGTCACCTTAGAATTAAAATGACCTATCTGCACTTTCCATACTTACCAGATAGGCCCTTTTTATCCCTAAGGTGACGACATGTTCAATATGTTACACCTCAAGTTATTTACGTAATTATGCAGTCATTGTATCAATGTGAGTGTTACCTGATATTACAATAACTTCTTTAGTGCAAAAAGGAGAACACTGGCAACATGTCTGTGTTGAATGTACTGATCATGCTTTCTATAGATAGGTTAAATTTATTGAACTCAACAAGTACAGAGAGTTAATTAGAGTGTTGAGATTCAGAGATTAATATCATGACTGACCTGGAAAAAGGACTTTGGACTAGACAAATATCATTTGTGAGTTAGCTGTCTAATATAGAAGCATCTGTGGTTCGACTCAGGTCTAGACCTCCACCGTCTTCCTCCACTTGTTCAGTTGAAAAGTCACCAATTGATCATTGCTGTCGGCGCAACTTTATTCTTAGCCTGGTTGAAGAATGTGATCGGCAATGGGTTGTTTTTTTTCATGAGAAATCCTGCACGTACTAGCTTTAAGCTTTTTTAGAAAATAATTGAAAGTTTTCTTCATTTTTCTTTCAAAATGTTTGGTTTGTTCCGCATTTTTATCATTCCAAGTGAAATTTTAGACTAAATCTGATTGTGTTATGGGAAGTTACTGTATATTTATGAAAAACATGATTGTTTTCTGAGATAAAGAGATTTATAGTTCAGTGGCTGATATTCTACAGATGAGCCTTACCTTTAGATAGGCTGGCTACTTTTTGGCATATTGTTATTTTCCTGTTTTTATGTCTTATAGTGTACAACACCCTCTTTGATAGGAAATCATGAAAACATCATATTTACATTTGATCACAGTTTTATATGAAAATTTGACAAAATTGTTGATTTTCCAATTTATATGGAAAATTTACTCTTCTAATATATAACTGGAATAAGATTGAAAATGGGTTTAAACCCACATAAATGAAAATTTGTCATAGAGTTCCTGATATTGTCTGATATAACCAGGAAGGGTCCTTCAGAAAGTCCTCAGACTTGACCCCCCAGTACATCATTATGTCCTTGTAAAAGATATTACCATCATGTCTGTCAACACAGTTTGGCGCCATATGATATTACATGTATTTGGAAACACCTAATTGGCTTTGGTAATGTATCAATTTATCTATGAAGTAGATGCATGATGTTATCTACTTGATTAGTGATGCAACATTGCGATGTTAGGCTTTTCATACGGAAGAATCAATGCTTAGTATCTGTAATGTAAGCCCTTGTAAGTTTTATTGTCTTAGTATCTGTAATGTAAACCCTTGTAAGTTTTATTGTGGGGCCATTTCTTCCCATACCCAAACCACTGTTTGACAAAGAATGATGAGATCTTACATCATAATAATTATGTGTTTATTGGGACTGATTTGAAAATACTGTAAATCTGACCTTGTAATATAGCTCTTTTGTCTTTAACCATTGAAGTTAAACAACATACTGGTTATTAAATAATGGGAGAATATGTTTGCTTTGTCATGTTATTTTTCCCCTGTATTTATACAATCTTTCTCCTTTCTGTCTTAGGGCCCCGCCACCTTTTACCAGTTATGATGAAACGAAAAAGCAACTCTCGTACAAAGAGGAAAATGTTTACTATTCTTTGTTTGTTTTGATTTGATTTGTAGATCTTTCTCTAATAAGGTTATCTTCTGCTATGCAAGGTTATGTTCATGGATTAATGAAGTAAATTGTGATTGTGATATATTAATTAGCAGTGGTTGTTTTTCTGTCTAGAAAAGATATGATTCCTAATAGGGCATAAAACAAACTGTGGCCTCCATTTACTCGGCCAACTGTTGTCTTTTTTGGTGTCAGCCATTTTTATACAGCTAATATTTTCATTTTCACATGAACAATATCTTGGCTCCTATAAACAGAAATACAGTACAACCTCTGTAGAGTAACATCCTGTGGGAGCTGCAAATATTGGCTGTTGTTTAGAGTTTGTTGCTCTACAGAGGTTAAATTTATAGTAAATATCAGCTGAGGGAAATTTTGAAGGTGTTGTTATAGAGAGATTGTTGCTCTACAGAGGTTAAATTTATAGTAAATATCAGCTCTTTGAAATTTTTAAAGTGTTGTTATAGAGAGATTGTTACTCTACAGAGGCTAACATGTTGGTTAATCTTGATGTTAAATTAATCCAGGGAAAACACAGCAAGTCTAGTCTTCTCAAACACCATTTTAGGCCTTATAAGATTTATTTGTTTCTGGATAAATGTTCATTGAAAATATGGTAGATCAGGATTTTGAAAGCATAAGGAACTGGGTAAAAAATATTACATATTTAATTGCTTTTCCTCAGCCCTTAAAAGGTCTAGGATCGCCAGGGGGGGGGGGGGTAATTAGGTTAGATCGGGTAACCAGAAACAAACTGTATTCTTTATGTCCTAACTGTTTTCCATCTTGAATCTGTAAGCGAAACACTAATTGTGTAGGAATGTTCACCTGGTGTCAAAATACCCCCCCCCCCCTCTTGACTGTTGCCAAAAATACATCTTTGTTTATTGTTAATCTTCATTAATTGTGCTTAAACTGTTATAGTACCTCCATAGAGATTTCTAGAGATCTATATTTACTTCCATTCACCTGCTGGATCTAGTCTGTGTATCTATGTACCAAACAGAATGAAGTTTGTACTGTCAAGATAGTCAGAGATAATAGCAACTCTCAATGGGAAAATTCTTCTGTTTTAGGATTTTATGATATCCATGGGCTGTATTGACTCTCCTCTGTTTTGCTCAGATAAACTGCATTTATGTGAAAGGATGATTTGTGGTATAGTAGTTACGCGCTGGACTACTAAAGTAAAGGAAAGGTCATGAGTTTTAATCTTGTCCCCACCTTCTGAATTTCTCATGGACGCTTTTTCAGTGTCCTCATCCCAACTGCAGAGCCAAGCTCTACTGTATCTCCCCTCCCCCTCTTTGGGGCAGCCCTGAAGTGACCAGAGTTGCCAAATTAACCACCAGATAAAGTTGATGATGATAGTGAAGACTTTATTTATAGAGGCGACACAGTTCAGTAGACAATGCCCTGTTTTTGTGACTTTTCCAGCTTTAACAGCTAATGGGGGAAAGACCCCTGGATTACAACTTACTGACCTTTAGGAAGCTATAGCTAGCTAGACAGCTTCTCTGCAATGTTAAACTTAAGTGAAATCAAAGTACTGTAAAGTACTCGTTGAAACTGAACTTACATAGACTTGCACTGCATGGTAGATTAAGGAAAATTTAACACTTTGCATCAGAACTCATGCTTGCCAAGCAAGTAATGGCTATGGAAAACTGAAGTGTCACCTCCAAAAATAACACTGTATAATATCATCGCATGTCTTCTCAGTGTATGACCCTTGGATGGAATAATTTGATTTAGTAGTGAACATTCAATATTCAGTGTTCTATTATAACCTATTGTATTTAGTCCAGGACTGTAACACGATCATTACAGGAGTATGAAACATTCAAATTTATGCTAATGAGATTAGGTGATAAGTAGGTATGAGTTTTCTATGAATAAATTATTAAGGGTTATTAATGTAATCAAATTGTGTACCATGTGATATCCAGGAACATGTTTCTATAACTGTACAGCTATGGTGAGCCTGTGTATATTAGCATTATAATGCCCCTTTCGTAGTCCATCCGTAAATCAAACATTGTCCTGGCAATTAACAGGAAACAATTTGGCCTAAGCTTCTCAGATTTGGTTGGAAGGTCGGTCATCACATATAGATGACCTCTATTGATTTTGAGGTCAGTATGTCAAAGGACAAGGTCACAGTGAATTTTCAACCCAAAAACCTTGTCCAAACAATTACTGGAGAGTGATTTGGTCTAAGGTCCTCAGAGTTGGTTTGGAGGTTTGGTCATCTCATGTCATTCTCAAAACTTAAACCTTCAATGACTAGACAGAGTTAAGTCAGTTGTTAAAACTTCAACAGCATGGAAAACATTACTGTACATGCTACTTGAAACATGTTTAATTAGGGACAATAAAAAGTAATCTGCAATGTTTTCTTTTGATTGAGATTTGATGTTGATAATAGCCATTCATTGTATAAAAATCAACATTCTTAAACATCAGATTTAGTAAGTATTCTTTTTTGTCTATTTACAGATCTCCAGGACTTCAATTGATGCAGTCAAAGACTATTTTAGAGAAGAAATGACTAATGCTGATTGGGCCCTTATGAAGGAATTGAAGAAGATTTTCCAGATTTTATAGGGGTGATTCCTAATAATCATAATTTTATCATAGAATGAATAATGCTGGATTAATGGAGAATGTTTGATTCAAAGCTTATTTTAAATGCTTCGTTTACCTCTACAATGTTTCCAGTACCTCATTGAGGTGTTTGAACTAGGTACAATCAAGCTGGTACATCGGCATTAGCAAAGAAGCAACAGTTAAGATGTCTCCTTGCTTATTCCATTAGTTTTGTTATCCCCCTAGCATTTAAAATGGCGGAAGGGTATATAGTGTTACTCCTGTTCATATGTCTGTTCAAATTTTGGTTTCCGAACGATAACTCAAGAAATGTTTTATGGATTGGTTTCATATTTTGCATGAAAATGTATACCAGTAATAATAAAATACAGGTCAAGATCAATTTCCGTAAAAATCCAAACTTTTTACAGGAGTTATGGCCCCTTTACTTAACTCTCAACAGGGCATTCGTGTCCTCCAGACACAGTTCTAGTCTATTAATATACCAGAGAAGCAAGGTTGTATTTTGTTTCATGTGCAGTTTTTATCATGATTGGCTGAGGTGTCCATACCGATCGTACAAGTGGGTGAAGTAATCTCCCTTGGTATTTTCCTCATTTTTTCCTTTGAACATTGTGATTTTTGGAATGAAATTTAATATTTGAAATGCAATCTAATTTAATGATTTGGTTTGTAATTAGATAATTAGTATCATAGTATCTGATAATCTTTGGATTTGGAGCAATTTTTGCTTCGCCATTGATGTATTTATTGATACTCTGTATAATAAAAATACTCTGATTCTCTATAAGTAATAGGTCCTAGGCCCTTAACTCTTGCTGTTAATGCAAAGATGTTTTCTCCCGTACTCGGTCAATGTTAGATAACATTGTTTGAGCTCTGTCTATAAGGTACAAAAAATGTAATTTTTGTGTGAAATCTTTGATTTGTATATCAAGCACACCTATTGCACTATAAGATGCTAAAAGTGCCAGTTGTAAAATGCTTCATTTTTACCAAAAATGTCCCTGGCTGTTGGCGCAATGTTAAGCTCCAACAAGAAAAAAAACCATAGTAAACTACAATATTTAAAATACAATGTTAACAACATTTTCTTGTAACCCATTTTCTAGGATTTCAAATTTATTTTCTCCAAAAGATTTTTATTCAGATGGATTGTGACTGCTAATCTCTGTTTTTGTCTCATGTAGTTTTTATGCCTATCAAAGTAATTTACTTAATTTGTGCTTATTTTAGTGCTTTAGCATTGAAATTTGAGAATCAGAAAGATGCTGTACAAAGACAAGATTGTTTCTTTATTCGTAAGTCTAAACAAAGGATTTAAGAAAAATACTATTTTATTACCATGTTTTACATTGAAGCCATTATTTTTGGTAAGGAACGCAATATTGGTATAGATATATATGTAGCATCACTTAAACCAAGTAGTTACCCAGAATTATGTGGACTTTCTTTATTGTGTTAGATCTGTTAGTGATGTTGCTGAAATTTGTGGACGGCTTGGTAAAAAAATACTATAAATAAACACTGTAAGCTTAATGTTTATAGCTGTGTACATCATAAAGACATGGGAAAGTGCATAACCACATATCAGCGACAGCGGAGCACTCCGAAAATAATCTATGTTGAGCTGCCCTATAGTTGGCCTATTAGTGTCTTATGTCTGTACGTTAGCTATATGTTTTGTTTACCATGATTTTGATGTCTTGTATTATTGATGAATTTTGCCATATTGGAAGGTTCTGGGGCTATGGTATGACTGTTCATTTATTGGTATACTTGTTCAATACAAACGTCATAATTAAGTCATTTAACTGCTTTTTGTTGATATTTTTATTTTGTTAAGTGTACTTCAAGTCACATTACCCTTCATTTCTTATGAACTGCCTATAATACTACTATGCTACACTATCCTTTTTACATGTAATATTATCGTTGCTTACCCTTTTAGTTAAATGTGCGCTTCATGACCATTTGTTGTACATGAGCCATATACAACACTAAACAAACGAAATCAGGTACCATACTGGCTGAAAATAAAAAAGGTGGATGCATCTAAGCATAAAAGTTCTATGATAATAATTTTGTATAAATATTTTTGATGTGTTATTTTTTTTAGAATTATTACAATATTTTATGTAATTACCTGCAATTTCATGTTCCTCAGTGCTATAGAATTAAACCATCCGGGCATTACAATGTTAAATGTTTTGGTTGAATGTGTGAAGTTAGTGTATAAAATCTCTATCAGTTAGTCAAGAGATAATTGATAATCATACTATATGTTGATCTATTGGTCAAGAGATAATTGATAATTATCCTGTATGTTGATCTATTGGTCAAGAGATAATTGATAATTATCCTGTACATGTATGTTGATCTATTGGTCAAGAGATAATTGATAATTATCCTGTACATGTATGTTGATCTATTGGTCAAGAGATAATTGATAATTATCCTGTATGTTGATCTATTGGTCAAGAGATAATTGATAATGATCCTATTTGTTGACTTGTGTCTCTAATCTGTACATAAAATTTTGGTGCATGTTTTCAGAAAACTGTGAATAAAGTAAATAAGGTACATTTATTTGTTCTTATATTTTCTTATAGAACAGCCTGTAAGTCAACATCTACATTTTACAGTAAATCCTTCCTTACAAACATTATGCCAGTAATACACAATGTCAATATCTATATTTTACTATCTGTGTTTCCTTACAAACATATACCAGCAATAAACAATGTCAACATCTACATTTTACTATCTGCGTTTCCTTACAAACATACATCAGCAATAAACAATGTCAACATCTATATTTTACTATCTGTGTTTCCTTACAAACATACATCAGTAATAAACAATGTCAACATCTACATTTTACTATCTGTGTTTCCTTACAAACATACATCAGTAATAAACAATGTCAACATCTATATTTTACTATCTGCGTTTCCTTACAAACATACATCAGTAATAAACAATGTCAACATCTACATTTTACTATCTGTGTTTCCTTACAAACATACATCAGTAATAAACAATGTCAACATCTATATTTTACTATCTGTGTTTCCTTACAAACATACATCAGTAATAAACAATGTCAACATCTACATTTTACTATCTGTGTTTCCTTACAAACATACATCAGTAATAAACAATGTCAACATCTACATTTTACTATCTGTGTTTCCTTACAAACATACATCAGTAATAAACAATGTCAACATCTACATTTTACTATCTGTGTTTCCTTACAAACATACATCAGTAATAAACAATGTCAACATCTACATTTTACTATCTGCGTTTCCTTACAAACATATACCAGCAATAAACAATGTCAACATCTACATTTTACTATCTGCGTTTCCTTACAAACATACATCAGCAATAAACAATGTCAACATCTATATTTTACTATCTGTGTTTCCTTACAAACATACATCAGTAATAAACAATGTCAACATCTACATTTTACTATCTGTGTTTCCTTACAGACATACATCAGTAATAAACAATGTCAACATCTACATTTTACTATCTGTGTTTCCTTACAAACATACATCAGTAATAAACAATGTCAACATCTACATTTTACTATCTGCGTTTCCTTACAAACATACATCAGTAATAAACAATGTCAACATCTATATTTTACTATCTGTGTTTCCTTACAAACATATATACCAGTAATAGACAATGTCAACATCTATATTTTACTATCTGTGTTTCCTTACAAACATATATACCAGTAACAGACAATGTCAACATCTATATTTTACTATCTGTGTTTCCTTACAAACATATACCAGTAATAAACAATGTCAACATCTATATTTTACTATCTGTGTTTCCTTACAAACATATATACCAGTAATAGACAATGTCAACATCTATATTTTACTATATGTGTTTCCTTACAAACATATACCAGCAATAAACAATGTCAACATCTATATTTTACTATCTGTGTTTCCTTACAAACATATACCAGTAATAAACAATGTCAACATCTATATTTTACCATATGTGTTTCCTTACAAACATATATACCAGTAATAGACAATGTCAACATCTATATTTTACTATCTGTGTTTCCTTACAAACATATACCAGCAATAAACAATGTCAACATCTATATTTTACTATCTGTGTTTCCTTACAAACATATACCAGTAATAAACAATGTCAACATCTATATTTTACTATCTGTGTTTCCTTACAAACATCTACTAGCGCATGATGCTGATGACTAGTTTTCGTGTTTCCTCCAGGCCTTCTTAGCTTGGCGCTGCGCCATGCCTCAAAGACAAATCGCCATGCTGCCTTTATGAATTGTACATAGAGCCATGTGTCATAAATATGCCCTATTTGTTGACCTGTGTCATTTTAAGAAGTATTCAATAAAGACAGCAGCATAATGAATCATGCAGTAACAAGGAACATCACTAACTAAAGGAGTAATCGGACAATGTGTCTGAAAGTGCCTCTCTAGCACAAAAAAAACGACAAGCCTCACTTATAAACTCTGCAGTAAACACTAAGCTTGCATTCTTCTGGGTAAATTTGGTTTATAAATTGTCTATAGCTTAGTATTTCCAGTAATATTAGTAATTTATTTATCTGGTGCAGTAACTTGCAACAGTAGACTCTATAAGCTTTAACAATGTGGCTGGTTCAGTCGTGTTGGTCACCAGTAAGTTGTAACGTTTTCTCTATCATTTGGAATCTAAACTACGTAAGAACAATGTCAATAATTGATATACTGCATGTTTTGGACGTCAAACTTCGTAATGAATTATACTTCCAAAATCATATCGAATTGACATTGGCTCATTCAGTAATTAGATTCGCTCTCTGAATGAAGTGGTTTCGATTAAAAAAACTTAAATTGACAGAATACATAAATATAAGATATACTCGTACATTGTACTCTAGTCTCATTATGGAAGAAAATGCTTCCCAACAAAATGTTGTTAGCGAAATGATAGAGTGAAAGTTAGATCTGTGGACCACACAATGACGAGGGTTAAAGGTGGCGCTCCGATCATAAATGTGCAGGAAGCGCGTGCTTGAATCTCGTGTCAAACGAGAGGTCAGACGTGTTTGACTACATTTTAATGGCGGTCGCTCGTAAATCACAGGAGAAGACCATTGATTATACTCATAACAATATTTATGAATGCGTTTTACGTTCAATTCAAATGCACGTAGTTTTCATCAACTTCCGTTCTTCCTTTCATGCGCAGGAAGTACTGGTCGGCGTTTCCGACATATGGGGTCAAAGGGTGTGAAATAATTGCCCTGTGTGACTCGTAAGAAAACCTGGGAGTTGACTTGAACGTGACCAATGACCAGGATGTACATATGTAACCCTTAAATTAATATTAGGATCCCCTTATGTTCCACTTCCTTTTTAGAAAATTTGGTTTCTTTGACAACAATTGACCATATTATTATCGTTTTGCAGTCGACACTTTTTAGGAGGCGGGTTTGGTATAACTCTCATGCATACCGTCCGTTTCTTTGGTTACATAGTCTGGGTAGATTTTTGCTGGCACATGATGGCGCATATTTTTATCAGCGGCTGGTGTCTGGGGTAGCTTTCTTTGTTCTTTTTTTGTTTTTATTGTCATTTAAATTTTGACTCATTGGAGATAACTTCCGGTTACATTGTTCTCGTAACCTCTCGCTCCTGCACGTGGTATTTTATAATTCAGTCGTCGAGTTTGATATTTTTATGGTTTCTCTTTTCTTTCAGAATATTTTTCGTGTGAAAAGAATTTTATTTGAACATAAAGTTTGTGACTGATTGTCATTAATGCTTTTAATGACATTTTATTCATGAAGTAAGTTGACAAGACATTTCTAGCAATGCAATTTTTTCTGCCAATCCCGGAATCCTTCCTAGTGTTCAGAATAATCGTAATCGAAATGAATTTCACTACAATGATCATCATTTTTGGGATTTTTCACGAATTTTGAAAGTGCAATATTCTTAATTCTAGATACGTCAAAATGACAAGCGGTCCAGTGCATTTATTACTTACTAAGTCCTTGGTGTAAGTCACGGTGTCCTCCCAGTATTTAGGGGTCGAGGTTATAAGCCGACTTGTTATTGTGCTCGGAGCTGAAAACCTTATATCTTGTATTTTAATGTTTTTCAAGTTAGTTAATATGTTCATATGACAATGATGTTATTTATACATAAGTATTGCAGCAAAATTCATCTAAATTTGCATTTAAGCATTTGTCAGCTCTATCTTTTTCAATGGTAATACTTGGTGAATGCGGAATTGAGACATAATTGAGCTCAGGGACGGATTTCGAGATTTATGACCACAGGCCATTGCAGATTTGAAATACATTTAAGCTTGGAAACCAAACTTAAGTTCTATTACCTCGGGTCCAAATGCCTGAGTCGGTCTGACCTCCCCCCTCCCAACTTGGATTAGGAATACAAATAGTTTGACCCTCTGAACATTAATGAAATTGAATAAAAGTTATAGTTTCAAGCAAGCATGTACTGTTTGGTGATTTCAATTTTTCTCAGAATGTCAAGATTTATATACTAATTGTGCAATATGGTTTACACGTGCATGTTTCTATGTAGCCGTTTTCATACGTGCGATTGTATATTATGTTTCATGAGCTGTGATAAATGACAACAACAATTCAGCGAATTATTTGCAATGTGACAGATGTTTCCATTTTATACAAACAAATTAATACAATAAGTGGGAAATTGTAGCAATTCTTCCCCAGTAAAAACTTGACGGTGTCAGGGCAGGAAATTGTGATAATCACATCAGTGTCATTCTCACGGTGTATAACTTTTACAACAAACACTTCAAGTTTAATTGTATTACGTTCGCCAATTGTTGACGACACTTCATTAATTGTTTAACAAAACATGTCAAATTGTCCCTTAGTTTGAATATTCATAGTCTGTATTCTACGTTGAAATTATACCGATCTGGGGATCATTTCGTACGCGTAATTTCGTACTGTGAAATACTTGGGCTTGATAGGAAATGCGCAATTATCGTGTTTGACAGAATAAATTAACCCTGAGCGATAAATTTCGATGTTTTCTTCATCTTTCTGAAGCATTCTTCTCCTTCACAAGAACCAGTTGTTGTACTCAAGGGCATAACTTTGTAGAATAATTGAAAGCTTCTTGTCAGATTAGTATTTCTACGTTATAAACAAAACTCTTAATGCTCGCAGATCTGAGTCCTGATGATGTTTGACAATGAGCCACGCCTCCATTTTCACGCTACGTTGTGCCGACAGGATGTGAAGAAATGAATGAACAACGCGAATGATAGTTTTATGAATGAAAAACCCATTTACTACAGTTGTAAATCGCGCGTGGTTTTCACGATGGACTTCGGTAGGTCAATGATGAATTCATAATTAGAAAATCATAATTGAAAACACACGTACTGATAGAAACATCCTGAGCTATGTTAATGAACAAAATATTGGATGTGTGAATCTACTCAGAAATATACATTGACTGATCCGGTCTGGGAAACTTATTTTGACTTCGCTGGAAAAGTTGAGCTATTCGTGTACATTTACTTTATTACATACTCTTTTTTAAATATCAGTGTTAATTATTCTACGGTTAGCGTTTTTAACTTTTAGAGTTCCGGTAATTAGTGAGGATTCAGTGCCGAGGTAAGTGTTATTAATCAGAAATCAAACCCAAACTCTTGTTGTTAGAGGATTTCCGACGCCAAGAGTAGTTCTTATCACGCACAGACTTTCAAAATGTTGATAATTCGTCACCTTAGAATTAAAAGGGCTTGTCTGCTCGTTTCATACTTGTCGGATAGGCCCTTGTTTTCCTAAGGTGTCTTTCTTCTTTTAGCTGATTTTAGATGATCTCTTTCAGAATTAATTATTGATCGCAAGCATTTTCTTCTCATTCGTTTGACCATTTTTCGTGAAAAAAGTAATGACGAAATGCAAGCATTTAACGTGGACACTGTAACAACTATTCTTGATTCCAATACGGAATAAAGATGTGTCCAGCGATCATTTTGTAGATGTTTCTTAACTGCGAGTTCATGTATATTATTAATAAAGATATCAATAATATTATGTTGGCACATTTTTGTTATTTTTACGTAGGGCTACCATTGGTTTAGATTTTGTATGTCTACGATATTAACATAATCATCGGGAACGACGATACTAACATAATCATCGGGAACGACGATACTAACATAATCATCGGGAACGACGATACTAACATAATCGTCGGGAACGACGATACTAACATAATCATCGGGAACGACGATACTAACATAATTATCGGGAACGACGATATTAATATAATTATGGGCAAGTCTATGTCGACGAAATATCGATACATTTCAGATATACATGTACTTCTAAAATAAACCAGTCAATAGTGCCGTTTTCTCATGTTTTGTATACTTCACTTAGTAAGTATTAATAAAATGGTGTTGTTCTATGTACTACAGGATAAATGAGCGCTATAAAATAGTAATTTTTCAAAAAATACTTTCTTCACCAGAACTTAGAAACCTTAGACGTTCAATTGTAGGCTCACTCGAAACTGAGCGTTTTTTCCGCTTCAAAATGCAAACATTAATTTTACTATTCGTTTCTATCATAGGTAATTAGAACTTTTGCCAAAATATCGATATTTTGAAAATCAAACGACTGAAAAATCGTCTACATACCTGTATCAACTAACCGCATATCGTAACTATCTGCAACTACAAATATGGAAATTCTTAGTTGGGTGAAAGTACCCATGGGGCTTAAAATTTGTTTATTCTGGTGACATACTCAGTAAATAAGGATTAGAAGGTAGAGCATTTTTTGCTGAAATATAAAAAAAGAACATGAGAAAGTGATGTTCCGCTTCTCGGGTCTAATTTAAAAGCTACTGTCGCGGGGGGGGGGGGCATGGGGTAGGTCAGGTATGAAATCAACATTTAACGCCTTAGTTTGGTGTAAGTATAACTATGAATACAATGAAACCTCCCTAGAACAGCCACCAATGGGACGGACAAAAATGTCTATTGTGAAGAGGTGGCTGTTGTTGAAAGAGTGAAAATAGAGTAAATCGTCAATCTGGGTTGTTTGTAAACTAGCTGTAAGAGGGAGGTGGCTGTTGTTGAAAGAGTGAAAATAGAGTAAATCGTCAATCTGGGTTGTTTGTAACTAGCTGTAAGAGGGAGGTGGCTGTTGTTCGGAGGTGATCGTTCATGGAGGTTACACAGTATCCACATTGTCTTGATTTGTTGTTTACATCGATTTCAACCCAGTTCCATCTCGTTTCTTTACTAAATTCATGTCAACAGTAACATAATTGTACACGCAACATTTAGAATGGGATGGTATTTGTCATGAAGTCAAATTCGTTATTTGTGATTTCATGTTTTTAAGATTGGTTTGAATGCTATCAATTTGATACGAGAATATTAAAGATTGAGTAAATGATATTTGATATATTTAATGCGTGACAAAAACAATGCTCTAAAGCTAAAAAAATACTCATGTATACTATGTTGTTATTGTGAAATCGATACATTTGTTATATACTTATGTGAAGGATTGTATTGGCTGAAATTCTAAGATATTTACGTCGCTGTGGATATCTGTTGATTGTTTGTTAACTGAAAATAAATGATTGTGTGATATGCATGTACTTCTATTGTTGAATTTGTCATTTAAGCTTTGAAAAAAACAGTTTCGTAAAAATATCTCCTCTCCATTCCACTGCCTGTGCTCCATTCGGCTGAATAAATTAATATATCTTTGGTGACGTGACTTTATGGGGCAAATGCGATTGCTATTTCGATTTTTTATCCAATTTCAACTATTCTAGTATTAAAACGAAGGTTTAAAAACGACCAATAGAATGATGTATTGCAATAATAGTATAAATGAAGTAATATGTTTTCTTTCCCGAAATAACTTTCCTTGTGATGCGTTTTAAAAATTCCTTATGTGTCTGGATGGTTATAATAAGTTAGACAAGTGTGGTGGAATTTTCTCACAGTGAAATATCATTATGATGCTGCAAAATTGTCTGAATATACAAACCCTGTATTCATAAATAATACATTTTAATAAATTATTCAACAAAACTGGGGAATGAAAATGCATTATAAAATGATGTAAAATACATTACAATACTTACAATATAATATTCTAATTAGAAGATACTTCTTATTTAAGTATTTACCATGTAAAATATGTTGATGAGTATTTTTGAAATTTTGTTTTGAAATTATGTTAATAATTTACAACGATGTGTATATGATTTGAAATTCAAATTGTCATAATTTTACGGTTAAAAAGTAGTAAATAAGTGTTCAAGGATTTCCTAATCAATTATTTATTATCTATGTCTGGGAATAGACAGGTTCCTATTTATTAAGTATTTTTCAAGTTTGATAGTATTATTACTTTCATTCAACATAAAATTAGAAAAAAGGGATGATTATTTCCGCGCCACAAAATTAGAATAAAAATGAAATTACCTCACGAGATTTAATGTATTTCTTTGTTCAGTACGTTGATTTGCTTGAAATCTCGAAATAAATGATAATAGTGTAGTTGTACAGTTTTAAGTACCGTTTTCTGATAATAATTTCTTGAGATATCAAGAATATATTGTTGTTCAGATGAAATTCGACTGATAAAGATAGGCCTTAATAAATGTTTGTTTCAGGTTTATCAAACTTTTTATTTACCCAACCTATAGTCCTATACCATATTTTCCATCGCGACCCTTAACTTTTTGTTTAGTCCGAGGAACAGTGCACCCACTCACTCACCTTTTTATAGTAAAAAAGCCCAGATGTACCTATTCTATTTTCAATGAGCAGGTAACCAGAAACAGACATTTTTTGTATGCCCTATAATAGGAGCCTGGACTGTTTGATTGGTGTAATATAATATAGAATTTTATTCGTTCATTACAATATAAATATACATTTGTGTATTGTGTTGAATTACAATATTCAAGGTAAAATACCATACTACTATACTAGTATTTGTTCAGCATGTAAAGTTACATTATAATGTATATATATGTACAATACCTTAAAAACGTGAATTTTGATATCAGACTTATAAAATCTGTTTTGTGTGGTTAATCAACAATACATTAATAAGGTCATTCTGTTTTTATTATTTGTTATGCGTCTACCTTATTCTGCAAACCTTGCTACCTATAAGAAAACACATACTATTTGGGAAAACAGCAATTTTCTTGACTTTAATAACACTACACACTTCTGATTCCGAGGCTGCGAGTATCCTACACTAGAATACATGAATTCAGATGTCGTTTTTCGTCCTGATGCAAATATAAGTAACAGTCCCCCCCTCTATGGCTACACTTAACTTCAGTTGTCCAAGATTTAAGAATGCAAAAATAATTACAACAAGATATATGCAGTCAAACCTACGTCAGCGGCCACCTCCGGATAAAGGCTGCCTGTCAATGAAGACCACATTTTGTCTTGCCCATGGATGGCCTTTGTTTACAGGTGTTTTACTGCATAATAACGTTACAATATACATTTAATAAAGATTAATATAACAAGATAATGAATTAAGGTAACAAGGCACATGATATATATCGACCAATTTCCAAAAATGGTATACATGTCAATATTTCCATCAAAATGAAGCGGTTCTAGCCACATGTTACTTGTTTCCTGTTGTAACATATGGTCAGTTACTGCCTGGTGCGATGTTGTCCAGAGTGTGTCTATAGAGCGGATGGACAATGCTTTATCGTAATTCACGTCATATGTTCAAACACCACAGGGGTGGTAGCATGACTTGATGTAATCTTAATATGATCTATTATCACGCTTTAATTCATAGATGATATATTATAATGATAATATACTGGTGATGAAGATAAAAAACGTTGTGATTTATCTCATAAAATTGCCACAGCGTGGAGCCAGTGTCGATACCCTAAGGAGATTCTACAGAGCCTTAATTGCCAGCCATGTCTTTTACGTATATATAGACAGAAATGACAATGGTCTCATTCATTCAGTAATGTATATATACAAGAACGGATTTATAATACTATTGATGTATAAAATAAAAGCTGTGACGAAATTCTGAACAAACTTATTGGACTTTTAGTAATATACTAGTATTTTAGTCGTGTCCATTACAACTCTTGTACGACACGTTTTTATTCTGTGGGTTGTAACGATTCAATTCAATGTGTTTGAGGTGAGTAATTATAGAAACATACGTTTTACTGTACGGATATTTTAATTTTGGGAAGAAAATAAATGTAAACAAATTTACAACAGAAACGCGAACCACGGTAAAACTGGAAAACAACCGAAAACACACAAACAAATCTTTGTTATTACGTGCACCACGATTATGGCTTGAAATGGACATTTTCATTTCTATTAGAAAACTGTTTGTGTTTATGGAGAAAACATTGAATAATCGGAAAACCCCAAAAATACATTATTTCTTATTACCAGGGATCTTTGTTATTACATGGTGAAATAAGCCTACTACACAATTATAGTTACATTTGTGTTTATGAAACTAAGAATTACAGGCTAAGTTAAAAATGATAACAAATATTTTCTCCATTCAGTGGTTAACTAGATATCTAAGTGTTTTTTATAACTCAATGATTAATATTTTTTGAAAAATTACCGTTACTGAAATATTTTACACACGTTTTCATAAGAAGAATTTGGTTACTGATAAGCGTGTCATTTGTTACAGATTTTTTAGTTTTAGTCCAGTTTTTTTACGTAACACTTGAAACTTATTAAAAAGGACTTAATTCGTGTTCTATTCCCAATAAATTGATAATTGTATGTAAATTATATACATATATATATATGTTTTATTAAAGTTTGACGTTTTGTTGCGTTTTCTTTGATCTTTTGGTAATTGTCCAGGCAACGAGGATAGGATGTGGTATTACATCTGGTGAGTGGTGACTAGCTACCACGTGTTGGAATTGTTCCCATATAGAGTTCTGTGGGCGTGTGATGTGCTAGATTCCACATCTTCATGAAACAGTTTTCTATAATCGGAAGTCGTTGTTTTGTTCACTCATTTTGGCTGTGCATTATTCCCATAGTTTTTTTTATCTCCAAGTCCGGTGGTTTTCCATAATTGAAACCACATACCATCCTCTTCTGGGTTAAACCACAACACGTCAGGTCACCTTGGATTTCCCGCTACAATTGTAGTAGTGTGCGATATGAGAAAACCGCAGACGATAATTTTATATTGTAAATCAGCGCGAAGACAAGCCTTCTTGAGTTACTTCCCTTGAAATTTACGCGTAATGTTCGTCCATATTCCCACGCTTAAAATGCAAAGCACGTAAGAGACTGGGGCCGCTGTGTAACAAATTTTAAGCGTCTGTGGTAATTAACGCTTGCAAAAAAGCATCGCAACATTTTGTTTTCATTCGTTTTGTTTCTGTTTTTTAAGAACCCAATTTTTATTTTTTGTTTATCTATAAAGGTCCTAGACACGTTTGTTTACAACATTCGTCAAATCTAAGTTCATTCAACAAACATTTATTCTATGCACAGTGTGCTTGGTTTATCAAAGTCTCCTATTTCCAAATGGCAACAGTTCTGCAGATCGCCTGCAAATAAAGTCAAGGTCGAACACTCACTAAATTTTGGAACGACCCTCTTTATCAATGAAAACCGTATTGATCACGTGACAATTGATTCTCCGCACCTATTTTGATTGACAGCCAATTTCCCCCTCAAGTGCCTCGTGCGTTAAATATCCGCTGGCATGCATACAGTTTATCATTAAACCCTGATATTAGCTAGTTTATTTGCGTTTCAACTGGTGCATAATTTTGTACTAATCTACTCTAGAAAAATGACAAGGGGACGTATTTTTTAACCATAAGTTCAAATCTTGGCTGATAATACCAGCGGATGTGCCCCTCATTGATCTGGTCGATTTTTTGTTTGCTGAATGTACCACGTGATTTGATATCATTTGACTATTCCATTTTTCTGACAAGTAGGGGTAGTACCATTGTATTTTAAAAGTGGGTTAACTTTATTTGCTTTTTAATGTGTATAAAAAGTTAAAATTATTATTCATTTGTCTATCTAGAAATGGTAAGATGACGTTTCAACCATTTCCCCCTTTTTCGACGAGAGATGAGTTGTTTTAATCACGCTAATAGTCTGCGTAGTTAACCCGCTTTATCTTTTCACTCGCGTGCAATGGTTTCGACCGGAAATCACTGGTGGAGAAACGAGGTCACATCCAGTGTCGAATTACACACGGCTCTCCAAATATAGCGAACATTTCAGA
Source organism: Lutraria lutraria (assembly GCA_964023205.1). NCBI lineage: Eukaryota > Metazoa > Mollusca > Bivalvia > Venerida > Mactridae > Lutraria > Lutraria lutraria. Next base: position 4,923,251 of record OZ026833.1, read on the forward strand.
ATACTGTCGAATTAGATGGGATTAATTCATGAAAATTTAATTCAAAAACTGTGTCAACCTTGCATTGTTTCTGAAATAAGACTAAAGGATAACTGTCATTACGTTTTTCTGAGGAATATAGTTCGTACAAGACGTTTTTTGCTGTAAAACTTCTTGCTCTGCTATCGTTAGGAGCATTCAAGAATTCTGAAGTGAGCGCAGTATCTATAAAGTTGCGGGAAACGGGAGTCTATCGATTCTTGAGGACGAGTGTTCATTTTATCCTGGATATAACATTATTTGCAATGAAGGAGTGTTTATATGGTAATTAAATTGAGATTTTTTGTGCGGAGTATTTGAATGTGCAAATTTCTTTCAGTTCATCTCCTGGTCTCGTGTATTTATCATTAATATACACGAATCATTCATGAGTATACCGCCATCATTTTCCACATCACATTGATGCATCTTGTGGATTTACGTTGCTTCATTTTATTCCAACTTCTCTGTTTTGTGAATATGGGAATTGATGAAAAGTAATTTGATTGGATTTTATGTGATCTAAATAGTTAGTATCTTTGTTGTATCTGTGGATTTTAATGCACCTGTGTGTCAGTGACACTGTGTTGTGTTATTAATTAGTGATTTAAACTTACAAGCCTTTGCCAGTGATTTGGATTTTATAATAAATATCCTATATCTATTTTATTGGTGGATGGAATATTTGTGGATTTACTCCTGTTTTCTGTCATTTTATCATACACTCCTGTAATTTACTTATTAAATAAGATGAATTTTCTATGAATGTTCGCTAAGCTCCCATATTTCAGTATTAATTTGAACTGAAAAAAGCCTTAAATCAGTGTGTTAGTTAAAATTAGACACACCCCTTGTTCAGTTCTTTTTTATGTCAAAATAAGGCAGATTAAATATGCAGAATCAGATTGGCATTTACAGATCAGGCAAGAAACTGATATCTCTATGTTTTATTCCTACTATTAAGTAATTTATTTATTAAATTCCCTTTGTTTCTAAACTTATCTGAAATTTTAGTCGTTTGAGGTTTGTAGCTGTGTATGCTCCATTTGTTAAATAATTGATTTGTTTTTAATGAGAAACTAATTATTCATTGTACTTGGTGTACTTAGGACCTCTTTGATACACATTTGATAACCATCATTAATTTGCAAAAAAACTAAGCATGGGTTTTTTGGCATTTTGTTCAATTACTTAGTTAATTAAGGTCAACAGGTGCTTGTTTTAAATCGGGGAAGTGTCTAAAAGTCGGTAGTTTGTGCTCTGTATATAATTTGTTAATTAAATCAGGTGATGAAATTTTGGTGGTGCTCAATATTTTACCTTATGAATACATATAATTGATTAAGATACATTGTATAATAAATGTGACACAAAAATTCCTTCAGCTGTCTGTTAACTTTTCATTTCAAGGTTCTAGTGTACAGGATCTGTGAACTCTAGGCTTGGAACTGTGTTAATATCATTCATACATGTGTTAACTTCAAAGGGCACAAATCCACTAGTCAGCTTGAAGTAGAATCAACTTGGGTTGTGTTAGAATTGCTTTAGAACTTGTTCAGCTGAACGAGAAGTCAGAAAAAAATATTGTTTAGCTCTTGCTTCAAATTGAACAGAAGTAGTAGTAATGTTTAATTTTAACTTCATTGCAACTGGTTATTTTAACTCCATTGTAACTGGTTAAATTTCAGTTTCTATTGTCTTAAGTCATTTCTGCTCTAACCTCTTTCTTCTAAGAATAATAACTTTCCTTCCCAGGAATTTATTGGAAGAAAATTTTATTGCAAATTTTTGTTAACTGAGTAAATTGTTCAGTTCTGAATTACCATTCAATATAGGCACCTTTCACTAGTTAGTGAAATGTTTCACTTTCAAGTTTTTATTCTCTGTTAAATATTAAAGTTTCACATTGTCCTAAAATGTATTTTTTTGAGTGAGTACTTTTTTGTGACAGTATTTACACAATGCCTCTCATAAAAATTGTGTACATATTTTTAACAATGTTTTAAGTAGCTTTACAGATCTGTCTGAGATATTAGCCAGTATGTGTACTTGAAAATTTCTAGCAGGGCTCATAAATATTAACTTTCTAGTTAGCGTTTTACTGTAGCAACATGTGGGGTTAATTTATTCTCTTTTCAGAAATTGTAAACATGTATTGCTAGAAGTCTGAAGAGGGAATCTTTTAAGCTTTTCAAAACTTGTCTTATCACTTGACCTGTTTTATAGAAAAACATTGTATAGGTTTATTGTTGATCTGTTAAACAAATTAGAAATATGCTTGGTTGGATAAATTAAATATCGAGCTTATTAGCCAGTCTGGCTGCATCATTTTTCCAGACATAGATTCATGTTGGTAAATAAATTTAACTAAAATATACAGAAAGGCTAGGGCAGTTCTTTATTTCGTCAGATTCAAATTATTTCCAAAGGATTTTTGGTTGAAATGTGCCTTAATAATATGTAACACATTAATCTAGTATGTGAAACTTGAAGCTTAAGTTTATTATGAATATGACTGGTTAATTACCACTTTTAGACTTGTGTATATCTATTGTTTTTTTGCATCAATGTTATGGTGTATGTTATCTCGATGACAAATGTTGTTTTTGGCCATGTAGATTGTGGTGGTTTACAGTTTTGTTGACAGAAAATACTGACATTTGTTTGTTCTCAGACTGTCTATGATATGGTAGGTGTAATCTGGTCATTGCTATTCATTGCCAATATACCATGTCTCAATTTGAAGTCTTATACGCTTCCTAGTTTCTTAAGTTATTTAGACTAAATTTGTTGTTAAGTAACTTTGCAAACAGTACAGATCATTGTATGATGCTATAATTATGTGTATTAGTATTACCCCCTAGATAGTGAAGTATCTAGACCTCCCCCCTCCTACTTTAAGCAATGTTTAATTATGTTACCAAGTACATTTGAACTATCCAACAATGAGGTATTTTAACATAGCCCGGATGATTGAAATTAGGGCATCCAGCGACAAGGCATGTAAACATAGTAGATGCTAATCTTACACTGATTACTGGTTTTAATCTCACTATACTATCTTAAGCTATGCTATAGGCAGGAGATATTGAAGTCATTTTTTGTTTAAACCAAGTTTTGTAGTATCGTCTAGCTGGCTTATTTGTTTACAAGTGTAAGTATTTTTTGTCCAGTTTTGTAATATTTTCTGACAATGTATTTCTGGAGTCCAACAATGCATAAAAACTTGTTTTTAGTTAGGCCATCCCTTAAAACAATCTTTGTTTTGGGTACCTACTCACCAAAAATGGTCCTACTGAACTTTTTTGAGGGCCCTTGATGTAAAAAGTATTTTTTTAGTATAAACATATCATTCTGACATGTGTTTGACAGTTCGGGGTAAATATAAAATTAAAAAATTTCCCATCCATCCACCGAACATTCTGTGGATTATCCGATAGGGGTACCTCAAACAAACATATTTTAAAGGATGGCCTAACTTTTATACATTGAGCGTGCCCTCTAGATGGATATTTTACTCCAGGACCTGGCTAATTTGTTGGACTTCACTGTGTAATCTGGTGTGTATCAGTCGCCTGAGGTAACTTGTGGTTTCATCCATCTGGTTGAATTATTTATTGCCAACATTTTGTCTGAAAATTCTATACAAATGAGCTAACAGTTGGTTTTTAGCACAGTTGGTTTTGTCTTAAATGTTTATTGCGTTTTTTTAGGATACTTGATATTTCTGCAAAGTTATCAGTTTTTAGAAGTTCATGTATTTAATTTTTCCAAAAAAGTTACACAATTTTAGTTGTATGTCATAATGAAATACTGTTACTTTGATGCATGTAGCACATTAATTAATTGATACTGAACAGGTGTAACTCGGGATATAGATGGGGTGTTGTACACAGTCTTCGAATTTAGTGCTGGACCGAGAAATAAGTCTTGAAAGAAGCATCAGTCCAGTAAATTTTATGAAATGGTCAGTGGTGCGGCAGTCCAGTAAATTCTTCGTTGAGAAATAGAAATTTATCATATTTCAGAAGAAAAAATGAAATATTTTACCCACTCTTGAAAACAATATCTTGAAATATATCTGTTAATTAATTTTGTTCAGAACTTCCAAAGTACATTTGGTCTACCGGTAGTTATAAAGTTTTGCATTTTCACTGGACTGAATGTAATTGTCCAGTGTTTCATGAAGACTGGGTACACATGTTTAATGATATCGTCAGGGAGTGTCTTCCTTATTTCGAGAAAGGCTTAGAACTGGTTGTTTTGGCCGTGGTTACACATTCATCAGGTGGTGTTCATCATTAAGAGTTGTTAATTTAATGATAATCACTTGGTACATCATAACATGTGCTTTAATTAAGCCTTTAATTTATACAGCCCTGTCATAAACTGTTTGTGGTTCATTTTATTGTTAGCTAGTACTCAGTGAACTTTTTATCCTGAGCAAATGATAGTTCTTGACCATCATATTTTTTTTTGACCTTGGTAATTTTTTCTTAAGTTGAAGTTACATGTAAAGATACCAGAATACATTCGTATACATGTGTTATACTGGTTATAGCCTTTGACACAGGGCGACTGCGAGGCATATATAGTACAATTCATTGTTCATTTTTGTACCTGTCAACTTTTGTAATGTTAAAATGTGTATTAAACGCATGTTGGGCATTGAGAGTATAAATCTTGAAAATTGTACCCGTCTGTTACTTTAATGTAGTATTTTATTATAACATGGTGTTCATTATTAATGTTCCATGCACCGTTTCGAATGAAATTGCCGTAAGTTTTAATTGTGCAAGATCTCATTCAAAATTCTCTTGTTGTAAATAATTTTAATTAAGGGTAAGATTTACAATAACTTCTACAAGATTTTCATGTTAGTGGCAAACTGGTTTTTAATTGAGAAAAACCACTAAACCATGCTGTTGTACAGGTGATAGTTAAGTAGTCCCCAAAAAAATTTAATGCTAGAAAAATGGAAATTTCATAGTTATTGAATGCTCACTACGTATATGTCTTGAATATATATGAACGTATATACGTATATATGTTGTGTACATACGATGGTCTAGTGTTGTGTACATGTACATACAATGGTCTAGTGTTGTGTACATTATGATGGTCTAGTGTCATGTATGTACGATGATCTCCTGTTGCGTATACTCTAAGACAAGGTAATGATTTATGCCAGCTATGATATGATGTCATGGAGTGCTAGGAATTCTGGTGCTGATGGTTTAAGGGGATTTTTAAGGGCAGCACCTGATGAATGTACTCTCTGACACTGGCTCATGGGGTCTGAACTGTAAATGGATTTATTACGAATTTTATAGAATTTTGTAATTACGTTATTTTCGAGGTTTTAACTAGTTAAATTTTGGTGCATATAGAGATTGGAGTGTTAAGATTTGGGGTTCACACAGTTCAAATTCATTAACAGATGTCTACTTGTTACTACATACTTCATTGAATCTTTCCTTAATTTTTCAATTTTGTTGCTTCATTAATTTTAATTTGTATCAGATTTTTTTAACTTAACTGTACTGGGGATTAAACTGAATTTCAATTATAAAGGTCAGTAACATTTGAATTTTCCTAAAATCCTTTAAAGCTATTGACCTTACAAGGGGAGTTAAAGCTGAGGTCATTATTTCTATGTTTGAATTCATAATTCAATCATATGTTCAATCACTTCCCTGGATACATACGGTAATTATCATTGACAAAAAAATGGGTGTATCTGTGGACTACCGTACATGTAATGATGTGTTTGATTTAAAGTTTACTTGTGTCTAGGCTGCTGTCAGGCAATAAGGATTTAACCTTTCCAATTTATTCATTCATAGTGTATTATGTATGTATGAATGTTAAGATATATGCATGAAGAGTGGTGTATGTTGTTTATAGAAAATGTTAATTGTTATATCTAACAATTAAACCATTGTGTTATTGTGTTACTATTTTATACATAAATGTAATTGATGGAATGGTTTAATAGATTTATCAGTCTGTTCTATGCAATTTACATATCAGAAATCAGAATAATTCAAAATGATTCAACATCTTGCAACTGATGAGTCCTGAGTTATCTAAGTGTCAAACTGTTAACTTTCTTTGATGATGTTTAATTGGAAGATTTAATGTATTTTTACTTACTAACTTAAATCTTAGCTGTCGTTCTAAGAAATTCTTAACAAATTGGTTATTTGATAACAGTTTTAAGCCCTTTTTAACTTTTTATTTCATTTTTGCAAGTTGCCCGTACTCTTGATTGTGTTCAATGACAAAAAGACTCACATAAATCTCGGATTCGCTCATTTTCAATACATGTGTTACATAAAATAAATTATTCATTTTATATACAGATTGTGACATATCGAAAGTAAACCTCAAAATATTCACTCGAGCAGAAAGCTGTGTGTCAGTAAATATGTTGGGTCGTCATTTAAAATGTATAGTAGAGAGCCTCCCACAGGTTTAAATGTACACTGTACACATAGACTTAACTGGCAACGAACCAAACTTTAGTGTATGGACCGTTGACTGTTTTCACAAAGCTTGGTGTTAAGTCCATTGATGAATGAATGAAACTGTATTTTCTACAACATTGATTTGTCAGGATTTAATCCATTTACTTGGCTCATGTTTGAGACCTGCCGGTCCTTCAGTGTATAAAACATTATATATAAACTTGCAGTGCCTAAGTCGCCATAATGATTCAGTTATGATTCAGTTTAAAGAGCTGTTTTATATACACGGGTACACACTTGTTTGTAGGCCGATTATCTCTGCAAGAGATCTTTGCGGTTGAATTTTAGTTTCTATTTAGTACCTCGGTATAAAATCACTTACATGTCTCATAACAGTGCCATACTTGGTTTGAAATCAAACAGTTATACTTTATTGTGACATTATGTGTTAAATACATTTATTTCTGTCCATAAATCAAGTTTAAACTGTAGATAGTTAAGTTTCATAGTGTGGTATTGATCGTTGAAAATTTCTGGGCATATTAAGATTCAGACTGTTGTACACTTATTGATACAAACAAGTGAATTCTGTTCATTTTGTAAACTTAAAAATGGGATTTTAGGATATTCGTTTTGGATCGATTTGTAAGTACATGTTCATTGTTATCAAAAGATATAGAGAAGTTTATGTTGAAGGTTGATTGTTTTCTTGCTACAGGTGATTTTAATTCTGAGAGTTCTAAAAATGTTGAGTAAATCTTAAAGATACCTACCTACTGGTTGCCATGGAATGTGGAATATTCTTCGTACATGTAAAACTTGTATATATATATCAAAGGTTGCTGGTGGATTGTTTGATTAGATCTGTATGTCCGACAGATTGTGATGATTTAGAGTCAGGTGTGTGTATAAGTTTGTGTGTACTTAGAACTGCTCTAGCCTCTACATACTAAGCTTTCTGGCTTGACTTTAGAACTAGGATATTGTATCGGATGAGGCAGATAAGATCTTATTGTGCTCTTTCAGAAGTGAGAAGTGTGTTCATGCGTTTATTTTTATGTCAGTTTTAACAGGGTTATTTCTAGAAAAAGGGGAGATAATGGGTACTGATATAAGGGGGAAATTGCATATAAGAGGCAAATTTGGGTGGAACTCTCAATGCAAAAGGCGGAAATATATTTTGGGGGGGGGGGGGGGGGCATAGGTGGAGAAGCTGATTATTGGATTCACTTTAGTTTTAAAAAAAACTGTATGTTACGTTTTATGCAAAATTGAACATGAAAACGTTTTTATGAATTTTAGCATCTAATGATCCATATTGTTTTGAAGCTAATGTGGAACAGTCCAATAGTTGATTATATTATCCAATAAAGTTAACATGCCTTGTTGAAGGAGAGAGTTGTGTGTTTTCCATTTTATCCTCCATATTATCTTTGATTGTATAAAACGAATCTGTTTTCTGAATCTTGTATGATAGCTAGTGCACACAATGTAGTTGAAACTTGTTCTAGATTGTGAACTATTTGATTATACACTTTATAGGGACTTTTTTGTTGGTATAAATATTCTTGAGCAATAAGAAACCCATGTTTTGGATTTATTATAGATGATGTTTGGCTTACTACAACTTTTAGATAATTGATTTCATTATGTTAAGATATTGTACTGTTACATGATTTGGTCAGCATTCATAGCTAAGATCAGATAGTAACATGTTGGTAAGATTGCTATATGTCATCATTGACTGGGCATTATTGATGTTTAGTGAGACAAGATCATTTCCATGGTTACAATAATTCTTGGCAGAACCTATGTATTATGAAATAGAATATTTTGTTTAAATGAAGTTATTTTGTTACTGAATGTACTATAGATTTGTAACTGATGCGTTCAGCTTCTTAAAGTCTTTTATTTTATTCTTTCAGCAATGAGAGTTTATACTGAAGAGAGAATGAGGATATGCTGAACTCAACCATGTTTTCTGATGGTATGAGGGTGTCAAGATACCAGACACCTAATACACTACCTCCGGCGGATGTTGATGGAGTCATAACTCTAGATCAAGTCCGACCGCAACCGCGGAAGCAGAACGAGTATGTGGATACTCCTCGGTCTCCGCTAACACACAGCGGAAATAAGTTTGACTCGGGGTCAACAAGTACAAAGAATATTGTTGTGACATTAGCGCCACGGGAGCGGGTAGTGTTACCAAATCGGACTCAAAGCACACAGAACAGTATTATTACACAACCAGTGTCCGGGAGCCCTCCGTTAAAAAAGGATTTACCAATTGAAATTCAGAACATTGATGATACAGATGATTCTATTATATGTTCTAAATGTGGACTATGCCGCTGTGGTGCGTGTACATCACCGCGGGAATTACCATCAAAATGGCTGTGTGGCGATAAAATTAATGTTAGTCCAGAAACTGCAGTGGAGTATGCCACTTGTGTGTGTTGTGTAAAAGGTGTATTTTACCATTGTTCTAAAGATGACCAGGACGCGGAATTTGAATGTGTTTCTGACCCATGTGCTTGTTGTAACAGGCCAGATTGTTGTAAGAGATGGACTTGCATTCTCGCCATGAGTTTATGTTTGCCTTGCATGTGTTTGTATCCTCCTGCGAAGTGCGGACTGATGGCATGTACGGGATTGTATAATAAATGTCGTAAAAAAGGATGTACATGCGGTAACAATAAGTCATCTAATCAAAGTGGAAAGAAAAGTAGGTCATCGAGGAGCAAAACTGACTCCTCGTCGCAATATCGGGGCCTGCTCGTGGAATCGGACCGAGAGAGCTCGTCCGTCTCTAACACGTGAAAATTGTTTTTTCTTCTTGTTATAAGTTGTTACATTGGCTTGTGAAGTCAGACTTTACTTTCACTGTTTTTTTGGAGGAACTTGGTGTATATTTGAGCGATTATCTGTGATGTACCCTGAATAAAAAAACTTTATATTTGTGCCATGATACAATGGAATTATTTTTCTGATGGAGAAATTACTACACATATCTTGATTCAAGTTGGACAATTTATCTTCTTATGAAGTATGCTTTACACTGGTGTGCTAGTTTGTCTTAAAATCATGAATGTTGGACACTGATTAAAATAGTCCTCTTACAGAATTTACCTCTTTCCCAACTCTTCTGAGTAAATCATCTTGAAAAATACAATAGATGCAGTCAAGTGAGTTCATAAAACTTAAAACAGAGAAGCTTTTTCTCTTGGAAACCAAAACATATTTGCAATCTGAGTTTCTGATAATTTTTTTGTGTAAAAATATATTCTATCTGCTCTAACGTGGAACAAATTATGTTAAAATATATATGTGCATGTTATTCGTATATGCATGAACTTAATGTTATTATAAACCATTAAATTCAAATCGTAAGCATCTAATTCATTGACATTCTTTCACCATTGTATAAATTCTAATGTTGTTAAGTTAGTAGCTACTAATAAGACTTTTATATCAAAATGCTATCCTTATTATTGTTTCGTGCTTGGTCTAATTGAATATACTGGATTAATTAATTTTAAATCTACTGTTACCATTGACAACATTACAATTCTACTCAAATTTAGTGTGCTTTAACCCATCACAAGACTTAACTCAAAATTCAGTGTTACAACCTTTATTCATTAATTTGCAATTTTATTTCTTTTAATATTTTTATTATGAAATATATCAGCAACAGCTTATTTCAGGGTTCTTGTTTACTTCTTTTCTATGTTCTGTGCTGTTGTTTCATTTTGTTACTTGTTTATTGAGTTTATGAATCAGTTAATGATTTGTATTGTTAATGATTTAAACATAGTACTGTATATGTACATTGTTGTAGACGATTATGTTGAAAACATGACACAGACATTTTACGTGTTAAATTATAAATAATGTTAGTAGATTGAGATTTACAAGCTTGGTTAAAAACAGTTCAAAAAGAAAAACCTCAGCTAGAATGATATGTACATGTTACATGTAATTATATGTAAATGATGTAAGCTTGTCTGGAACGTTTTTTGCCTTTTTGATGCAATATTGTTGGAAGTTTGAAGTGCGGATGATGTTAAGGGTAACTATGCACAGTTTATCCATCTGTGGACAGGGTCCTCATTGGCTGATTTTTGGGGGCTGAAATTTGGCCCTTTTCTCCCCCTCCAAATAGTATGTCCCCCCCCCCCCAATATGAAGACACCCCCCTCCCCTTTCTTCAAACACTGCTGCAAAAAATTTCCCTTTTATGGGCCTTGGCCCTATTCCCTGTCGGAGAGCCCTGTCGGATATTAACTGGTCAGCCTGTCTATGTTGAATTAGATTAAGGGGTCTGACTGTCCTAAATTGACTGAAGCTATAGTCATTTAGATCTGCAGCGACCCCTTTTGATATGATTTGAGCAAGCATTAAGTAATGTTGCTTGTTATACGGTAATTTTGTAAACGCAACAAATTGAATTGATTGTTGAACATTAAGGAGTTCAATTCTGTTAAAACCCTTGATTATAAAACAAAATGGTCGCCTAGTATTGGTGTCTCTCTTTCCAATATAGCCCTTCGATGATTTTCGTGTTCATTTCGTTACAGAAGGGATAATGTTTTGGACTCGAGTTGGTGCATCATGTGCGATTTATACATGTTTCGGAGATGTTTGTTTAATGAAATGCGTGTAAAAGAAAGCAAATGAAAACTGATTCATTTTAATTCAGAAGTGATAGGCCTCGGCCGTGGTCCAGTGGTTAGTGCTCTGGATTTGTAACCCGGCGATCAGGGTTAGATTGCCGGCTGCGGTAGGTCATACCCTTCCATGAAAATTTGACAATAGTGATAACTTTTGAAAAAATGAGAGCAGAATTTTGTTAGATTTAAAGATTTTAGTAAAACTTGTTTTAGAAAGAAAATGTTCAGTAACTGACTAACTGTTTCATTATGATAAAAGTTGATTTTTACGCGTAAAGTGCCTGTGACATTGTTTTCTCTGATTATGTGCCAGTGGTAAGTTTGGGTTATATTACTAATATAATTTTGATACAGTTTCCATGGTGAAATGAGACATTGACACACATAAATGGTCTTGATCAGTTGTTTATGTTCTTAAAAAAAGTGCGTATAAGGTAAGGTAAAGATTCTTCCGGCGTGTTTTAACATTATTTCTATTTAAATTATAAAATCACTTAGTCATTTTTATTATTAATGTTTATTTAATACCCTCTACTCTGATTTCCGGATGTTATTTATGTAGGCTGATGTTGTTATAAACATTATGATTAATTATTTGTGATTAGTGTAAGTGTCTAGTTTCTAGGATTTAAATTTTTACAAAGATTCAGTAAAGTACCTGATAGACTTCTCAGGAGTTTACGCCTACGTTGACATGAACATTTAATCTGTGACTCAAGCCATTAGTCTTTTTCTTGTCCATGCCTGAAACTGTTCCAAAATTACATTGACAATATAATCCACAAAGTCTAATCCAAATGTGTTCAGTAATATTTTATTTCATGTTATACATATATGTGTTATTTTATGTCTTTTTTTGGTCAACTTATTGATAATAACTATGAAGAAATTTGTGTCATTGACTTAACTTACATCATTATGTTGTTAAAATGAACGGAACTCTTGTGCTGCCTGGATGGTTCATAATATTCAATTCTGTCCCTAAGTCTGCCCTTTGTATGTTATACAGTCGCTGTGCTCACAAAATGTCATAACTATTGTTACTTCTTGTTAAATAAAGATATAGGGCATTTCTTTTTGACTTAATTTGTTTTCTGAATTTATTTTCATTTCAAATTTCATGGTAGTTTGTAGGACATGCAAACTTTAACAGGATATCATCTTTGTATGTTGTACGTTAACAGACTAGCTAAGATTTTGTCGTTTTGTTATCTCTGTGCATTTTCTTGATAACCCGAAACCAGTTTTTTGTGGGATTGACTCTTAAATCATCACTCGCTAGTCATGAATCTTAAACTATTGAAGTCAGTGATGTGGGAGAGAACGATTTTATATCATTTGTTTGTTAAGCTATATCATAGCTACTATTGGGTATATTTTGTGTGAAAATCTCTCTTGTAATATTAGATAAATGACAGTGCATATTTTCTGCAGTTTTCTACCATGGTGGGCACAAATTACTCTATACTTGTTTCTCATCCTGTTTTTTATGGGTTTTTAAATAAATTTATTGTTAACTTCTTCTTTTGTGAATTTTGAATATATTCTTATGCATAAATTTTAAATGGAACGCCCTATGTTTCTTTGTATAACAAAGATTCATATTGATCTGAATAAAATAACATTAGCTTTATATTGTGTGCAACCATTGAAAGACAGCTACGTAAGAAAAGTTTAAACTAGTCTTTTTTTTTCATTAATACAAACGGTTTGTTTTGCTATATGATACCAGTTTGTGATATTTTTTTGATATTCTGTATTGAATTTTATCATAATACTGTTAAATTATGCTCACTACATTGAGCCATAATTGTGAGGAAAATGTTTTTTCCATCTTCTTAAAAGGTTGCCAAGAGCAACCAATATTAATTGGCTTACAGAAGAATTTTAATTTTTCTTACTTGTTAGTGTTTCAATATTGTTTCATTTTGTGAATATTTTAACTTTTCGATTGATTAAGTTTTTGTAACCAGCAGACTTCTATGTTCATTGTTTGGGCCATCCTTAAAAAATGTTTGTTTGGAGCAACCCTACCCAGAGAATTTTCAGTGGCTAGGTAGAAAATATCTTTTTTACAATTGAATCCAAAATAATTCAAACTTTGACTATTTCTATATTTAATAAAAATTTACCCAAGAAACCAAAAAGGTTTAATTCGGTAGATCTGTTCTTCAGTAAGTACAAATGTAGGTAGTGTTATCACAAACAAAACTTTTTTTAAGGACGGCCTGGTACATTTTAACTAATGAGATTTTTATTCATTTTTTTTATGAATTAGTTCATTGATTTGAAATACCTCGATGTAAGCTGGACTGATTTATGTGAAGCCTTGTTGTATAAGACATATACATGTACACACTATGTTGTTTCAGTATTTAATTGTTCATTTTTTATAAGCCTTACGTAGATCTTCGTTAACCATTGTCTTGTTCATAGTTGTTATCAGTTGCGTGTTTTGGCATTATTTTTCATTGTGATAATGGGGGTTGGATTTTTGGTGTAAAACTTTGGCTTCGTGTCATGTAAGCAGTATTCATTGACCAGCTTCTCTTGTTTACACTGAAGAATTCAAATCTTCTCAATTATTTGAAAAGTTGAGAATAAAATTTAATGCTGACTACCAAATTTTCTAAGCTATTGATGAGATTTTATAGATTTTTATGCTAGTATTTAAAGAGCATCTTAAAAAAAGCTGGCTTTAAATTTTTGAAAAACTTTTAGTTTTAAAGTGAACAATTTCTTTTTTATGGATTTTGATTGTAGTATTTTAAGATACAAGTTACTCATTGTAATGTTTATGTGAACAATTATGGCATGTTTTACCTGTCATTCGTATAATTGTAGTTTCAGCATAATTACATCATCTCATATAGATACACATTTCACATGTTATTTTATTTTTCAAGTCAAACATTATGTACAAACAAAAAGTTGAAAAGATGCTTATTTTCAGAATAATAAGCAATGCTGATCATTGAGGCTGTATATCTTAATGTAAAATATGTTAATAACTAATTTGTAGATGAAATGTCCCTTTTTTGTTAAGGCAGATTTTTAACCACAGTTGGTTGACTTTTTGATTGTATATATTGATATATCTATATATATTTAGTACACGTTTGTACTTACTATGATCATGTTGTTGTTAAAATGAAGCAGTGTATAAAACATGTTTCTGTTGGAAATGAATCCTAGTGTTTGTCTTTTATCTCCTTACTCCATATTGAAGAGTTTATAGTCTTATTTTCTATCTCCACTTATGAATAGTTTACTATCACACATGCATAATAAGCTAACAGTCAGACATATAATATTCTCCTACATATTGAAGAGTCAACGGGCATACATATATTAAGTTCTCCTCTATATTGAAGAGTTAGCAGTCATGCATACATTATGTCTCATCTATATTGAAGAGTTAGCAGTCATACATACATTATGTCTCATCTATATCGAAGAGTTATCATTCAGACATTCATTATGTCTCCTCTATCTTGAAGAGTTAGCAGTCAGACATACATTATGTCACCTTTAATTTGAGGATTTCACAGTCATACAAACATGTCTCTGAGTCTGTATTGAAGAGTAAGCAGTCATACATATATTATGTCCTGTCCATATGGAAAAGTTAGCAGTCATGCATACATTATGTCTCCTCCATATGGAAGAGTTAGCAGTCATACATACATTATGTCTCCTCCATATGGAAGAGTTAGCAGTCATACATACATTATGTCTCCTCCGTATGGAAGAGTTAGCAGTCATACATACATTATGTGTCCTCCGTATTTAAGAGTAAGCAATCATGCATACATTATGTAGCCTCCATATTGAAGAGTTAGCAGTCATACATACATTATGTCTCCTCCATATGGAAGAGTTAGCAGTCATACAAACATGTCTCTGTATTGAAGAGTTAGCAGTCATACATACATTATGTCTCCTCCATATGGAAGAGTTAGCAGTCATACATACAGTATGTCTCCTCCATATGGAAGAGTTAGCAGTCATACATACATTATGTCTCCTCCATATGGAAGAGTTAGCAGTCATACATACGTTATGTCTCCTCTATATTGAATAGTTAGCAGTCATACATACATTATGTCTCCTCCATATGGAAGAGTTAGCAGTCATACAAACATGTCTCTGTATTGAAGAGTAAGCAGTCATACATACATTATGTCTCCTCCATATGGAAGAGTTAGCAGTCATACATACATTATGTCTCTTCTATATTGAATAGTTAGCAGTCATACATACATTATGTCTCCTCCATATGGAAGAGTTAGCAGTCATACAAACATGTCTCTGTATTGAAGAGTTAGCAGTCATACATACATTATGTCTTCTCCCTGTAGAAGAGTTAGCAGTCAAACATACATTATGTCTCCTCCGTATGGAAGAGTTAGCAGTCATACATACACTATGTCTCCTCCATATGGAAGAGTTAACAGTCATACATACATTATGTGTCCTCCGTATTTAAGAGTAAGCAGTCATGCATACATTATGTAGTCTCCATATTGAATAGTTAGCAGTCATACATACATTATGTCTCCTCCATATGGAAGAGTTAGCAGTCATACAAACATGTCTCTGTATTGAAGAGTTAGCAGTCATTTTTACATTATGTCTCCTCCATATTGAATAGTTAGCAGTCATACATACATTATGTCTCCTCCATATTGAATAGTTAGCAGTCATATATACATTATGTCTCCTCCATATTGAATAGTTAGCAGTCATACATACATTATGTCTCCTCCACATTGAAGAGTTAGCAGTCATACACACATTATGTCGCCTCCATATTGAATAGTTAGCAGTCATATATACATTATGTCTCCTCCATATTGAAGAGTTAGCAGCCATACATACATTATGTCTCCTCTATATTGAATAGTTAGCAGTCATACATACATTATGTCTCCTCCATATGGAAGAGTTAGCAGTCATACAAACATGTCTCTGTATTGAAGAGTAAGCAGTCATACATACATTATGTCTCCTCTATATTGAATAGTTAGCAGTCATACATACATTATGTAGCCTCCATATTGAAGAGTTAGCAGTCATGCATACATTATGACTGTCTCCATATTGAATAGTTAGCAGTCATACATACATTATGT
Source organism: Lutraria lutraria (assembly GCA_964023205.1). Classification (NCBI taxonomy): domain Eukaryota; kingdom Metazoa; phylum Mollusca; class Bivalvia; order Venerida; family Mactridae; genus Lutraria; species Lutraria lutraria. The sequence goes on from OZ026833.1 coordinate 4,939,550, forward strand.
CTCCTCCATATTGAATAGTTAGCAGTCATACATACATTATGTCTCCTCCATATGTAAGTGTTAGCAGTCATACATACATTACGTGTTCTCAATGTTGAAGAGTAAGCGGTCATACAAACATGTCTCTGTATTGAATAGATAGCAGTCACACATACATTATGTCTCCTCCATATTGAAGAGTTAGCAGTCATACAAACATGTCTCTGTATTGAACAGTTAGCAGTCATACATGGACTATGTCTCCTCCGTATTGATGAGTAAGCAGACATACAAACATGTCTCTGTATTGAAGGGTTAGCAGTCATACATACATTATGTCTCCTCCATATTGAAGAGTTAGCAGTCATACATACATTATGTCTCCTCCATATTGAAGAGTTAGCAGTCATACATACATTATGTGTCCTCCGTATTGAAGAGTTAGCAGTCATACATACATTATGTCTCCTCCATATTGAAGAGTTAACAGTCATACATACATTACTCCTCCTCCATATTGAATAGTTAGCTGTCATACATACATTATGTCTCCTCCATATTGAAGAGTTAGCAGTCATACATACATTATGTCTCCTCCATATTGAAGAGTTAGCAGTCATACATACATTATGTCTCCTCCATATTGAATAGTTAGCAGTCATATACGTTATGTCTCATCCATGTTGAATAGTTAGCAGTCATACATACATTATGTCCCCTCCATATTGAATAGTTAGCAGTCATACATACATTATGTCTCATCCATGTTGAATAGTTAGCAGTCATACATACATTATGTCTCCTCCATATTGAAGAGTTAGCAGTCATACATACATTATGTCTCCTCCATATTGAATAGTTAGCAGTCATATACGTTATGTCTCATCCATGTTGAATAGTTAGCAGTCATACATACATTATGTCCCCTCCATATTGAATAGTTAGCAGTCATACATACATTATGTCTCATCCATGTTGAATAGTTAGCAGTCATACATACATTATGTCTCCTCCATATTGAATAGTTAGCAGTCATACATACATTATGTCTCATCCATGTTGAATAGTTAGCAGTCATACATACATTATGTCCCCTCCATATTGAATAGTTAGCAGTCATACATACATTATGTCTCATCCATGTTGAATAGTTAGCAGTCATACATACATTATGTCTCCTCCATATTGAATAGTTAGCAGTCATACATACATTATGTCTCCTCCATATTGAATAGTTAGCAGTCATACATACAATATGTCTCCTCCATATTGAATAGTTAGCAGTCATACATACATTATGTCCCCTCCATATTGAAGAGTTAGCAGTCATACATACATTATGTCCCCTCCATATTGAATAGTTAGCAGTCATACAATATGTCTCATCCATGTTGAAGAGCAATCAGTCATACAAACATGTCTCTGTATTGAAGAGTTAGCAGTCATACATACATTATGTCTCCTCTATATTGAAGAGTTAGCAGTCATACATTCTCCTCCAGTTTGATGAGCATACGCACATTACGTTCTCCTCCATATTAACAGTCAGATTTTGAAGAATAACAGCACATTGTAAATACTAGTGCAGCACTGCGAACATTCTATACTATAAATCCATCGTGAAAAACAACAACAACAATAGAAAATCAAAAACTCATCACTGCAGACATTTGGTTAAGAGTGGCATATCCAATCAATTAAATAGTCTTTTATACATACATGTACGATGAACATCACTGAATTGTTAACTGTTTCATTCATACAACAATTGAATGCTCATTAAATTGCAGACTAATGTTAACACGTAAACAGCGGATTATTGCAACTGACTATTTTTTTTTTTTTTTTGCGTACAGAAAATACTTGGTTTAGCTTTTTGTCAGGTCGTGTCTTAGTCTGTGTAGATGGCTATTCTAGGATTACATTTTTGTTTTGTTTTTACACATAGCTGGAATGTAGAAAGAATCCCTATGTTTGACTGTGTGCATCAGATGGTCTACATTCAAGTGCCAAAATATTGACATATTACTAACGGTACGTATTTATTCACAAAACAAGAAAGGCCTCCTTTGTGACAACATGATGAAACCTATGAACAGTCTGCTCGTGACAATGTAATGGAGATTTGTCCGAATGTTGACAGCAATGTTTGCTTTGAAATACCAAAAACTGCATAAATAGCATGCTTGTTGACAAACTATTTCTTGACACGACTCACTGAGGACATTTCAAAAATAAAAACCACGATTCTTGATTATATTATCATGAATGTAATCATATTTAACGAAATATAACCAGAATGTAAGCGATTAAAAGGTTTTGAACTATGTTATGAAGAGTTTGCTCCAAAGTTCAAGCACTATACATACACGAACATACAATCTATGTCCACAGAAGAAAATGACATGCACATTTGTACAAAAAATAAGTCCTGGTGTAAAACGCAAATGTTTTCTTTGCCTGTTTATATGAAGAATGGTAGTTTTTTGGGCGTACCCGCTGTACATGCGAGTTACAACATAATATTATTACTGATCATCTTCGGATACACGATTTCCAATGTACACATTCTTTGAATTGTCAACTTAATGATACAACTTATTTACGTCCTTAACTACACGTAGCAACAATTACAATATAAACAATTCATTGTGTTTTTTGTGGACAGTTGCGCAAATATACTTAACAAGAGGAAGTGGGTGTTTTCAGTGTTCAAAGAATCTTTTGTTTGTAATAAATTTGTTACGGAGAATACGATAATAACCGCAAAAGTGCCCTTTTATGTTACATCTGTGTTGTTTTCTAAGAACATTTTAAGGTGTAGATAACTTTCTGCAAGTTTTTTTGGTGGTAATATTGAAGGCGCCGGAAACAAGCACGGGCGTACTGAGTTTTATACTCAAACATGATTGTGTCGGCTGATACGCGTACACTAACAAGTACAGACTTACGACATGGCTGGGAAAACGAAGTTAATCAGTAAATATCGGAGGGCTCCCTTCGAGTACTATAACGTAAGTTGTACCTTTCTCTTTTGCCATTTTATTCGTGATAGATGATGACAACGATAATTAAAATGTTAGTCGGGGATGATTTTATCTCGTCGTACAACATCCCATTAAAACCCCCATTTAACCACAGACACTTGTTACAAGACGTTGTGAGACAGTACAGAGTTCACACAAAACCATGTAAAGCCTTTACCTCTATAGTCTTCCGTACATTGTAATGTATTGGTTAGGGTTAGTGCTCTGGACCAGTGAACCCGGTGATCCGGATTCGAATCCGGGTCGCGACATGTCATATCATTCTATGAAAACTTGACCAAACTGTTGATTTTCCACTATATGTGGAGACGTTGCAGGCTCCTTGTGAACGGGTAAGTTAGTACTGGTTAGAATACATCAAAAGTCAACTGTTAGGTGAACCGGCTGTCGTATATAACTGCAATATCGTTGAAAAACGCCATCAAACCAAAACAGTCACTATTGTATAAATACCACATCCTACATAGGGTGATAGAACGTAATGTTCACCCGAGACAGGTAATGTCGACCGAGCGATATTTATTTTATTATACCGAACAAAACAATAATTAAAAAAGACACTAAATGCAACAAACATGTTAACAAATATAACGAAAACTATAATAGAAATTGAAACGAAGCTTCTTTCTGACACCATAGTTACTTTTGCTGTCCAAATGTCTACTGCAAAACCGGATGTCAAAGTTAACTACTATTATATTCTACTAAGTGCCTAAAGTGTCTAGACAAGGATAGTATTCGATACGACAGAGACTGAATAAAATCCGACACCCGGATATATCGCGTGAGAGCAGTTTCGTTATGGCAAGCGGGCCGAAATGTAATGTCAGAGGGTAACATTACGGATTGTCACCCTCTGACGTCACATAAGACTATAGAGTAAATAAGTCACGTGAGGTATAATAAAACAAAATGCCATACAACGTAACGTAAACTTGCTGTTGTTTGAATCTTGTACAATGCAATGTAACCTTGTTTACAGGAATACATGAACTATTAAAGAATGAAATATGATATGATGCACTAGTGATACATTTTGTCTGAGTGATGAAGTTATAATTTCGATAATTGAATAAATCATCTGTATATAGTGCTTGCTATGGGAAATTTAGAGACATTAACTTTCCAATTTGTGTTTATTATCACCTGATTAGCTAGTCACGTGATTAGTTCGATAACAAGCTTGCTCTTGTGAACATTGTTAGAAGATATTAATGGCTGGATGTCTGTTTTGTAAATTTATCCAGACTGTGGACGGAGAAACTATGTATTACCAATTTTCGTGGTACTATGTATTAACGAAACATCGACGTATTTTACACAAAAAATCCGACAAAATTACTGTATAATAATCTACTCGTGATTTATTGTCTGCCAAAATGGGCAAACTAACAAAACTGCCAGACGTTTAGTTTGTAGACTAGTTTCTGGAATAATGCACAAGCAATGCATAATATAAAATACCATGAAATCTTGTTACACCACGAAAACTGGTTACTCGACCATACAGCTCTGACCTGCCTCGTCATGACGCGCACTTACCATTTCAGCCCTACTTACTGTAAAATGAGAATTGCATTTTTGTACTTTTATTTTTACTGGCCATTCTCTCATATATCTTGGTACTTTATTGAAATTAACAATAAAAACTGCATACTAAGAAATCGTATTAATACGATGTCAACTTTCTGTTTATATTAACTGTAACTATTATAAATTTGATATGTTCTTGTTGCTCTGTTAACTGTTATATTCATATGAAATGAACTTTTCCAAAATATTGAATTGAATTGGGTATAAGGTTTGTGGTTAATGCTTTCGGCTATTTGTGTTACACTGACCTCAAGTTGAGCATTAATCTAACCGCAGTGCCCACGTCTTGCCTCCAAGGTACGATGTTTTTACACGCTTCTTTGTAATAGAATTAGGATTTTATGTATTAATCTGTTTAAATTCGCTCGAGCACACCCTAAGTGGTCGCGGTTCGATGCAGGAGAGTTTCAATGGTGTACAGTCCGTCATACGATCCTTAAATCTGTCCGACCACTAGGTCACCAGAAGTGAAATAATATCTACTCTGTAGTTCGCCTCAGTGAAAATTGAAAATACTCGGAACCATAAACATAATACAGACGGACAAACAACACGCACCTTAACTGTGCATTTTCTATTCGTGCTCAGAATTGCTTAATGCTTTAGTACTCCTCATGCTGAAGTTAAAATGATGGTAAGTTTCTTCACTAAGTGCAAATGCTTTACGTTAGAAAAGTTTTCCCTACCCCCTGTTTTGTTACTTACTTATTTATGTTAACACCCATGTTGCATCATTAATTATGTATATATATTTGTATATGTAAATGATGATGAGCCATGGCTCAAGTCATGTAGTTAAGTATCTGTTCTGTTCTATTCTATTGAAACATTACTTTTATTATCATTAGCGCATAGGTTACTGCGCGCATCGAATCTCACACAATTCAAAAAGCACCCGCCATTTTTAACGTCAGCAGATAATTTTTGTTGGGTATAAAAATAATAAGACAGTGAACTTGAAGTATTTGTTAATATTTTGGGGAAGTAAACAGATACAGTTGTGAGTGAAACGTTCACATGTGGTTTCTGGAAATGGTTGCCTGTTTCAAGCAGACGAAACATTAACGCTGTCATCCGCCATCTTCTTTGTCTGATTATATTCCCGGCATCTCTGGAAATAATTTTGTCTCACAGTAAAACATTTCAATTTTGTACTAGGCGGATTAAAACAAATAAAAAATACAAAAAATACAGGAAACGGGCTGGGTCCGTATTCTTAAAGCATCTTAAGATTTTCTTTAACTTAAGTCGAAATTTTTACTTAAGTGTAAATGTTTTTCATGGTAAAAGTTTGTAAACCAGTCATCAAAAATATGAAAATGAATGATCATTTTCATAATTGGCATCTTTGGAACAAAGATAAAATCATATTATTGTGATTTCTTCCTTTATATTAGAATATAAGAGTTAAGGAAAAAGTCGAATTTAAGGAAAAATATAATTTAACTTAAAATTACTTAAGATGCTTGGTGAATACGGACCCTGGTCGTGTATCGGTGCTTTACATCAGACACGATAAAGAACCATGATTAGCTTCGAAATAAGTGCCCGATTGTTCTGTATCTCTTCTCCCCCGCCCCTTCTGTATCTCGTCTCCCTCACCCCTTCTGTATCTTTTCTCCCCCACCCCTTCTGTATCTCTTCTCCCCCATCCCTTCTGTATCTCTTCTCCCCCACCCCTTCTGTATCTCTTCTCCCCCATCCCTTCTGTATCTCTTCTCCCCCACCCCTTCTGTATCTTTTCTCCCCCACACCTTCTGTATCTTTTCTCCCCCACCCCTTCTGTATCTCTGGTGTGGACCTAAAATGACCATATCTATCGAATGGACCGTTAAACAACATATACATGTAAATATACTGTTCATCCCCTATTTATCGTACAGCCGACATGTATTCAATTTTTGAAATAAAATGACACATTCATGTTTAACTATTTTGATGTTTCCTTTTTGCCAGGCACGCACGGTCGGTGGCATGTCAGTTAAATTAATATGTAAAATAGACAAGTACCTCTCATCGTTTGTTTTGGGTTTTTCCGCGGAAGTGTCACGTGTTTTTGTAAATGCATCTACATTCTAGATTAAATGTTCTTTTGTAATGATGTCCCAAGTCACACTATAGCAAAATTTACAACATGTTTTAAATAACTTAATGCAGTTATATGGGCTTATAATACGAGATATAAATAATGTTTATACGCCGCACAAATGCGGTGAAAATGGCAATTTGTATCTTTATGTTTTAGTGCATACATGTTAATTGGGAAGTTAATATAATAGATAGCGGAGTCAGTTATAATAGAATAGTTTTAAAACGGAGGCAGTTGATTCCGGTCTGTTCGCTTGGTTATGGTCCCTGACTAGAAATCACTAACCCCTAACTGCTGAGTGTTCGAATCTCACCAGCACCAGACAGGAATCGCCTACTGTTCAGCTGGCCTACAGAAGGTCGATGGTTATTACCCAGATCTTCGCCTGTGGTCTTCCTCCTCCATTAATCATGGCCGGAAAAGTTGCCATACGATCCTGATAGTTGGTCTGACGTCATACCTCTATGAAAAAAGAAGAGATCCAATGACCATGCTTTTTTCTACAGAAACAAATGACTGTACGGTTAAGACTAAATAAGCGACAAATATCGGACATTAGGACCGCAAGGGACCCTATTTTAAAAGATTATTCGGGATATTTTTTGGTGTTCGTTATCCGCGGTCGGAGAGTGTCCGCTATATATGAAGAGCTTCTCGTCAGGGGAAATAATAGTGTCCTTTGTAGACAGGTGTCCGTGGTAGACAGGTGTCCTTGGTAGACTAGTGTCCGTGGTAGATTAGTGTCCTTTGTAGACAGGTGTCCGTGGTAGACAGGTGTCCTTGGTAGACAAGTGTCCGTGGTGGATTAGTGTCCTTTGTAGACAGGTGTCCGTGGTAGACAGGTGTCCTTGGTAGACTAGTGTCCGTGGTAGATTAGTTTCCTTTGTAGACAGGTGTCCGTGGTAGACAGGTGTCCGTGGTAGACTAGTGTCCGTGGTAGATTAGTGTCCTTTGTAGACAGGTGTCCGTGGTAGACAGGTGTCCGTGGTAGACTAGTGTCCGTGGTAGATTAGCGTCCGTTGTAGATAGGTATCCGTGGTAGACAGGTGTCCGTGGTAGACTAGTACCCGTGGTAGATTAGTGTCCGTTGTAGATAGGTATCCGTGGTAGACAGGTGTCCGTGGTAGACAGGTGTCCGTGGTAGACTAGACAGAATTTGTATCAAACACAATCAGTCTCTCCCTGATTCAAACGAAGACGTCTATCTACCTTAGAAGAACTTGAGTCAAGATCAAAGTAATAAACTTGAAAAGAGAAAATACTGCATCGTACGCATAACAGGTACACTTGTTCTAGACGACTTCTGTGCACCGCAAGTAGCGAGATTAACTTAACCTATTTCTCTGTTCCTGCATAATAATTGACAGTTATTAATATTTTATGTTGGAATCTGACTAGATCTAATTAGTTTCGGCGTGAAACAGAATAATAACACCAGTAGGTTATATTAAAGAGAATCTTCATCCGTGCAAAATTATTAATACACATTTTTGTCGCGGCAGTGTTTCAAACTAAGCTAATGAGTGACCCAGTACAGCGTGCACCTCGACCGAGATACGTACAACTAATTTGTTGAATACATTATACTGTCAGGTAAGTGAAAAAAATTGTCAGAATTCACATGTAGGCAAAATATTGATTTCTAGTTATTATATCGAGGGTTCAGCGCAACAGTGTCGTAACTCATATTAAAATAAGAACAAGTTACGACACTGTTGCACTGAGCCCTCGATATGATGATTTATTGATGTTAATATAACGTTTGTTAATTTCACCTTTTCGCCGATTCTGTGGAACAACTGAACTGAGCTAATGCATGCGGAAAGGTAAACAAGTTAGACAATGGTGGATGAACCATTCCTCGGGCCTTATAAAACGTTTAGTGTCGCGGGGAGGGGAGGTTAATATAAGTCGTTTAACCAGAAACAAACGTCTTTTTAACCTTAGTATAAGGATGAAATTGTCATAGAAACGACGAACCATATTACAGAATGAATATAATGCTGACATGGCCATCCTTGAAAATGTTTGTTTGTGGTTACCCTAGGTAGGTAGGATTTATTTTTACAATTTGATTTTTATATTCAACCTAAAATACATGTCAGAGCGCAATATCTTATTAAAAAGATTTTACCCGTGAGGCCATAAAAGGAGTTTTAGTGAGTAGGTAGCATTAACGCAATTTTTTTAAGGATGGCCCAGTGCATTAATGCATGCTATCACACCACTGTCAAGACATTTATCTTTTACAATGTATTTGTAATGGTTAAAATGGGAGAATTTATTACACATTCTGCGTTCTTTCCTTTTCTATGCTCGCAAAAAGTATCACCGAAATGCTTTATTGCGCAATATAAACTTATGTGTTTAAAATTGTCCAATTTGTACATTTTTCGGTAAAATTCTCTCTTATACTCGACACGGATGATAGTTGGTAAACATGATGTTTACTGGGTCCATTGACATACTTTATGATAGGTTTATACATATGTATACATGTTTGTTTACTTGGTCCATTGACATACTTGTTGATTAGTTTATATACATGTATATTTACTGGGTCCATTTGCAATCATTATGATAGGTTTATATACATATTTGTTTACTGGGTCCATTGACATACTTGTTGATTAGTTTATATACATGTATATTTACTGGGTCCATTGGCAATCATTATGATAAGTTTATATACATGTATATTTACTGGGTCCATTGGCAATCATTATGATAGGTTTATATACATGTATATTTACTGGGTCCATTGACATACGTTATGATTGGTTTATATACATGTATATTTACTGGGTCCATTGACATACTTTATGATAGGTTAATATACATGTATATTTACTGGGTCCATTGGCAATCATTATGATAGGTTTATATACATGTATATTTACTGGGTCCATTGACATACGTTATGATTGGTTTATATACATGTATATTTACTGGGTCCATTGGCAATCATTATGATAGGTTTATATACATGTATATTTACTGGGTCCATTGGCAATCATTATGATAAGTTTATATACATGTATATTTACTGGGTCCATTGACATACATTATGATAGGTTTATATACATGTATATTTACTGGGTTCATTGGCAATCATTATGATAAGTTTATATACATGTATATTTACTGGGTCCATTGGCAATCATTATGATAGGTTTATATACATGTATATTTACTGGGTCCATTGACATACGTTATGATTGGTTTATATACATGTATATTTACTGGGTCCATTGACATACTTTATGATTGGTTTATATACATGTATATTTACTGGGTCCATTGACATACTTTATGATAGGTTTATATACATGTATGTTTACTGGGTCCGTTGACATACTTTATGCTTGGTTTATATACTTGTATGCTTACTGGGTCCGTTGACATACTTTATGCTTGGTTTATATACATGTATATTTACTGGGTCCGTTGACATACTTTATGCTTGGTTTATATACATGTATGTTTACTGGGTCCGTTGACATACTTTATGCTTGGTTTATATACATGTATATTTACTGGGTCCATTGACATACATTATGATTGGTTTATATACATGTATGTTTACTGGGTCCATTGACATACATTATGATTGGTTTTTATACTTGTATGTTTACTGGGTCCATTGACATACTTGTTGATTAGTTTATATACATGTATGTTTACTGGGTCCATTGACGTACATTATGATTGGTTTATATACATGTATATTTACTGGGTCCATTGACATACATTATGATTGGTTTTTATACTTGTATGTTTACTGGGTCCATTGACATACTTGTTGATTAGTTTATATACATGTATGTTGACTGGGACCATTGACATACATTATGATAGGTTTATATACATGTTTGTTTACTGGGTCCATTGACATACTTTATGATAGGTTTATATACATGTATATTTACTGGGACCATTGACATACATTATGATTGGTTTATATACATGTATATTTACTGGGACCATTGACATACTTTATGATAGGTTTATATACATGTATATTTACTGGGACCATTGACATACATTATGATTGGTTTATATACATGTATATTTACTGGGTCCATTGAGATACATTATGATTGGTTTATATACATGTATGTTTACTGGGTCCATTGACATACTTTATGATAGGTTTATATACATGTATATTTACTGGGACCATTGACATACGTTATGATAGGTTTATATACATGTATGTTTACTGGGTCCATTGACATACTTTATGATAGGTTTATATACATGTATATTTACTGGGTCCATTGACATACGTTATGATAGGTTTATATACATGTATGTTTACTGGGTCCATTGACATACTTTATGATTGGTTTATATACATGTATGTTTACTGGGTCCATTGACATACGTTATGATAGGTTTATATACATGTATATTTACTGGGACCATTGACATACTTTATGATTGGTTTATATACATGTATATTTACTGGGTCCATTGACATACTTTATGATTGGTTTTTATACATGTATATTTACTGGGTCCATTGACATACGTTATGATAGGTTTATATACATGTATATTTACTGGGTCCATTGACATACTTTATGATAGGTTTATATACATGTATATTTACTGGGACCATTGACATACTTTATGATTGGTTTATATACATGTATATTTACTGGGTCCATTGACATACTTTATGATTGGTTTATATACATGTATATTTACTGGGACCATTGACATACTTTATGATAGGTTTATATACATGTATATTTACTGGGTCCATTGACATACGTTATGATAGGTTTATATACATGTATGTTTACTGGGTCCATTGACATACTTTATGATAGGTTTATATACATGTATATTTACCGGGTCCATTGATATACATTATGATAGGTTTATATACATGTATGTTTACTGGGTCCATTGGCATACTTTATGATATGTTTATATACATATATGTTTACTGGGTCCATTGACATACTTTATGATTGGTTTATATACATGTTTGTTTACCGGGTCCATTGATATACATTATGATAGGTTTATATACATGTTTGTTTACCGGGTCCATTGATATATATATACTTTACGACTAGTTTACTAAGTGTTTGGGGTCCACTGATATGCGTTGTGAATGTTTTAACAAGGCTTTTTAGTGAATATCTCTAACGATTGAATGCGCTGTCCTTACATAATGATACGAATGTCTGAAGATTATGGGGCGAAACTTCTCTTTAACTGTGATGATCTCTCATAAGGTCGAATTCGCTGCTCTGTAAGTTTGTTAAAACTGTACTGAGTAATATGTTTATCACGAATCCTTTTCCCAACTGTCATCCGAATATAAAACAGCATTATCCTGATATATATTGAATAATTCCATTGGATAAACATAATTAATTCTGCTGAATTCACACAGTCAATACATTAATATGATTTATATAATAGAATGAATCTTTGGCCCTACATATGTGGCGGGTGAAGCTAGTACACCATATCATATAGAATAAATAGACGGACATATTCGTGTTTGAAAGGTATAAGTTATAAATGGAGAAGTTGTTTAATGTGATATTTATATTTATCGACAATTTTACCCCCAAAGTCGATATATTTCGTAAAGTGTCCATTTAGAACCTTCCGAAGTAGTAATTATCTTGAAAATTCAAAACATTTAACTCGCGAAAACATATGATTTAAACCATTTTTACCAATATTATTCTTTACATTTAATTGTAATTTCTGATATTTTTTTTAATTTGATTTTCTATAGATAAATAAATTGCTGATCTCATGCAGGTGTGATATATTATATATAGAAGATTTGTGGAGGGAAATCTGTGTGTACGCCAGTTTTTTTTAAACTTTATATAATAAAACTACCGTCAGTCTGTCACTGATCTGTTTTATAAAAGATCTCGACAGTTTTACCGACGATTAGATAAGGCTTTTAAGCCAGATAATTACTTAATTGGTTGACAATAACATTAAACCTTATTTTATTACATGTTTTTTTCGTGAATGAAAATAATTATCAATTGCTAAAATTATCTTTTTTTCAAACGCTTTACTGTCTTACATAAATACCAATTAAAGCCATTATTTAATTATATTCGTATTTTCCTACTTCGATAAATATGTGCATTAAAGTGTGAGAAACGAAAAATTGTATCTCATACATGTTGGCTCAGTGTGTCTGTATGAAGGGATACACTTTTCTTCGGTCATAATTTTATATCTATTTAACTATTTAAACAAAGTCAATAGACAACTCCCAATCGTGTGAACTATTATAGATTAACATCGCAATATATTAAGTCACCTACTTTTCATACTGGGTATTTGTGTACCTAATACAATTGAATTTATTTTCTTCACTTAGGTTGAGCGCTACACAAACAACCAGGGTCATGCGGTAATTTTCCAGCTTTGATATGGCGGAAGATTTCAGTAAGAATCCCCAACCTTCCGTAAGCTATCTAGAAAGCTTCTTTACATGCGTATTATTGATGCCGAGTGAGATACGAACTCATAGTGGTAAGGGGTCAGTCATTATACCTATCAGAGACTGTTACCACTTGACCACGAATGCATCATACAGTCTTACTATTTGTACATGTACAGTTCATTTACTCAACTGATATTTTATATATACATGTCACATGATATAGTGTAACCTCCCCAAAGCAACACACTTTGGAAGTAGCAAAGTTATGTTGTTATTGAGAGGTTGTTGTTTAAGAGTGGTTGAATTAATAACTAAATCGTACAGTTATAGGAAAAGCATGCGTTGTTGAAGGGCGTTTGTTGTTTAAGAGAGGTTAAATCTATAGTTAAATACATGTTGTACAGTTAGGTAAGATCATGCTGTCGTATTAGGGAGGTTGTTGCTCAAGAGAGGTCCGCTCTGGAGAGGTTGTACTATACAATACACTTAACCATATGATCAGTAATAAACACGTGTTGATATTTACAAGAATATCTTATTTCCCATTATTTCGATAAACCTGATGTAATACGAGAATATATGTTACGTAAGTATGTAACATAATGTCAATAAATGCGACCAGGTGATATTCAACCAGTCCTATATTTTCACATTTTATATGCTACAATTTCGTTTCGTCGTACATACAAAAGAAGTCGATTTAACGCCTTAATAATTATATACAACATCCAAAATCGTGGACGAGTTGGTCTGTCAGTCTCTTTTGTATGCACATAATATAGGTTATGTTTACGTTGTGGGTAATTTAAGTAAAATAAAATATTGAACGGCGCCTGCATAATCTAATATACATGATACATCAAATATCATCATGTCGTAGTATATTATGAGTTTTATATCTTACATTGTGTATGAAATACTGCAGTTTCATTAAATTTCGTTGGACTTAATTTTCGTTGTTTTTATTTCGGTTCGGTTGGACGTAAATTCGTGAATGTTCTTTTTTGATAATTTATATCATTTTTTGATAGTTCTCTGAAAATTTCGAACGGCTGGCAGCTTCCTCGACATTTTCTTTCGCGATGATTTAATTTCGTTGTCAAGCCTACCCACGAAATCATACACGAACTCAAACCGCAGTAAGTCTGGCTAACGAAAGAACCACGAAGTTAAAAGTACATGTGCATGTATGTTGTATGGATTCTTTATTCAATTAATATTTTTGATAGAAATGTATGGTTGCAGACACAATAATAGTACAATATATTTCCAACTTTTTTTTCAATTTGTGAATCAAATTTAAGGTACTGTTGAACTGTTTGAGAAAACAACTACTTGAGTTGGTGATGAAATCAGCTAGGTCAAACGTTGCATGTAAATAGTTTGGCTTCCGTTGAGTAGTTATGGTTTCTGACTAGTTATCGCTAGCCTATCAGTGCTGTGAGTTCGAATTTCAAATGGGCGGAAAGTGTCCACCTAGTCTAAGGAAAGGTCGGTGTGAAAGTCTACCCAGATGTACGCACTGGGTGTTCCCGATGTTACCTAATGATCCTGGGTATAGGTGCGACTTTAAGGCCATGTGAAAAAACTGTAAATGAATGTCAATGTGTTACACATACTTATATCCTGGTTCATGAGTAAAAAATGCACTTATTCCATTTCCTTTCAATGGTCTTACAGACGAACCCGGACACCCGGTTCAGCGTAAAAATACGCGACTTAATACATCGCACTTGTTCATCTGTAATACTATACAAAAAAACCTCAACTTATTTACATTTTTTCAGATACATGTTGTTAAAATTAGTTAAAATTGTAACCAAAACACCGTTAGTATCTTCCTTACATATCTGTTTCAACGTTTCTAATATTATATCTTCTTCTGTTTCAAGTTTGTATATTTATTTTCATATCGCAAACATTTACAAACAAAATAAAGTATTTTTTTACATTCGACGATTAATTCATATGTCTTTATACATCGCAGCACCAATAGTCAACGGTTGATTGTGGCCGTACGAGCTTGATCCCGGCTTCCGTAGTAGAGTACATGTAGTTATGGTGCCTGGTGATCCTCAGTCCCTCACCACTGTGAGATCAAATCCCATCCGGGACACAAAAGTCACATGTGTGGAAGCTGTTTAGCTAGCTTACAGAAGGTTGCTGGTTCATCCCATGGGTGTACGCCCTCGGGACTTTCCTTTACCATTAAAGCTTGAAAAGGCCCAAAAGATCCCGAATTTACGATTTTCAATACATTTGTATCATCTTTTAAATCAGCGGTGTCCGTATGGTCGTCAACCAAAGCAGTAGCATTGTCAGCCATATTTTTAAATACCACTATATGTTTTGTAGAATATTTTTATACTGAAATGTCAACCACTTATCTTAGTCAATACGAAGTAAGTTATTAGGTTCGTGATTGAATGATAAACTTTTCAAATTGTAAACTAAAATACAACCGACAAACTGTCTTCCAGTTTTGCTGATTTACGCGTCAACTGTATAGTTATCTATCACGAAAGAACGATATTTAACTCGAGTCAGAAAACTATCGAATCATCGACACGTATACAACTTTACTCAAACCTCGACAATCTTTATCCTGCTGAGTCGGTGTTTGTATAAGAAAATTAAAAGTCTTTTGAAAAGCAAAGTTTATCGTATTAAAGCGTCAAGTCGGTCTTTTTTGACACATTCACCGGATGTCGGTATTTTATCACATTCGGGTTTTGTATAAAGAGCGGACATATCGTGATGAACTGATTTCGGGTCACTGATGTTTTTAATACTAAAATATTTCACGTTATGAAATGTTTAAACGCTATTTCAACAAGTTAACAGTTCAAACATTCTTAAAATAATAATTTTGTCGGTTCTAACGTTACTAATTTATTAATTTTCGAGCAGATTTCATATACATGTATATCAATTATATTAAACGGGCTCAATATAAAACTCTACAAATGCATGGTAATGTAGTATGTTGGATGACCGGTCGTTCGAAATTTACAGATACGGACCCATGATGTTATGAGTTACTTACCGCCATGGGAACAAAATTAATCACATGGATCTATAAATGATGATTAGTGAACATAACATTTTCACATGATGATAAGTGAACACAACTCTTTCACATGACGATTAGTGAACACATGTTCATATGGTGATTAGTGTACACAACATGTTTACATGATGATTATTTAGTGAACGCAACATGTTCACATGACGACTAGTGTACATAACACGCTCATATGTTGATTAGTGAACAGAACATGTTCACATTGTGGTTAGAGTATTTAAGTGGATTTTTATCCCGTCTATTTCTACAATCTTTCATTATTCTAATATGATAGCTAAAACACCACTTCACTGATTTATAATACAACACTTGACAGCAGCAACAACTGCAAAACAACAACAACAACATGCATACATATAATGCACAGACACATATTGTATGTGAGCACTTATATACTTCTACATCTATTTAACATTCAATTTCCGGTCCCGTTAAGGCCTGCTTGCTCTTCAGAAGTCACAGTAGAACACTCTAACTGATAGTTGCTCGTTTTTATCAACTCATATGTATACAGAACATACAACAACAACAGTAACACTAACGTAACAAAAACTGGGTCATGACACTTATGATAATGAAGCTTTTCAAGGATTTGAAGGTTCAAATCTGACATTGATAATTAATTTATCACATTAAGTACTACTGCCCTGCTACGCTTCATACACTATATTTACTTCACTTATGTTTCACGTTGCAACGACGACGACGGTCAAGGTCATTTTGGAGACTGCTCAGCTTTTACAGTGTTGAAAGACCCGTGTTGAGTTATCCTCTTCCATAAGTTAGCCGGACAGCTTCCTTGCATGATATATAAGGTCCTGGGTGGGATTCGAAGTCACGGCAGTGAGAGGCTAGTGACGACTAATCAGATCAGCTTGGAGGTCCTTACACAAATTGATGAGACTTTGAAAACAATAAATATCACACAGGCGTCCCTTGAACTTTCGCAGCAGTCTCGATGAACGAACATAGTTTTGTACATAAGGCCGCGGACGTGACCCAGTGGTTAGATCGCTGGATTTTGATTCTTGGTCGCTTCCATGAAAATTTGACAGGAAGGTTGATTTGTTAGATGAATCGGCCGTGAATATAACTGAAAAATTGTTGAAAAACGGCGTACAACCCAAATAAAACTATTAAAGATTTATACATACAATTGTCAGTTGTTTCTGTGGACACTAGTTTCTGGAGGCTGTTCGACAGGTTTAAGGGGCACAAACTTTATCTTTTTATCATCTGCCTTATATTCCAATCATTTAAGGTTACTTAGTGTGGAGGTCATGTAAGCATATTAGAGACTGTTTGTAAAACGATAGCGTTATCTTCCTTACATTTAGACAGAGACAATTAGGAATCTCTAACACGGCCGCTATAATCCTACAAGGACGCATTGTACAAAAGTTTGACTTTTAAAATTTAAACACACTGGTTGTTGACACTGGACTTTTTAGTTTGCTCAATCGGTTTAAGTTATCAATATCCTTTGTTGATTTTACCCTCCGGGAATTTTGCATTTGCGATCAAAACAAACAACCGTTTTTGTTTATGTTAGAATCGTTATTAAATATGTTGGTACTACCACATAGAGGCCATGATTAAATTAAGGCCTAAAAATATTTGTTTCTGGTAACACAATTATTAAAAATAGGATCGGTTGGTCGGGAAGTTTTTTGTGTGATCTTGGTGGCGTGTGGAAAGATAAAAAAGTGAGAAAGTGGACTATCCGTTCCTCGGGCTACTAAAAAGTCTAGGTTGTCGGGAAAACTTAGGGTAGGTCTGGTAACCGGAAACAAACATTTTTTAGGCCTAATGTAGAAGTTTGTTCGGCAAACGACATCACTTAGTAGTATGAATGAATAAATTGTCTTTAAGTATACTGACCTACTAGTATCTGTTTTACTGCGTGGTCACATGGATTTAGACTAAAATAGAAATTCTGATTCAATTTTACTCACGCTAAAAACAAGATTCAATATTTGGTTTAACAGAAGTTCACTGAAATATGAACAATGTCGATATATTAATAATGTTTTTCTTAAAATAATCTACAATGTATTTCATTAAATGGTAATATCACCCGATGTGCATAGTGTGTATGTATGTGTGTGAGAGGGAGGTAGGGGGGGGGGGGGGGGCAGCGGTGAAATACAAGAGAGCCGGGTATTTTTCTTAATATAATATCTCAATACTGTATTTTCATCTATTTTTGTTGGGCTCAATTTTCGTGTTTTTTTTACTAAAATGGCTATTTCGTGGGGACATAAATTCGTGGATTTTAATTTTTGAAAAACATTCCTTACCTCTGCATTTAAATTCGTGGGGATTTGATTTCGTGGATGAGCCGACCCACGAAATCAACGAAATTAAATCCCCAAAGAAAATTAATGATTCCACAGTATCATACACATATCATTGTTTGTGTCTCGCAATAATATGTCTGAAGTGCCGATTTACCTCCAATATGTGAAGAAATATACGTTAGAATACGGTCCAGGACAACTGATTAGATGAAGCTACCGCTGTATATGTACATGCAACTGGCATAGCGTTGAAAAACGGCATTAACCCACTGTTCAAAACGAAAAGCAGTATTTAATGCTACTCAATATAAAGTGGAGTTCTACATAATTTTATGATGTGGAAAGTTATACATTGATGGGAAGAATTTTAGACGAACTACAAACACGTGAACATGACGCAATGGTTGCAAAACATGAATGTATTGAATCTGTGTATTGTACAGCATGTATTTTAATGGCAACATTCAAGGCATACATTGGTTTGCAAAGACTACGCCAGTAATATTTTTTTTTTTATCAGTATAAATTCTCTCCATTCACAAACCTGTACAGCAGACACAGATCAAACCCATCCTAGATTTGCACAGGAAAAAGCTGATTCAGATCTCCAGGCTGCTGAATGTTGTACGACAATCCTTCCATGGTCTGTGATCGACTTACCTACTGACATTTACGGAGACAATTGCTTTTCTATCGATTATTGTACCTAATTTCATTGATAAAGGCGGTTGGTTCGTTCTGTGAATTGAGAAGCAAATATTAAACCAATCCTACGCGTATTGATTTCCATAAAAGGTATGGTAAAATGAATGAACGAATTCCAGCCGCACCAGACGACATGCGTTGTCGTCTGCCTGGAATCGATACTGTATAGTTCGTGTGCATTTATTTCGTAGAAAGATGGGACTGCTTCTTGGAAACACCTCCGCAATGAAGAGTGTTTCTGCAGAATATCGGTCATTATTGCCTGGCACGAACATTCCGCTGACAATGTGCAGGAATACTAAATCATGCATATATTAAATATCTGTCTGCAAGCTAATTTTGCATCTAGTCACATGACTGTGCACTTTGGTATACGGCAATCGGAACTCCTCGGTGTTTACGTGACGAAAAGTGCGTATTTCTGAATAACGGAAATACCCGAGTAGTTACGATTGGGTATACGGTTTACCGCCAATGAACGGCTTTAAGTAGGTGAATATATTGTTTATTGCATACAGTACAACCTCTCTAGAGCGGCCCTCTCTTGAGCAACAACCTCCCTTCAACAACAGCATGATTTTTCCACAGCACGATTTAACTGTTACTGTAAACTATCAGCGGCTTTAGAGAGGTTGCACTGTATTTAATAAATATGAATACCGTCAATTCAGGATCTCTGAATCTTCGATCTAAGAAAACCGTACTGGATTTGCTAGTCTTTACATATCAATTATGAGAAATCAAATGAATACTAGTTAGTCCTAGGTTTGATTCATTGGCCTTTTTCTTTTCAATTTGGCTATCGACATTGTTTGAATATGATTCATTTTAAAAACTTACGTTTACCTCGAGCTGAAACAACTGATTTATTGTCCCTCCTATAGCATTTTATGATTTTTATATTTTATAACACACCCTTGTTCATAATATTATCAATACTATAAATCTATATTAATTATTACAGACAGGTACCTCAGAAACATTTGCATTTATATGTGGAAATAATACTTAATGATACGTAAATGTAGAATTTTGCTCAAAAGTTGTTGTTCTTGCAAGAACCAGATGTACAGTCGTCTAAATTAATGTGAAATATTTTTGAATCAGACACAAATGTACATGTATTCAATTCTGACATAGAATCATAGTTGAATTCGTTTCACGTAGAAATAAAATGTCAAACGTCGACACTTTACGTCACACAATTTCACATGTCATCATAGCTATGTTGCCCATCATTAGTGACCATACGTCACCATACTTCAGAATACGTCACAATACGTCTGCACGGTCGTCAAACGTAACAACACGCTACAATTCCTAACGTCCTTATATATACACTGTGGTACGTCTAAAAATCCGTCGACATCACAATATATTTATATATAGGACGTCCAATATTATAAAACATACATTACCTTACGTCACATCAGCAATCTTCACAATACGTCACCATAGTTTTCAAAAGTCACCTTATGTCATCTATGTTGTCAAACGTTACAATGCTTAAACATTGTTGACAAATCTCACCATATCACCAAACGTAGTGACTATAGTAACTTAACGTCATTATTGTTATACTACGTCACCAAACGTAGTGACTATAGTAACTTAACGTCATTATTGTTATACTACGTCAGCAAAACGTAGTGACTATAGTAACTTAACGTCATTATTGTTCTATTACGTCACCAATTGTAGTGACTATAGCTACTAACGTCATTATTGTTTTGTTACGTCACCAATTGTAGTGACTACAGTTACTTAACGTCATCATTGTTCTATCACGTCACCAAACGTAATGACTACAGTTACTTAACGTCATCATTGTTCTATCACGTCACCAAACGTAATGACTACAGTTACTTAACGTCATCATTGTTCTATTACGTCACCAAACGTAGTGACTATAGTAACTTAACGTCATCATTGTTCTATTACGTCACCAAACGTAGTGACTACTGTTACTTAACGTCATCATTGTTCTATTACGTCACCAAACGTAGTGACTACAGTTACTTAACGTCATCATTGTTCTATTACGTCACCAAACGTAGTGACTACAGTAACTTAACGTCATCATTGTTCTATCACGTCACCAAACGTAGTGACTACAGTTACTTAACGTCATCATTGTTCTATCATGTCACCAAACGTAGTGACTATAGTACTTAACGTCATTATTGTTCTATTACGTCACCAAACGTAGTGACTATAGTAACTTGACGTCATTATTGTTCTATTACGTCACCAAACGTAGTGACTATAGTAACTTAACGTCATCATTGTTCTATTACGTCACCAAACGTAGTGACTATAGCTACTAACGTCATTATTGTTCTGTTACGTCACCAATTGTAGTGACTACATTTACTTAACGTCATTATTGTTCTATCACGTCACCAAACGTAGTGACTATAGTAACTTAACGTCATTATTGTTCTATTACGTCACCAAACGTAGTGACTATAGTAACTTAACGTCATCATTGTTCTATTACGTCACCAAACGTAGTGACTATAGCTACTTACGTCATTATTGTTCTGTAACGTCACCAATTGTAGTGACTACATTTACTTAACGTCATTATTGTTCTATCACGTCACCAAACGTAGTGACTATAGTAACTTAACGTCATTATTGTTCTATTACTTCACCAAACGTAATGACGAAAGTTACTTAACGTCATCATTGTTCTATCATGTCACCAAACGTAGTGACTATAGTAACTTAACGTCATTATTGTTCTATTACGTCACCAAACGTAGTGACTATAGTAACTTAACGTCATTATTGTTCTATTACTTCACCAAACGTAATGACGAAAGTTACTTAACGTCATCATTGTTCTATCATGTCACCAAACGTAGTGACTATAGTAACTTAACGTCATCATTGTTCTATTACGTCACCAAACGTAGTGACTACAGTTACTTAACGTCATCATTGTTCTATTACGTCACCAAACGTAGTGACTACAGTAACTTAACGTCATCATTGTTCTATCACGTCACCAAACGTAATGACGAAAGTTACTTAACGTCATCATTGTTCTATCATGTCACCAAACGTAGTGACTATAGTACTTAACGTCATTATTGTTCTATTACGTCACCAAACGTAGTGACTATAGTAACTTGACGTCATTATTGTTCTATTACGTCACCAAACGTAGTGACTATAGTAACTTAACGTCATCATTGTTCTATTACGTCACCAAACGTAGTGACTATAGCTACTAACGTCATTATTGTTCTGTTACGTCACCAATTGTAGTGACTACATTTACTTAACGTCATTATTGTTCTATCACGTCACCAAACGTAGTGACTATAGTAACTTAACGTCATTATTGTTCTATTACGTCACCAAACGTAGTGACTATAGTAACTTAACGTCATTATTGTTCTATTACTTCACCAAACGTAATGACGAAAGTTACTTAACGTCATCATTGTTCTATCATGTCACCAAACGTAGTGACTATAGTAACTTAACGTCATCATTGTTCTATTACGTCACCAAACGTAGTGACTACAGTTACTTAACGTCATCATTGTTCTATTACGTCACCAAACGTAGTGACTACAGTTACTTAACGTCATCATTGTTCTATTACGTCACCAAACGTAGTGACTACAGTAACTTAACGTCATCATTGTTCTATCACGTCACCAAACGTAATGACGAAAGTTACTTAACGTCATCATTGTTCTATCATGTCACCAAACGTAGTGACTATAGTACTTAACGTCATTATTGTTCTATTACGTCACCAAACGTAGTGACTATAGTAACTTGACGTCATTATTGTTCTATTACGTCACCAAACGTAGTGACTATAGTAACTTAACGTCATCATTGTTCTATTACGTCACCAAACGTAGTGACTATAGCTACTAACGTCATTATTGTTCTGTTACGTCACCAATTGTAGTGACTACATTTACTTAACGTCATTATTGTTCTATCACGTCACCAAACGTAGTGACTATAGTAACTTAACGTCATTATTGTTCTATTACGTCACCAAACGTAGTGACTATAGTAACTTAACGTCATTATTGTTCTATTACTTCACCAAACGTAATGACGAAAGTAACTTAACGTCATCATTGTTCTATCATGTCACCAAACGTAGTGACTATAGTAACTTAACGTCATTATTGTTCTATTACGTCACCAAACGTAGTGACTATAGTAACTTAACGTCATTATAGTTCTATTACGTCACCAAACGTAGTGACTATAGCTACTAACGTCATTATTGTTCTATTACGTCACCAAACGTAGTGACTACAGTTACTTAACGTCATCATTGTTCTATCACGTCACCAAACGTAATGACGAAAGTTACTTAACGTCATTATTGTTCTATCACGTTACCAAACGTAGTGACTTTAGTAACTTAACGTCATTATTGTTCTATTACGTCATTAAATGTAGTGACTATAGTAACTTAACGTCATTATTGTTCTATTACGTCACCAAACGTAATGACTACAGTTGCTTTACGTCATTATTGTTCTATTACGTCACCAAACGTAATGACTACAGTTACTTAACGTCATCATTGTTCTATTACGTCACCAAACGTAGTGACTATAGTAACTTAACGTCATCACTGTTCTATCACGTCACCAAACGTAATGACGAAAGTTACTTAACGTTATTATTGTTCTATTACGTCACCAAACGTAATGACTACAGTTACTTAACGTCATCATTGTTCTATCACGTCACCAAACGTAATGACGAAAGTTACTTAACGTCATTATTGTTCTATCACGTTACCAAACGTAGTGACTTTAGTAACTTAACGTCATTATTGTTCTATTACGTGACCAAATGTAGTGACTATAGTAACTTAACGTCATTATTGTTCTATTACGTCACCAAACGTAATGACTACAGTTACTTAACGTCATCATTGTTCTATCAAGTCACCAAACGTAATGACGAAAGTTACTTAACGTCATCATTGTTCTATCACGTCACAAAACGTAGTGACTATAGTAACTTAACGTCATTATTGTTCTATTACGTCACCAAATGTAGTGACTATAGTAACTTAACGTCATTATTGTTCTATTACGTCACCAAACGTAGTGACTATAGTAACTTAACGTTATTATTGTTCTATTACGTCACCAAACGGAATGAATACAGTTACTTAACGTCATCATTGTTCTATCACGTCACCAAACGTAATGACGAAAGTTACTTAACGTCATCATTGTTCTATTACGTCACCAAACGTAGTGACTATAGTAACTTAACGTCATCATTGTTCTATTATGTCACCAAACGTAGTGACTATAGTAACTTAACGTTATTATTGTTCTATTACGTCACCAAATGTAGTGACTATAGTAACTTAACGTTATTATTGTTCTATTACGTCACCAAATGTAGTGACTATAGTAACTTAACGTCATTATTGTTCTATTACGTCACCAAACGTAGTGACTATAGCTACTAACGTCATTATTGTTCTATTACTTCACCAAACGTAATGACTATAGTAACTTAACGTCATCATTGTTCTATTACGTCACCATACGTAGTGACTATAGTAACTTAACGTCATCATTATTCTATTACGTCACCAAACGTAGTGACTTACGTCATCATTGTTCTATTACGTCACCAAACGTAGTGACTACAGTAACTTAACGTCATTATTGTTCTAATACTTCGGTACGTTATCTAGCATCGACCTATGATTTCTGACGTCATAATAGACCAACATACGTCCTCACATGTAGAGTTACTCAGACCTGATAACAAGCCTAGGGTCACGTGGAAGAGGTAAACTTCAACTTCAGTTTTGTATGACACCGGCAAAATCCGCAAGTTGACATCTAGTGCCAGACTGGATGGTTTTTCAACCCGTAAAAAATTGTACGCTTTATTAAGCGTTTCATTAAATTGGCTCTTAATTAAATTACATACATGTCTTACTTCTTTTGAGCGATTTTTGACCGCATAAAGCACACTGTCGGTATGATCATAACAAAAGTTATTAATGGTCAGGAATGAGGATGAAAAATGAAATCATATAATGGAATGCTTTATTTTGTCAAATCGTTGATTAAGTTACAATCCTTAAAGAACTGCTCCTTTCAAATTCCGACAGTTGTAGAACCTATAGCGGTGACTGTAATAATTAAAACAATTACATAACTTAATTATATAAACATGTACCAATGAATCGTGGAATAAATGTTTATAAAAGCGAGTTTAAAGTAATGAACGAAAATAAGCAGACATACGAATCGCTTACAACTGGTAGCAGTTGGCTACAATCCTATAATTACTTGGAATGTTCAATTAAAACGACTTTAGCTGAAAGAGGAGTGTCTATTATGAATGGGCACTACGTTATAAAGCCTGCGTTATTATATTTTATCTCTGGAACCAGAATCTCCTACAGTTTCAACAATATCAATAAATAATGCCAATCCTGTGTTATTCTTCAATGAAATATCTGCCATTCCCGAGTAAATAACGCGAACGAGTAAAGCAGACATCTCTATGATTCTCTAATGATTAATCAATGTTTTCTACCCGCGAACCATTGGAAGCCCCTCATAAGCAGTGGAAGTTGCGTTGTGGGAGGTTTTTGATGGCATCGCAGAACAAGAAAGATCGATTGTTTTCAATGAAAAGCTGTTATGATTGTTTCTGTTGCGATGATGTCCGGATGTCCGAAACTGTTGAATGAAGCGGTGTTGCCTTTTTCTAGACAAATTTTAGTCATGTGTACTAGTTTCTTCTAGTTGTTTGCGGGTATATAGTATAGTGTCTATTACTATTTTGGATAATCCTGGTCATTTGATTGGCTAATGATGATAAAATTATCGGTTATTTGATTGGTCAGTCATTGGACTGGCTATTCGTCTCGTAACCTGTCGTGTTTGAATGAATGTGCTCGTTTGCTCTTTTGTTGACAGGTAAGTATGTAATGTAGGCATTGATCTATGATGTGGACCTAGATAAGTTGTTGTGACCGAACACAGCCAAAGTTCCTGATGAGGAGAGAGAGAGGGAGAGGAAGAGGGAGAGAGAGAGGGGTGGGAGGGAGGGGGAGAGGGAGAGGGAGAGAGAGAGAGAGAGAGAGAGAGTGTGAGAGAGAGAGGGAGGGAGGGAGAGAGAGAGAGGGAGGGAGAGAGAGAGAGAGGGAGAGGGAGAGAGATGTGGAGGGGGGAGGGAGGAGGGGAGGGATAAGTTACATGTACCGGAGAACCAGGCATTTATATCTTTCCTCATGGTTCTTTATCGTGACGTTACACGCCTCGGCAGTTTTCCTGTGATTGTCTAGACACGGTGCTTACCTGTAGGTAGTTGTGATGGGGACACTGAGAAATTAGATAAGTCGATAAGTGGAGTCTATAGTCGAACCCACGACCTTTCGTTTAGTAGTCCAGCGTGTTAGCACTAGACCATCGATCAACCGTTGAGCATTGTTGTTAATGATTATTATGATGTATTTTTGTTCTAAGATATATACTTTAGTATATATTGAATAAAAGAATCCCTATAAAGATGTAAGATGGCCCCGTCTAGTCTTTTTTTAAATACACAAACTGTACACTAGAATATATATCTCTAGAACCGATGTTAGGTACTATGATACACGTGAGATTATCATCGATTTGTTAGACTTTTATACATAGTGCAACAGCTCAAAAGCAACACCCTTTGGGAGTATCAAAAATATGTTGTTGTTGATGAGAGGTTGTTGTCATAGAGAGATGGAATTAATAGTTGTAGAACGGAGGTTGTTGCTCAAGAGAGAGCCGCTCTGGAGAGGTTGTACTGTACTACATAAATCGTTTCAGTATTACTGATAATCGCGTCTATCTGAACTGTATATTGTTTTATATACAGGATGTATAACTCTATATGTTACCATAGCAACGACATATTTTATTGAAAACAGGAAAATATTGATATGATCGTGAAGAGAATTTGAAGGAATGTGCGTGTTAATAAGTTATTAATGGAATATTATTTGTTTACATTTTGCGTCGTCTGCATCTTCATCATAAACACCACCATCACCACCATGGTCATCATCATCACTGTAATCATCCCCATCTTCTGTTTTGTTTATATCGTGTTTTACTTCTCTTTTCAACAGTCTGAGTCATATGAGGCGGGCAGTTTACCTAAGCATCGTTCCTGGGAAGAACCAGTACATCCGTATGCAACTGTCTACTTTATAACATAAAGAGACATGGTCAGTAGCGGGGCTCGAACCCACGACCCTACATCAGTGAGAGGTTACAGTGATTTGAAGTCAGCGACTTTAACCACTCTACCACGGAGGCGGTTCATTGTCACCATCATCGTAATCATCGCGATTGTCATGATCACCACTACCATCATAACTAAGATCATCACCACAATCATTATCATCATTACTTCCACCATCAACATTATGATTATCACCAATGTCACCTTCATCATCATCATCACCATTGTCATCATCATCATCATCATCATCAACACCAACATCATAACCATCATCATTATTGTCATCATCATAATCATGATCATCATCATAATCAACATCAACGCCATCATCATCATCATTATTATCGTCAACACCAATGTCATCATTAACAGTAAGAACAAGAATATCATCGACATCAGACAACGTTACAAATGGTATAAGAAAAGACAGAAGCTTCAACCACCTAGTACATGAGATTCGAATAAATTAGTCTAGTAAGAAAGAAGGACCGACACACTTAACACAGACATACATAGTTACATGATAAATGATATAATCTTAGCTTTAATTATCGTCCATATAGACTTAGTCTTGGTTCAATTATTTCCGTGTACGCCCATCTCTGTGTTTGTCTATACATTTATAGGTTCATGCAGTATGGAAAACAATGATGAGAAAATTCATGACAATTACGACAGTTTATGTTAAGTAGATCCGAATACTTGGGTCCATTTCATATACTTGTACTTGCATGTATCTTAGTTAACATTGCAGTTTGTTCGGCTAGTAACTGTACTTTCAATAGTGACTCTTACCTTTAACAGCAGAAGGTCATTAAGCCAAGGTCGTTTAGCTACTTTGTCATTTTTAACGTACACATTACAACAACCACCGACCTTCACATGGGATTCGATCTCACCACAATGCGGGACTCACTCGCTCGCTCGCTCGCTCACTCACTCACTCACTCACTCACTCACTCATTCACTCGGTCACTTCAATCACTTAAAACCATTCTTTTGATACAAAATTAATTTAACTCAAAATATAAAATCCTTTTTGGTCTACGATTATTATGTATATAATAGTGAGATAATGTGTTATATCTTTATCTGTTTATCATTCAATCAAACATACATGTAGTAGTAGATATTTTATTACATGTACTAGTATCTAAGCGTCATATTATTTGAATGAACTAGGAGTGCACGGGAATGGTGAAACATCGTCTAATAGGTAACTTTTATCATAAATTTTCCGCTGGTAAACTGACATAATTCGGCACACCTCGACAGACAACGTTAGATGGAGATAACCAATCGTACCTACTCTGACATACCCATAGCTGAGAAATACGACTCATACATAAGTGTACGGTTATAAATTTTGGTTATGCTGTTACCGTTGTCATTACTTTTTCAACACTAGGTACTCGTTTTCAAGAGTCATTTTCAGAATGGCGGACTTTCGAACGTCTTTATCGTTCGCGATTGATAAAATGGGCATCCGGTTTCCATTGAAAGAGAAACAGGTTGTTTCCTTCATTGAATTCCCATGGTCAGTCATGATGGAAAGTATAGCCCGTGAACAACAACAAAATGGCGGCCTGTCTATTACGTCCGAAGCACTTTCTTCAGACAAACGTCGAGGAGTTCCGATTGACTGGTAAACTGACATCATTCGGCACACCTCGACTGACAACGTTTGATGGAGATACGGAATCGGCAGAGATGTTCTGAATGTAACTGGCATAAAATAACAACCGAGTTTATACGAGTTGAAATAAATATGAATACATGAATAATGGTTGGCGTCATAATTTTATTTGTTTAAGTTTGTAGAACATTGTTTCAAGCCAGACATTGTCGTAAATGTCAAAATGATTCACACGGAAACTTGACGAAGCTTGACATTTAGAATAGGAAGCATTTTCTACGAGATAAGATATAATGTAAACTTGTTAAACTTCTACAGTCTTATAATCATACAATCTTACAGTATAGAGGAAATCATACGAGTGACATAAGGGTACTTAGTGTATTGATGTGTTAGCGGATAAAGCCATCCATAAAAAATATTTTGTTTGGGAATAACCGGGTGTACGTTCTCCTAGCCAACTTTTCTTTGGTCTGTTGGGTATTTTTTTCAATACATGTATATAAATAGCATTTTACAGGTATTTTGAGTTCAATGTAAATATGAATCGTAAAAGAAATATTTCCAACCTGCTGACAATTCTCTGGGTAGGGTTTAACCCCAAACAAACATTTTTTTAAAGGTGGCCTGAGAAAACGAAGCAAAATGGACTTTAAGTACACCATAGTTAGCTTTAAACTAGATGTTTTAAAGATTAAACATATATTTATATACCAACACCATGTCCTACCTCTGCTTGTATGATAAAGCATGAATAGAATAAAAAACTAGGGATAGATTTGTACTTGAAAACATCGACATATTGAAGCAACACTGCCCGGATGTAATCAAGTTGTCGCTGCTTTCTGACTATGCGTTGATGTGGGAGCGCTTAACTGATTTTGATCTCCTTAAATATAACAATGTACGACCGAAGAGTTTAGTTAAAAGCTTTGACACGGATAAAGGCCCAACCACCTAGGATGTAGGATGTCTTATCAAAGGAGTTCGGGTGGGACGGGGTACAACTTGAGGTCATTGACCAAGGAACGGGGTGAAATATGCCTGAATAACCATATATCGAGAAACTTCAATGTATCAGATGCGCCTAGTGTTGTTAGACGTAAAGCACAAATCAAGCAGCTAGAGTGGTAATGAGCTGCACTTCCTAACGAAAGGTCTTTGGTTGGAATCTCGGTTCGGCCTTCCGATTTATCAGGGAAGCTTTTTTACCAAGTACCCAGTACTGTGTATAGAAACTATCAGGAAAACGAGTGAGGCGTGTTTCAATATACTTCACACTGGTCACGATAAAGGGCCAGGTATAAGAGTAGGGATCTCCCCCCCCCCCTCTTTCTCTTTTGAAATGACCACAGCTGTCGAATAGGCCGTTTAACAACACGAGAGCAAATAAACAAGAGCGAGACGTCTTACGCTTTACATTCACCTTAATTGATGTCTGCTGTATGCTGATAGTAGAATGTCAAAACAATAGCAATACAGTACAACCTCTCCAAAACAATACCCTTTGGGAGTACCAAATTATGTTGTTGTTGTTTTTGATAGGGTGTTGCTCTAGAGAGGTGAAAAAGATTAAAAGTTAAAATTGTGCAATGAGAAATATCATGCTGTTGTTGAAGAAAGTTTGCTGTTTTAGAGAGAGGACCGCTCCGGAATGGATGTACTGTATTTTCAATAGTTGATTAATTGATATTACACTCGTATCAGCTTTTTTACATGGTATATTTTGTAATAAACAGTACCTTATCTACATTATGTTTGTTCGTCATCTTCTTAACTATGAAAGGTGAATATCTTTTCTCATCCCAAAATTTAGTCGACATTTGAAAATCAGATAGGAGTTATGAAATAAATAGCATTCATGGGTTTAATTTTAGTGTAACCACTCCTAGAATGATATTTTTATCGGTCAATGATGTTGTCTGTAAGTTTTTCCGATGTTAATCAGTTGTTTACACGTTATACAAAATATTTTGAAATGTACACGATCTGTGTTGATATTTACATTCCGGATAAGCCGATACTGGACGAGAATTTAGCCAGGTCAGTTGTACTAAAAACAGGTCTATGCCTAATGCCCAATTTTTTTTTATCTCAAAATGGGGTGGACAGATTTTGAAAACACTTATAATTTTTATAGGTGTCCATCATAGGAAATGAGGTTTTACACAAACAATGATATTCAATTGAGTTATTTTCCCTTTAAGTTTGCATTGGAGTCATATCAATGGAAGGTAGGCCATTTTGCAAGATTATAGAAAAAATAACATCCATTTCAATGACGACTCATGTTCAAAAGACACAACAACACAGTATCAATCTAATTTGATACAGAAAAGTATAGGTCACCATGCATTATCTACAAAAAAAATTATCGACAAGAGCAACAAGTCTTGATTTTTTAGAAAATGACTTGTGTAGTAAAATTAATATTAGTGCCTGACGTTGCTATAAAAAAAATAATGATAATAGATAGATAGATACCAGATTTATATAGTTTATTATAATTGGGCTGTACTATTTTGTGATATTTACATTTTTGTGTAGCATTGGGCAGATATGTCAGGGAAGTACAGTGTTAGGGAGGTAATACTCGTGCATTTATTTTATATCTATTTATTCTAATTTATGTTCGCACCCGAAGAACATTACTTTAGAGCGTTTTTATTCAAAACGTTCAGAACATGATAATGATCAATTATATAAGTACATGAACAATAAAAAGAAGAAAATAACAGATGTTAGCATAGATTAAAGACTCTAAGATGGTTTGATAGTGTATTAAGGAATTCCCTAGGAACAATTGGAGAGATAGTTTGTGGGAAATCGTGCCAAGACGTGACGGCATCTTTAAAATGTGTGCAAAAAGAATCCACCCAAAAAATCCTTAACCGCGATCAGGCTTGGTTTGTAAATATGTCTTTTCTTTAAAATTGTAAAGTCATTGAACTATTTCGTCCATTTAAGATAAATACAATAGTTTAAACGTCTTAGGTAGTACGAATTCACAAAGCGACGCGTGTCAGACGCTAACTACAATGGCGACTAAAACACGTTCCTTTTAAATCCATATCGTTGTCATCTCGCGAAGTAAGCTTGCGGAACGACGCATTTGAAGTTCTGTTGACAAATTCATATAATAGAAACAAAAGAAAGCAAAGGAACATATTGGTTACAAAGTAATACTATTACAAAGTTATCTATTGTTACTTGTGCGACGTTACAAGTTGACTGTTTCGATCTTTAACCATCCGTGTTTGTATGGTATCTTAAAGTGTCATCATTTAGTGCGCTATGAAGAGCGACGGGTAATTTAAAACATACGATGTTCATTTTCTGGTTTGACTATGAAAGCGTACAACACGGCATTTACATAATAATGTCAATTTGTCTCATGAACTTCTTCACGTGGTTATAAGGTAGTCTGATAATTCCATCAATTTTATTTCCCTGATTAGAACAGAACCCTGATATGCCATATATAGAAGGCGTAAACAATTTCCTGTCCCCGAGGTTATAAAACTTAAGATCGGTTCCCGAGCTAAAATCCAGTATCTCATTTTTGATTTTTCTAACAATAATGAAAATTATAGACACATTAATGAGTCTGACAGAATAATTGATCAGGACACGTGTCTAACCATTAATCAGCTCTATTTTTCAAGACTACCGATCGTGTTTTTCTGTCGACCCTTGACCTTCTCGGTCTAGTCCATTTCTTCTTGCCGATATTTTTCATTTTCACGTGATCTATTTCTCCGCACTTAACAAAAAAATACTTAACCAGCATACTTAACTTTTCTGATGTTAATGGAAACAGGATATTAATTATGTTTTTTTTGCCTCATACATTATTAGTATTTTTTATTACGCAAACATTTCAAATGTGATGTTACTAAGGTATTGTCCATTCAAAGCATGGTTTCGATGAAGCGCAAATGTAAATGCACATATGACCGCAGAGTACACGTATAATTATATTGTCGAACTTTCAGTAAATACCCCCATACCCCCCCCCCCCCGCCGATAGTCCAGGAACACATTGAACACTTTATGAATAAATAATACTAATAATACATCGTGCCATCATGATTTTAACGACAACAACCTTAAATTCAACGGGGCGA
Source organism: Lutraria lutraria (assembly GCA_964023205.1). Taxonomy (NCBI): domain Eukaryota; kingdom Metazoa; phylum Mollusca; class Bivalvia; order Venerida; family Mactridae; genus Lutraria; species Lutraria lutraria. Next base: position 4,972,815 of record OZ026833.1, read on the forward strand.
TGTTACGATGTCCTCAACGCACCACTGTAGTCACCTGATGATACGATGTCCTCAACGCACCACCGTAATATGTCCTCAACGCAGTCCTGTGATATCCTCATTGGGCTAACAGGCCAGATTTGATACAACATCTACAACTGGTGTATATCATTAACTTATTTTATGCATTTTCTCTCATTATCTTATACGGGTTTACATGCTTGCTTAGAAATATGATACTAACCGAGATTCTTGAATGAAAATTACCATAAATCAACTTGGGTCGTAAAAAGACACAAAGAATACAAAATTGATGAAATTGTATCTAACGTCATAGATCGCAAGTTTTGTGTATGTATTAAAGTTTCAACTTCTCATATTTTGAGAAAATTAATATAAGGATTTTTATCAAAAATGATAAATTACTGAATAATAAGAGTCCGAATTTAGCTATGAAATCAATAAGTAACGGTAACTGAACTCTTATCATTAATTATTATCACCGAACTACTATAGCAAGCAAAAAAGCAGGCAAGATTAAAGAAAGCGAAAGAAAAGAAGATTAACAAAAACAATGGCAAACAAACAAAAAAGCGAGCAAACAAGAAATCAAGCAAAACAGAAAATCGGAAGAAAAGAAAGCAAGCTAAAAAAACAAGCAAAAAACAAAGAAAGAAAGCAAGAAAAATGCAAACAAGAAAGACGATAAAAAAGCAAAAAAGCAACCACAAAATGAAGCAAGCAAGAAAGAAAGAAATCAAACAAACACCAAATAAACAGACTCGATCTAGCGTCGACCTTGTGAATGTAATTTCAGTGCTTACTGTATTGTCATAGCATTTTGATGTTAACTATGACATTCATAACTCATGGCCTGTCGGACAGTTCTTCGCTTTAACATACAATTTGTCATTTATAACTTCAGGTATTAGAATCCATTAAGAGCATCCAGTTAAATGAAGACTCGTGGTAAAAGATGCAATAACACAGTATCAATCAAATTTGATAAAGAAAAAGAAAAATATAGGTCACCATGCATTATCTACAGATTTTTTTTCAACAAGGGCAACAACCAAAATGTGTCATAAAGTAAATTGAAGTATCCGAGGTAATTATAAAAAATAATGTTAATTTGTCAAAAAACTTAACTTGTAATATTAATATTTTTGTGTAGCATTGACGTCAGAAAAGTATATAGTACATGTTTCAGGAATATTAGAAATCATATCTTTATTTGTCAGTACGAATAGTCTAATAAGTGCCAGTATCTGTACGCATCATTATGTTAGTTCAAGTTTTTGCCTCAGTTACAATGAAATATTTAATCACTTGGTGGCTGGGTTTGATTTATTCGCGAAAAATGTGTTAAAATGACTGCGGACTCATTTTTAATGTATTAAATTCAACCTTTCATCGAGGCTGACATTATTTTTTGTAAAGTTTAATCATAAATGATGACATACAATCATTTCTCACGTATAAATTTATAATAAAATGGTGTCATACTAGACGGGAAATTACGAGATTACTTCACAAAAGGCCAATTAAGTTTCGCGCGCGTTTTTCTATACTACCACAATTTAATATTTCCTTAGCAACACGAAATTTGCTGACATGACAATACGTGTACTTCTTGTATGTTATAAAATTAATTTTACAACAAAACTCCGTAATTATAAAACTTTTAAATAAAACAAGTGGACAAGTAACAAATGAATGCACGTATGCGTGTAAAATTGTTTACAGTTAAACATACCTGAATAACTCATAAAAACCGTTTGTGCATTACCTTTTAGTGCTGACGTCCATAATTTTGTTGATAAAACTTTATAAGCATAATAAAATTTGTAAGTTAGTTTTAACCATAATCTAGTACACATACAAACGAATAACATGTCCTTGACCTTTGCATAGTTTGTTAAGATCAATAAATATAACGAATACAGTGCAACATTTCCATAACAATTTCCTTTAGGATAAGCAAATAATGTTGTTGTTGAGAGGTTGTGGCTGTAGAGAGGTAAAATAAATAAACCACACAGAGGGAAAAATATGATGTTGTTGAAGGGAGATTGTTACTCAAGAGAGGGTCGCTCTAGAGAGGTTGTACAATAGTACGTATTTTACTTTACATACATGTATTAAATGTCTCTTGTCATAATTCTAAATTCTAAATAAGCGTAACCTATCATTACATTACATGTGTACGTATTTACAGTTACAAAATATGTGTGCTTGTATCGTAGGCGCTTGGCCGGACTCAAAATGGAATACGCACTTTACAAAACTAATCTTACTAATTTAGCATGTATACTGTTGACCGACATTTTAAACCCAGAATCTAAAAAGCATCCTTGTACTTTGAGTCAGAAAAAACAACTTTCTCGTCATTCTTTATTAATTAAGTTAACTGGGACCAAATGAGAATCATATCTTTAAGATTTGTTCATATACTTCCAGATGTTTGCAAATCTGGAGTACCTAAGTACTTGTAGTATAATCTGTGTATTACTAGGTCAAATCTTAGCCCGATAACACAACCGACTTTGCTATATTTCCGCTTTAAACTGACTAGATATCATTAGTTTTGTTTAGGATAATTTTAGTAAGGCCACTATATAAAATTGAGCAGCGCGGAGCTATTCTCGCCCATGTTGGATTGTCCCGGTGAACAATTTTGACTACGGTTTTTATCGTAATGTGATTCAAAGTTACCATCAGTATTCCAAATCACTATTTGTAGTTTGTTTTAAAGTGATTATTTCGCTGAGTATGTTACACTTGCTAGTCGTGAATTTTTACGACCTTATATTCGGAACATCTCGGTCGATTACTTACTGTATTTTTGAGAATCACATAAGCATAATGCTAAAATGTCGGTTGGCTTAATCCGGTGACAATTTCATAGACAGATGATGGAAATCAGATCAAAAGATTAAACACCACTATAACTAAACGGTAACGACATTTAAAACCTTAATTGTGACCCAAAAATATATCGATCATGTTACATTTGGATTATGTAGGATATTTATCACTGAAATGCTGAACTGGCGACCATTTGATGTATAATATACGACTTCGTTGTTTATACGCATCATTTAATTTTCATAACTTCACATCTTATTATGTCTATAAAACGCATTTATTATGTAATTTTAATATCAACATTAAAATATTAATAGCGTTACGAACTAGTATCTAGACACATTAATGTACAAAAATGTATATAACAACACAGAATAATGGTACATTTTGTACATTTGAATAATTCTAAGATCATTAATATTTTATACCTCTTTACCAATCATTTAATTCACCTTTACATTTAATAACGTTCATGTTAATAAACCATCTTGTCAATTAACCACCTTGTCAATAACCTCCATATCAATTAGCCATATTGACAATTAACCTCCATACCAATTAACCACATTGACAATTAACCTTCATATCAAATAATCACCTTGACAATTAACCTCCACATCAAATAACCAATTGACAATTAACCACATTGACAATTACCACCTTGACAATTAATCTCCATATTGATTAACCATATTGACAATTAACCACATTGACAATTAATCTCCATATTGATTAACCACCTTGACAATTAACCACATTGACAATTAATATCCATATTGATTAACCACCTTGACCGTTAACCACCTTGACAATCAACCTCCATATTGATTTAACTCCAAGTGAATTTACGCATAACGTATTGTTTTATATTTTAGTGAAATATTATAACTCGCTTAAACCACAATGGAAGTAAGAGGACTATAATGGAAATCATAAAACCATTACATGTATAATGGAAATAAGAACTTGTTGTTTTGTGCTTTCTATGGTGTTGGTGTACATGTCATAGTATATTACAATGACGTGTTGTTTGAATATACATGTATAATGTGTATATTATACTGTACTGTACCAATATCAAATAAATCTGTCTATCTATACCTAGATATATTCATGGGGTCATTAAAACTGGAAATTTTGCCTTATGACACTGTTGGTGCAGCGTTAACACTTTAGTGAAAAAAAACGCGCGGACATAAAAAATATGCAAATAAAGATCAGTTAAATTACATAGATATGACATAAAAAAATGAAGAAATAACTCTAGTTCGTAAGTTTGTTTGTGTTTTCTTGTAAAATCCAAATGAATAGATATGTCATAGGATTGATAATGAACACAGGGGCACAGTATCCTTAAAAGTGCATCATGCCTTTAAACCAGTAACTTTGTACTTTAACATTAGAAACTACAAATGGCTCATTATTCATATAATTTATGATGTACACGCTATGATCTTGTATTTTGTAAACAGTCATAACTTTATATATAGCTTCAGCTGGATTATATTAATCATAGGCTTTATACCAAAAATGATCCACGTGTTAATAAGATTCGCTATAGAAACTTAATTCAGACGGATGAATAGAAATGAAAAGACTGTTTACTAGGATAAACACTGTGGTTATGCTGATGACATAGCATCATTTTTGTCGTGTTTATAAAAGAAATTTAAGTTATTTGGAGCGAAAATTATTCTATTTTATAAGGGTAAAATCTTCCATTTTGTTATTCGAAGTTTTCGCAACATTTGGGTCTCGTATTTATAATGCACGTGTTCGCCATGCATTATCTATATAGGAATTTTATCATTTCTCCGCGTAACTTGACCACACGGTGATCTTTCAAATTCAAATTTCTTCCAGTAAAGTTTTTTCAAGAGTTTTTCCACATTCATTACATTTATGTTAAGATGTTAATCGAACAAATTTGGATATAATAATGCAATCGTATTGTGACTTCGATATATTCTCATCTATGAGTATTTTTAGAAAGTCATTTCTTCAGAAATCCCATTAATACTAGTATGTCATTGGTTTGTCGACATAATCACAGTCATTCTATGACGCACAGAAAATAGGCCCAAACTAAATGAGATTATCAATAAGGTTTTCTGTGGTTCTACCATTAGCTACATGGTATTTTTAACTACACGTGTACAACTATAGCAGTTAAATTGTGTTTTAGGCAGACAGTTCCTTATATATTTCATCACAAAGTATAACTCTATATAAACATGTCAGACTTGTTTTGTAAAAATAAACAGTCAACAATAAATGTTGATTTGTTAGTACGCGTCAATATATCATTGTTGTCAAAGTTGATTCAGGACAGAATGACTTGCATGTGTCATAAAACAGGTTTTCATATTTTTTGTTTAATTTTCCGTTGAAAACTCGTGGAGCATTACGCAGGCCATTTATTTTACGTGTATACAACAGTGACAAGTCCTTTGATATCAAACCACTCGGTCCAAGCCCCGAGGTTTATAAAACTTGAGAGCTCAGATCTCAATTCTATCCTGATAGAGCTGATTAATATTTCGATACATGTTCTGATCTATTAGATTCTGTCAGACTAATATATCAATAATATCATAACTGTCTGATCATAATTAACTTAGAAATATTAATTAAAAGATAAGTTGTGAGATTTGAGCTCAGAGACCGACATGAACTTTTATAACCTCGGACCCAGCCGAATTTGTTCCGTCTAAATGTGTTCACATACCTTCAGGCCGAGTTAGATATTATAATTATGTTTATAACAGGCAAATTATCAAATTAAAACCATAATTTTAAGAGTTCTTCAATTTGAAGATAGGTAGATAAATGCATGGAATAATGTAGATATTCAACATCAGAGACCCGGCCATACTTTGAATGTTGTGATTAAGATTTGTTTTATATCGGAAATGAGGCGATTACTCCTATCGAGCGGCTGGGGTAAATTATTTCGGAAACGGATACGTATAAATGTTTTGATGCAATATTGGGATTGAAAAGCTCACAAGAATGATTGGTAAACAAGAGATTTATCTCCGGTGTTTTTGATAACGTTTCTCCTTCTAAGTTTTTTATCTCGTCATATCTCGCGGTAATCTAACATTCTCGAGACGTCTCAAGCACTCTCCGGAAGTTGAATGTAGAAGTCAGATAAAACGGTAAGCCATATCGCGCCAATAGACACTATCAGCCCACAAAACTAACCTGTATCGCTTTAATCTTATTAAAATGTGATTATGAATTCATAATGCCGGGAGAATTTCATATGAAAGAAAACTTCGGACAGTTTTACACCCTCCTAAAATTCAGGGCGTTGTCGATGCTTTTAGCATATTAGTAAACTCTTCTGTTCAAAGATCTCATGTTAACATCGGTTCTATCTAAAATCTTCCCGACTGACGCTATTTATTCTAGAAAAATATAATAAACACCTTCCATATTCATTATCTGATACCTGAAACTTTGACCTTGACCCTCGTATAAATGAACTATGAAACATTCCTTTACATTTTTCAAACCATAACTTTGTATTTACATAAAATGTTTCTATCTTATTTTATTTATCTATCGATCCTCTCTTGTTAGATTTACATGTATAACCCTCATACCCGTTTTAAAGACGAACTGTTGTATAAGATATACGCCAGTACTAATTGCGCTTTAACAGGTGTTCTGAAGATACATGGTCGTCGGGTTTCCTTTGTAAATAATGACTAATGGTAGTTTTTATTTTCCTTTTCTATATGCCACTCCCACTTTCCATACACCACCACTACAACCTTCCGTCTTATCATCATTACCATTACCATCATCTTCACCTCCACCACCACCACCATCATCATCATCAATGTTATCATCTTCATCACCACAACAACATCTACCATCCTTCAAATCCTCATCATCATCATCACCATCGCAATTTTCACCGTCATCTTCATCATCATCGTCATCATCACCACCAGTACTTCTAATAGCATAATCAACATTATCATCATCATAACCAACATCAACACCACTGCCAACATCCTCTTCGTAACATCATCATTACTTCGACCATCAGCAGAAACAAGAGCATGGCATAGCGCACAAGATAATACAATCTTCAGAATCTTCACTTTTAATCATTTCAGAGATATAAACACGAGTACTCGTAAAGAAAGTTGATTTTGACACTGAAGTGTTATATGACGATTACAGGAAACATTAACTACTAGTATTTGAATTCTTAACAACATGCTGTGAATACTACTATCACAGTCACTCAATTGTGTCTTAAATGATAACTTATAATTGCAAAACTTGAGGCTACATAAATTATAGTTTCATTGTTTTTTGTTTAAGTTAAAAAATAGTATTACAGTCAACAAAGGCCATCATTGCGAAAGACAAAATATGACATCTATTGACAGAGGTCATTTTGATCTAAATAGTCAATAATAATAAATAATTTTTTTAAATTACCTTCATTTATAGGGTGGCCTTTATTCGGGAGGTGGCCGCATTTGAGGAAACTGTCCAGCAAGCTTACAGAAGGTGGACAGTTTCACCCATGTATACACCTAAGGTGTTCCATCATTGTTTAAGCCAGGAAAATTGCTAGAAGGCCCACAGAGGTGATTTTAACACTTATTTTCTATTTACTATAAATATCATAAAAATGACCGTTTTGACGTCGAAAACAACGCAATTGCAATCGTTCGGTTCCACTTCAACGGCTTCAAAAGCGCTACCAGTTAAATATCACATGAGAATTCCGGTTGTTTTAATTTAATATCATTAAAGATACTACATGTAATTTATCCTATTCAAGTAAATTCATTGACAATTAAGTTACATTCAGTAAACACGTTCTCATTTTATACCATTTTTAAACTTGGAGATTTAGAAGTATTCAATCTAGGCACAAAACGACGCAACACATTAAAAACTTGCGATTTTAAAGTTGTTCATTATTAATGAATGTTTGGTTTATTTTATTTATAAAACACGATTCCTCAAGACAGGAGTATAGAAACATACATAATTTCAATTTGGCCTTAAATAAGTTATGTCAGAGTTTATAAGTGCCAGATTAAATACATGTCGCCAGTCTTACTCTAATCTGTTACTGTACAGACTTACAAGACATTTACTTCGTCTCTCATTTAGTTACGAGCCTCAGGATTGGTACGTGGAACGCCCCCCCCCCCCCTCAACTCACGTTTGTTTGTCTTGTAGTTTATATTTTATCAGTTGCTGGACAGCGCAGGTTGTGTTTCTGGTGACTTTTTGATTTCAGACATAAAAATGGTACCAGAATAATACATTGCCACAATGTATTTATTTTACCATTAAAACGCTATTTGTACAGTAAAAAAAAACAGTTTCTACTTCTATAGATATTGATATATTTCACAGCCGAGTTCTAAGTTTTTTTTACATGCATAATGCTTCTTGCTTTTACCCTTTTATCTAAATGCGCGCAACACGATCATTTGTGGTCGATGCGCCATAAAACGACATTACATCTGTTGACTTATTTGTTCTGTAAAGTATAACAAAAATACATGTAATGTTCGTTTGGACTGGTACATAAATCATCGAAAAGCCAATTTCATGCAATTTCTCGTCACATAGATTTGACAAAGGCCGAATTTGAATGACTTTCCTATAATCTCATTTGTTACTGATCACTTGTTGCGTGTGACATTTGAACGCGTAGGGCCTACGTACCTACACACACTTGTACTTTTTAAGTAGAAGTGCAGAACGTAAAAAAATAATTTGCGTGACATATTTTTTTCTGTCAAACAAACTGGCGCCGTATTAAAAGTCATACCTAGTGTTTGGTATTTAAAATGCGCGCTAATGTCACGTTATTGATTCGTATCCCTGGCAAGTTTGTACAAATCCATTTTACCTGACACACGATAATATAAACCTTCACCTTTTAGTCTAAGAACTTCCGGTGTGAATAATAATTCGGGATCTTTTGTTTGCTTAAATTATAAGACAGACATATCTCTTATCCGACAATATTTAGATACAAGGTCTAAAACAAAGTTTGAAACTGTTAAATTAGATTTATCATACTTGAATTCAATGTAGCAATTTAGTGTCAACACACGGACCTAAAATGAGTGGCGCCCCCTCGCGAACACTTGAGACTTCCGGTTTTTAGTACTTCTGACGATAATCTTATAATTTATGAAAATATTTATTTCTTACATCAAACTGGTCGAAAATCGGATTAATGACTGTCTGTAATCATTATATTGTTTATATAGCTAAGCGGGAATGTCTGCCTCTGTCATGCGAAAACTGATCAAATTGTTTGATAATTATGTTGCTGCGTTAGTCACGTAAATAATTAAATTGTGAGATTTGAGAAGTAGATTTCCGACGACAATTTTGAAAAATGTGGCTCGTAGTGACGGGGGTTAGAAGTGGATATGATAAATGTGATTATATTGTTTGCAAATATGTGTAATGTTTGTGGTCCCTAAAACTAAGTCTAGGGGAATACTGTGTTATCTCAAGTTCTGATACTATGTCCGTTATATTGGTTTTAGAAAGAACGCTACATTCGGAACGCCTCTTAGTCTATGGATACAAACATTAACTGACAGTCTAAAACCGACAAAACCGGTCAATCATTTCGGTCGCTAGGGTTTCTTAAATTACTCCGATTTTAAATGAATTTTAGACATTATTTTATGAGTATTTGTATCAAATATTCTCCATTGTTTGTTTTTTCGTGCGGAAGAAAGTGATATATCATTTTTATTAGAAATTTTCGTATTAGATTTGAGTTTTTGATCGTGATAAAGAATGTATGGCAATTCATCAACCAAACGTAACTGTTTGCTAATTGCAGAGAGAAACATTCAAGTTTAACAATAATGTAATACATGCATAGTGTCCCTGTACTAAGTGTTTAAATGTCATAAAATATTCTCAACAAACAGAAAATCGAATGAAAGACAGTGTATGTTTTTAAGTCACAATATAATTCTATATAAAGTTCATGCTTAAAATTGATTTAGTGTGTCATTGGGTGTAGAATGCCAGTATCCTTTCTATCCACGTATTAAAAGTGACCTCGTTGGTCTGAAGGTAAAACAATGCTATCATAATACGGCATCGATCTCTGTGGGCATTCGTCTTGTGACGCAGTCCTAGTGGACATAAAATAGCTGTGACAGGGATGAACAACTGATGAACAGACCAAAACAGAGCATAGCAAAACAGAGCATAGCAAAACAGAGCATAGCAAAACAGAGCATAGCAAACAGACCATAGCAAAACAGAGCATAGCAAAACAGACCATAGCAAAACAGAGCATAGCAAAACAGACCATAGCAAACAGACCATAGCAAACAGACCATAGCAAAACAGAGCATAGCAAACATACCATAGCAAACAGACCATAGCAAAACAGACCATAGCAAAACAAAGCATAGCAAACAGACCATGGCAAAACAGACCATAGCAAAACAGACCATAGCAAAACAGAGCATAGCAAACAGACCATAGCAAACAGACCATAGCAAAACAGAGCATAGCAAAACAGAGCATAGCAAACAGAGCATAGCAAAACAGGCCATAGCAAAACAGAACATAGCAAACAGAGCATATCAAAACAGAGCATAGCAAACAGACCATAGCAAACAAACCATAGCAAAACAGAGCATAGCAAACAGACCATAGCAAACAGAGCATAGCAAAACAGACCATAGCAAAACAGAGCATAGCAAACAGACCATTGCAAAACAGACCATAGCAAAACAGAGCATAGCAAACAGACCATAGCAAAACTGATCATAGCAAACTAGAGCATAGCAAAATAGAGCAAAGCATATCAGAGCATAGCATAGCAAAACAGACCATAGCAAAACAGAGCTTAGCAAAACAGACCATAGCAAACAGACCATAGCAAAACAGAGCACAGCAAACATACCATAGCAAACAGACCATAGCAAAACATACCATAGCAAAATAGAGCATAGCAAACAGACCATAGCAAAACAGACCATAGCAAACAGACCATAGCAAAACAGACCATAGCAAAACAAAGCATAGCAAACAGACCATAGCAAACAGACCATGGCAAAACAGACCATAGAAAAACAGACCATAGCAAAACAGAGCATAGCAAACAGACCATAGCAAACAGACCATAGCAAAACAGAGCATAGCAAAACAGAGCATAGCAAACAGAGCATAGCAAAACAGGCCATAGCAAAACAGAACATAGCAAACAGAGCATAGCAAAACAGAGCATAGCAAACAGACCATAGCAAACAAACCATAGCAAAACAGAGCATAGCAAACAGACCATAGCAAACAGAGCATAGCAAAACAGACCATAGCAAAACAGAGCATAGCAAACAGACCATAGCAAAACAGACTATAGCAAAACAGAGCATAGCAAAACAGACCATAGCAAAACAGAGCATAGCAAACAGACCATAGCAAAACAGACCATAGCAAAACAGAGCATAGCAAACAGACCATAGCAAAACTGATCATAGCAAACTAGAGCATAGCAAAATAGAGCAAAGCATATCAGAGCATAGCATAGCAAAACAGACCATAGCAAAACAGAGCTTAGCAAAACAGACCATAGCAAACAGACCATAGCAAAACAGAGCACAGCAAACATACCATAGCAAACAGACCATAGCAAAACATACCATAGCAAAATAGAGCATAGCAAACAGACCATAGCAAAACAGAGCATAGCAAACAAACCATAGCAAACAGACCATAGCAAAACAGACCATAGCAGAACAGAGCCGACAAGGCAGAGCAGAGCAGAGCAGATCAAAGCAGAGCGAGTAACAGAGCAGAACAGAGCAGTGCGAGTAACAGAGCAGAACAGAGCGGACAAGGCATAGCAGAGCAGAACAGGGCAGAGCAAGGCATAATACAACAGAGAAGAATTGTTTTTTTTACTGTCCAGAGCAGCACAAAAAAGAGCGGTTGTAATGCAAGTATATTTGAACCCGTGTTAGCAGTCACCTCCGAATAAAGGTATACCTGTCAATAAAGGTCGAATTTTGTCTTTCTTATGTAGCGTTTATTAACAGCGTTGACTGACAACAAATTGCCCGTACATATCGTATTATGAGGAGAGTATTACCGGCATAGCTAAGTTATAAATAATGTGAACAAATACCGCACAAAACTTGTCTGAAATATGCATGAATTAAAAGTTATGTTCTATCAACTAAAACATTTCATTCATGAAGACATGCCACTATCTTATTACATAACTTAAATATTGTATTTTACAGAAAAATACAGAAGAAAATAATGTTACAGAGTTCGATGTTATAACACTTCGGTTTATCTCATAACGCAAATATATATAACTTTATATATTTTAGTATATTTAAAACTAATACAGTAATGATATTTCGTTAATTATAATAAAACAATAATGATAAGAAATATACAGAATTCAGTTCGTAAATTGAAATGAAAAAATAATTTCAACATATAATGTACATATGTATATCGGTTTGTTCATTTAAACATGCTGAGAGCGACATTTGATCTCAGATACTTTTCTCAAATCTTATACACCCAGGGGACGGACTGTTGAGCCTATTCAGTATATTTTTGCTATGCTAGAAAAAATGACATTGATCATCAATTATAAATTTCTAAATAATTTGATTACAATGAATATATATGCGCGATCGTAAGACCAAAACTAAACATCACAGTCGTAAAATAAACGTAATTCGATATAATCGCACTTTTATTGATGTCAACGTTTTTTTCTTGAGATTGTTAACAAGTTAGTTGACATGTTTAAGGAATTCTTAACATTTGTTTGAAACTTAATCTGAAGTTAAATGAGGATAGGTCGGCGCATGCTCATTTATCATTGAGCATTTCCGGTTAAATCGGTTTATTTTACACGTACGAACAAAGCCAATTAGATAACAATTTCCGCTTCTTAATAATATCATGTAGTCCATACCTGGTTAGCTGATACATTCCTATTTTAAACATTTGACAAATTTAAATCAAATATCAGTATTTCGTTACAGTGGGTTTAACGCCGATGGTTCAACAAAATTTCAGTTACCGAACCGGTTTTCCTGGACCCTGGGCTGTATTCTAACCAGTACTAACTTACCCTTCCACATGGGGCCAGCAACGTTTCATCATATGGAAGGAAATCGACATTTTTGTTAAAATACCGAAGAAGGAAAAGTACGCCGTAACGTAGCGGCATGGACTCGAACCCGTCTCCCCTGGTTACGAGTCCAGTACAAAGACCGACACCAGTATAATCATGTTATAACTACATGACATTCATCTAACAACATTTTAATAACCAACGAAGTTATAATTTACGATTATGCATAAACTAAGCATGAGAAATTTAGCTTTTACGCACTTAGTGTGGATTTTCACAGTGCACATTTCGTTTTGGGGATAAAACGTTGTAAATTGAGATAAAACATTAGGCTATTCTGCTTTATTATTTTGCTAAGCCTAGGTTTTGAGCGTCGTCAGCCAAAAATAAACACACCATTTTGGTAAAGATAAAGTAGGGGGAAAACTGTTTCCACGTTTCACCAAGACGATAAGGACATTGAAATTAATGCATTCTAGTGTAGGATACAATAACTCGCAGGAATCAGAAGTGTTAGATTTCTATGTTCTGAGTTTAAACTAGTCAGCCGACTGTTGTTCTTTTTAATACATGTATGTTTAGTATGATGTTTCTGTTATTAACAAAAAATCAAAAAAAATTCAAGATATTTCAAAATGAGTTTTTTAATATGTAGTTAAGAGTTTTGCAAATGAGTTAGACGCTTAACAGAATAAAATGAACTGTTTCAGAAATACGGTAACAATGAATTCGTCTACTATACGCAGCGAACACAAAACAAACAGAATGGCCTAACAGTGTTCTACAGTGAAAAACAAATCAACATGTGCCTCAGTGATTTATATCATACTTACAACTGTATGTAATTAATTCTAATCATAAGTAAACATAATTATGATTCACATTACGTATATGACTCTATACGACTTACTTAATGACATAGCCTTCACCTTTACGAGCAGTTGATAAATTTTGTATAATATTATCTTAAAAGTTCAAAACCTGCTCTAATTTAGTGAATGAATGAATCTGTTAATATGATAATTATGTCCGTGTTTTTATAATATGTACAAATGGGACACTTGAAGTAGACATGTTGAATCAAATGAAACATGTAATTATATTGTGCATACTCGCCAAACCAACACCCTTTGAGAGTAGCTAAATCATGCAGTTGTTGCTCAAGTGAGGGTCACTCTGGAGAGGTTGTACTGTATATTACGAAAATAGGTCCATCGTGCAATTTGTTGTGCATGTATAAATCCATTAAAAACATATTTAATGTGAAAATGTAACTCGTGTCTAACGAACAAGAGGAAAAAATCCGAACAAAAATAGAGGTTTTGAAGGCCTTAGTGGTCGAAAAGTTAAGGTATCAGAATAGTCATCACTATTCCTTCCCTGCGGAGAGTTCGAATCCCAACCGGAACCGGAAATGGTCACATGTGAGGGAGCTGGCTAGCTAGCTAACGGACGGTCGTTGATTCTACACTGGTGCATGTCTGAGAGGTTGCAAATGACCCTGGCTGGACGTAGGTGCGACATTAAATACCAGTGAAAGAAGAACCGTTTGTCACGTGTTTATAAGACTCCTCCCACATGTTTCCATCCATGCTGGGTAACAGTCAGATACATACCGTTAGTAAATTCACTCAAAATTGCGTTATATAGTCAACCCTGAATAAAGGCTACGCTGTGAATAAATGCCATTCTTTAAGAAACATCATTGATTATATAGAACAAACCGACCTCTGAATTAAGGCCATCTGTCAATAAAGGCGGGATTTAGTTCAAAGGTTTTTATTGTATATCATTTTATACTTTGATGGAACACAACATTGACTAATTTTTATCGATTTTTGTTTGCGCAACATGCAGAGATGAGGATGAACTCAAAATGCACGAATTTACATAAATTCATACTCTATTTGGTATTTTGTACACGAATCAATAAGTTCAAACAACATGTTAACAGTAGTAAATTCTGTCGCAAAAATCCACAACATTTATCAGGGATGTTTCGGGCAACAATATTAAAATATCGATACTTGTTTCAGTCTGTTATCATTTAGGTTTATTTTAGAAATAAAAAATACAACTTCGCACGATGATAATTTCAAGGTCATCATAAACTCTAATCACGTGATCCGGCTCCGTGTCGGCCATTTTGAACCAATTAGCGCGCTAGTAGTAAATGTATGTAACCCGGCTACTAATCAGGAGTAATGACACCGAAATGTCAACGAATAATCACCCGTTATTAAGATAACACAGTCTGGATAACTCATTATCAGACTACTTTAGTAAGATTCAAGATTTTATAATTACTTAACTGACATCTCGACATAATAATGTTAACATATTCTAGGTAAAACGTACATGTATAATACATATAAAACGATATACGATAGAGCGTCGGACTCCTAACCCGGAGGTTGCGAGTTCGAATCCCGTCAGTGGCGGAATTTGACCGGTACCTTCACAATCCCTTCTTTCGGCGCGAGTACTAGTCAGCTTTCAGGAAGCAGTCATCGAGAGTAGTTAATATAAGTTGTAAGAACTTGCTAAAAAAATCGATGTAATATAAATAAGTTGAAAATATAAAACGATACCGGGTTAGTCCAGA
This sequence comes from Lutraria lutraria, assembly GCA_964023205.1. Taxonomy (NCBI): domain Eukaryota; kingdom Metazoa; phylum Mollusca; class Bivalvia; order Venerida; family Mactridae; genus Lutraria; species Lutraria lutraria. The sequence goes on from OZ026833.1 coordinate 4,988,405, forward strand.
CAGGGTTGTAATTTAGCCATTCCCATTATCACGTGACCGGAAACGATAAACAATTTCCCATAAACGCATGCCTTTGATCACGCTACATTTTAATCAGTATTTATTAGGAAAGGTGACCCCCGCGAAGACGTTCTGTGCTTTCCTTGAAACCGAATGGGGCATCTTCCTGTAAATGGCGGAAATTATTTTTTCTTTGCTAAAATTTATCTTTGTTTCGTCTTTATCAGGTATTGCTCATTTATGTTATTAATGTTATTAAGAGAACAGAACTCAGAAAAATGATGAAATATTGTCAATTGTACATCAGACCAAAAATGGTCGCTGGAAGCTGAATATCTAAATCAAGATTGTCTAGGTAAAATACCCCACACGACTTAGTCTCTTTAATGTGTAGTAAATTTCCGTCAATCAACTGAGAAGCCACGTAATATTAAATGTAAAAATGGATTAAAACAAATGTCCCCTCCCCCCTCCCCGATGCCTTTGGTTCCTACAATGTGTCACCGTATTATAAATCAATAAAGACCTTCTAAGAAATCCATAGGTTAAAATTATTATCCAGTGGTTAGTGTGCTAGATTGTAACCCGGCGCCGGATACGGGTTCGATTCTTGGTCGCAGTAGGTCATACCCTTCTATGAAAATTTGACAAAAGTGACGACTTTCCGCCACATGTTGAGTAGAAGCTGTGGCTCTTAGTAATGGAAGGTTAAGTTTACAGTCCAGGAAAACTTGTACGGTGAAACGGTCGCGGTTTATAACTGAAATATCGTTGAAAAAAAAACGGCGTCAAACCCCAAATAAATTAATACAATTATCATCACAACCCAAGTATGTGTATATGTCCGTATCTCGTACATCCAGACGCCAGCAATCACGTATTGAAGTAATAAAAATTGATAGCATTTAAGTTGTTTTATACAAAAACGTTTCAGTGGCTGTGTCTAAGCGGCGTTGTGATAATAATTCGTTATGTAAAGCTATAATTAATGTCGCGTCAAAAGCAATGAGAGATCAAGGTTCAATTTACGATTACATCTTTACGTTACATGGCATCTTGTTGGTTTTAATGATAAATGATGATTAAGTGTCATGTTTGCTGTATATTGTGTTCTGGGTTTGAGAATATAAAACTTGAGATCGGTCTCCGAACTCAAATCTCATATCTTGTCTTTTAATGTTTCTAAGGTAATAATGATTAGACAATAATGATATTTCTGATACAGCATCTGACAATGTAATTGGTCTGAACATGTATTTAAACATTAGTCAGTTCCAACCATAAAACATTGAAAAAGGAATTAAGATTTGAGTTCAGAACCTATTCTTAGGTTTTATAGCATCGGGGTCTGATCATGCTCTATAGAATATTGTCAGTAAAATGAACACAGGACCGAAGGAAGGCATTATCATTTTTAAATTCTATTTTATCTTTTACTAAGGTATAACATCACATCAACAGCCAAGGTGAAGGACTACCCCAGGCATACATCAGGTCCTGTGTAGAACCAAGGTCATCTGTAGGCTAGCTGGAGAGCTTCCCTCGGGAGCAAAATTTGGTCCCTTTTGGGGTTCGAACTCCCAATAGTGTGTGACCAGTGATTACTAGTCGGTGACAATAACTAGTCGATCACGGAGGTTCCTCAATGTTCATTGAGCCTAACATTTTCGACACTCGACCCATTCCCCGTAAGTCCTATTTTTCTACAGTATGTGTATACACTGAAAGTCAACCATGACAATGTTTAAGAACTAAATGTCCCAAATTTTAATGAAATACTTGATACTCTATATTTTGAACAAAAAACCTTAACCTGTCCATATTTTACGTCAAATGAAAATACGTATCGACCTAAATATACATGTAAAACATGTTTATTATCAAATATACAAACAAATGTAGCGTTAAATATATACATGTATATATATATATAATTATTGCTGCATCTACTGTACAAGATTTATGATTAGATGCATACATTGACATTTACTTTATACATTTATTGTACATTTCAATCATTATTTATTACTTAATCTAAACTTTTAATGCATGATCATTCACATTGTGTCCATATAAAATGTTCTGCTTTGCGTATATATACTCCCAGTTTAACTTGACGTTTGCTAAAATTAAATAGATGCAGCGGAGGCGAGGGAAAATGATTTGACTTTTATTGCTGATGGTAGACAAAAGTTTGCAGACTTAAACAAGATTTTTGGTTGATTCACAAGATTGTAAAGTAATTTGAACTGAAGATAATGGACAGAATTATCGCTACATGGTAACGTGTGTTTAAATGTGTGGGCGTTGCATTAAGTTTTAAAATAATGTAATATTTGTTCAAATAGTCACACCTCACATAACCAAATACCGGCGACATGCGCTCTTAATTTACAAGTAGACTTCAATAAAAATAAATGATTCAATTTTCTCTCTCTCGCTGCAATATGAGTTGACAGTAAAATACACAAAAATAAAAGTAAATGTGATTTAATCTATATCAAACTAATAACATTTAATAGTTTGTAGAAGTTTTATATGTAAAATGAATCACCTTGTATTATAAAGTTTTAACTACCTTATTTGTTTAATCTATAAAACCTAACTAGTTTTTTATCTAGTTTTTTGGTAAATTTATATATTTAAGAACAAACCCGCATACACAAGTAGTCAGACTTTAAACCATGATTGTTTTATAATTAAGTACAGTAAAACTTGTGTTAGTGGTCACCTCTGAATAAAGGCCATACTGTGATTTTAAGTCAATCTTTTAAAGTCCCATTAGCTTTTTGGATATGAAAATTGAAGTAGGTCTTATTTTACATAGAAAAATATCTTATCAGTGAAACTGACTTTTACTTGCAATAAAAACATTCCGAAATGCCCTTTTTAATCATGAAATACATAAGTAATGTAGCACAGTATTTTTTCAATGATATTGCAAAAAAAAGAAGAAAAAACATCTGACAACATTTTTACGAGATGTAGCTAAAGAAAAGCATTATGTAAATATTGTTTTTAGAGCAAATAAAAAATATTTCTTAGATTTTACTATTATTTTATCTATTGTTCTGTATTACTAAATTGAAAAAACTAATAGGCCTTTAAATACCGTCATTAATTATTTAAAACAAAATGACCCCGGATAAAGGTCACCTATCAATAAAGGCCATATTTTGTCTTTACCGAGGGTGACCTTTGTTCACAGGTTTGACTGTATATAAGTAAGTTGCGTAAGAATTTCTTTACTTATTCAATCGCGTTATTGCGTCATGGAAGTTTCTTATGCTGACGCCGGTTCCAAATAAAACACTTTGCGAATACATTCCTCGTCTGTGTTAGTAAGTCAGCGACCCCATAGATATAATGTTCATCGCATAACAAAACTATTTTTTGAAGATATATTCACATTATCACAGTACTGTAGATGCTTTTCGAAGCATTTAGTGTACCGCAATAAAGCATAGTCACATTAAGTAGGTGCAGAATTCAACTTTATTGCTATTTTCTGTGACAAATTCGTTCTTCTATCAAGGAATTCCATTCAATGAACATTAAGAGAACAGATAGAGATCTAAACTATCATAAACCATACGGCGTTAATGACATATCTTATATTTAATGAGATCCAGCGAAACGAATAAAATATAACGGTACCGCAGTTCTCAAAATTCTCATAAAACAAACATAACTCGAAATAACTAGTAATATAGAATTCGCTATCTCTACATACAAGCACATTGATATAAATATATTTTATATTAATTTTAGTTCTTATATCATTCATCACAGAAAGTTAGTGTGTGCGTTTAAATGTGCTTCATAAAATTCTAATTGCTTACTTAGTATATATGTACATAAAAAATAAACGTTTTGCTTATTAATCGAAACTAGTTTGCTAGTTTCTACGGTTTGTGTGATTGTGCATGACGTGCCCGCACAATTATTGTACCAGACTCAATTGACACATCGATGATTTTGTAATTGCATTTGCTTTTTAACAGCCCTATCCACAAGCCCGCCCCAGAAAGAGAGGTAAGAAAATATACATGAGAACCGGGCATTTATACCTCTTCTCTTGTTTCGAATATTTTTTCTGGTTCTTTAACATGCCCAGTGTAAAACTTTCATACACGCCTGACTCGTTTCCGGTGGTTTTCTAAACACAGTACTTGACTAGGTAGTTTGAAAAGCTGTCCCTGAAAAATCGGAAGGCAGAGCTGATGTGATAAGCCAGTCCTATCATCCAGGGTCAAAGGTCAACTTGACAGCTTTCTCCGAGCTCAAATCTGATATTTTATCTATTAGTATTCTACGTTAATTGTGACAAACAATAACGATGTTAATAATATATTACATACTAGTAAATGATCGGAATATGAATTTAACATTACACTGCAATATCTTTCAAACCAAAATGCTCCGAGAATGAAATTGAGTTTTTGAGTCTGGAGACTGTACTCAAGTTTTATAACATCTTGGCCTATGGTTGCTATTGTCACGTATACCGGCTGTTTTTTGTAAGAATGGCTAGTGGCACGTATACACGTGTACGTCTCTAAACTAAGGTACGTATAATAATAATAATAATAATAATAATAATAAAGACTTTATTTTACGAGGAAACTTATTTGACAATATACTAAACAATCAATCTTCCATAAGATCCTCAACAATGAACAATGAACTAGAAAAATAACTATGCCAAGAAAATAATGATATTTGATATTTTGGCCCCTATGATGTCTCACAATATAAGTTGAAAAATTCATAAAAGAGTGTCAGTGAAAGGATTTGAAAAAAAAAAAAAAAAAAAAAAAACTGAGGTATACCTATGCATAATCAATATTACGACACGGTAACATTTTGAACGGAAGCAAATTCGAGTTTTTGGTTGCTATAGTTTTGAAATTAAAATTCCACGTATGCACTTAAATGATAAATATTAATTTAATTTGACTTGCTTAGTTCAAACCTTTCAGAAAACCAGAATCCCGGAAGATGTTGGAGATATTTATGAGAGGTAGGTAAGGAGCGCTCTGAGTTTTTTGATGTACTGATTAAAATATGGGATAGCGTTATACGTGATAATTTGCAATGTATAAAACATACTTACAAATAGTGTTACCATTTTATCATATTGATGTACTTTGAATTTATCGGATTCAAACCGAGCATCGTTATTTTTCTTTCTACAGAAATCAGAAGAAACACGATTGTACTTTTAACTGCTGCTAATCGACATTTGTTATGGTCTAGAAAAGTTTAGATGTACTCTTTCGAAAAATATTAAATGCTGATAAAATTCGCATGTAGCCAAATTATTTCGATGTATGATGTTTTAACGGTTTTAAAATACTATGATAAAAAACCTAGTAGAATGGCGTTTTATACTATAGTTTTTATTTTTAAACATACGTATAAAGATATATATATATATACATTGTATCACTGTTACATGATGTTCAATTCATAAAAAAAACGATGAAAATTTTGGTTTATTTTTCTGTTATTAATGGCCTGAAAGTTCTGCTAAACATTTGAAACACAATTCTACGGTGTCTCGTGAAGGACATCGTACCATAACCCAATTGTGTTTGTGGTTGCTGGCGTCAGTTGCTGGCTACAATATCAATTGAACGATGGATCGACGTCAATGTAGCATATATTAACAATCATTGACAACATACCTTCGCCCCATCGCAGCGTACTATCATTCTATCGAACCGCATCATCATACGATGAGGCGATGGTACGATGGCTTCCACGGTACACCGTACAATTCAGTGTTGTCCGACATTGAGAGCACATTAGTACAAGCGATGATTTAGAAACCACCAAAACCAGATAATATCATACTTAGAGAGATTTTTGTTAAGTGGTGAGTAATTAAAAAAATCGAGCATTAATGTTTTTACTCATCCTTAAATTGAATCATAACCACGTACGGAGTGTTAAGACACGCCGATGAATGGATAAGCTGTCATTACAAAACTTGAGGTTTGAATCATCGCGAAATTATGTTACTATTCATGAATCTTTTTCACAGCTACTTTAATAATGCAAAAAAATCATAACTCGTTATCTAGCCTATCTTTATTCAGACGTTGCACTGTCTGTCTGATGCAGCAATTTAAAGAGTAATTGTGAAATAATAAAATGTGTAAATGTTATATTTACGAGACGTTATTAGGCAATAAAGAGTTATATCGATCGATAAGTGTATCACGTGACTGTACGCAACATTAATTTATTGTACGGATACATTATGCAACTTATTTGTTGCCCGGGTTACGGAGTGAAACGTTCTTGGACGAACTTAAGTATCTATTACTAAGCGTATGTTTAATGTGTTACACGAGTGATACAAGGAATCTGCCCCTATAAATTTCATTCGCCAAAGGACAACATGGAACGGGAACCAGTTTACAGAACAAGCGGATATTTCGGGCACTATCGCTACTTTCTGTTTTGTCAAGAAGTTGCGATTTTGCATGAGACAAAAAAAGGCGGCGACGAAATACAGAAACATTGCTAAACACAATTTTACTTGGTACATACTGACATACTTCATGGTTTGGACCCGATAGCATTACTTTCTATATTATACCCATGTGAGGTAAAATCTCACTCGGGACCAGAAAAACCATTACATGGTGGAAGCTGTACGGCTGACTTACAGAAGGTCGTTAATTGGTTCTACGCAAGTATACACCCAGGGTGTTCCTACACCGTTAAAGCTGGGAAAGGTCACCAAATGACTATGGCTGTTGGTGCAATGTTAGGCCATAGAGAAAAAAACATTACGATTCTGTGTTCTTATAGGCAAGGGGATATATTATAATTATTATATATTACAAATTGTTTAATTTAACACCCATCTTATAAGACTTCAATCTTGGAAGAATCCCAATAATTGAATTTATATGTACGTTTTACAATACATTTGTACTTAAAATCGGTCTAAACAAAGAAATATATTTTTTGCAAGGATTGAATATACTAAAGATCCGGTCGGTAATCAACCAATTGTGTTTACTGATTTTCTTCCATACCGAACAATTTGACTGTGTGAATTCTGTTGTGTTTTTCAAATATACAGTATATGTGTAAAGATGCATATATACTTGTAATAATTTTATTGAGCACCATAGAAGAGTACTTCTTGGTTGTTAAAGTTTAATTGTTCCAGTGACAGCACATGTTTTTTTGTTTTTTTTCCATTTCGGGCCCCTGATGGGTAACCCCATTTATTATCCCCGTAATAGGTGGGTACAGAGGTCGGGGATCCATCCCCTGTCCACCTTACAAAGTGTATAATCATGTATAATCAATATAAATGTTATGTTTTGACAGTAATTCAAATAATAGATATATACTAAGCATACATGATATGTGGCCAGAAACGGAATTTTTTTGGATGCAAAAAAAAATGGTTTTGCATCGCTAAAACAGTACAAAAGAGTATAAAAGGGAAAACAAATACTAATTTCATTAAGAATCTCATGATACTCTGATAGTAATATCCATTCCAGTCAGTCCTTTAAAATTCGAGAAACATAGAGTTTTATAAAAGTATTTTATGTAGTCAAAAATTCACAGATTGTCATATAGATTTTAAATGTAAGTTATACTCTTAAAATTTAGCAAACATATTACCAAAATGTTCTTCGAAATGTTTAATTCTATCATTCTTAACACATATTGATTTTCTTATACCGAGTTTTTCTTTCATATAGTTTTTGAAATTATCAAGCGTCAAACAAGATTTTACATTCTCTTTAAATTTGGATTTGTAGATGAAATATTTTATTAAAAGGGAAGCGTATTTACCCGCCATGGAATCAGTATCAACGGAAAAGATAAACTGATCTAAGAACTCTATATTACATTGATCTTTAAACCAAATATATACTAAGTTTACAAAACGTTTTATTAGTGTACAATTAAAAAAAGGTGTTGAATAGTTTCAGACTCAATATTGCAGTATGTACAACGATCATTTTCTACTATTTTTATTCTATGCAGAAATGTTTTTGTAACAATAATTTTTGTATTGAGTTTATATTGAAAATCCCTTAGCTTAATATCCTGTATGTCCTCTAATTGTTTACAAATCAATAAATATTCGTTTTCATCAATATCGCCTAGTTCATTACGCCATCTTTTTGGCATGACTATATTATTTGTGTTCGCTAAAAGATTGTAGTACATTTTACAACCTTTCTTGTTTTGGACTAATTGCTTAAGGTAGGGTGACATACTTAAATTATTTTTTGTGGTGTAAAATTTCTGTTTTCTTGTTTCTTATGGTACGTTTCCAATTGTTAGGGATAGCAGTTATTACTCTGTAATATTCTAAAAAGTTTCCATTAATATTGTAAATTCTTTGAAATTCTGTAAACGTGTAAAATTCACCTGCATTATTTAACAGGTCTATCACATGGAAAATACGTTTATCATACCAAGATTTTAAGAAGAGAAATTTTTCTGAAAGAAAAATATTATACCATAGAGGGGAGTAAAGGATATCAACTACGTTGGTAATTTCAACATTTTTACAGTATTTCAACCAGCTTGATAAAACGTCTTTCGAAAAGGGGTTTGTCATTCTTTCAGCTTTATGGGAAATGTAATTTCACATTAGAGATCTCTGAGAACAATGGAAGAAGCATGTAGCATTATAAATCAACTCACAAGCTTCAGTGTAAGCTTGGTAATGCTACAAGGAAGATTTATGATGCTACACTCCTTATATGGGGGCTACATCTGAGATTTAGAATGCTACACCCTTTATATGGGAAGGGATGATAGATTGATGGGGTTAAGTCCGATATTTGGAGGACAGGGTATATACATGTACGTTGTAGAAAAATGTTATTCGAGGTCGCAGTAGAGCCAGGATAACACCAGAACGGGCAGTAGAGCCAGGATAACACCAGAACGGACAGTAGAGCCAGGATAACACCAGAACGGACAGTAGAGCCAGGATAACACCAGAACGGACAGTAGAGCCAGGATAACACCAGAACGGACAGTAGAGCCAGGATAACACCAGAACGGACAGTAGAGCCAGGATAACACCAGAACGGACAGTAGGACCAGGATAACACCAGAACGGACAGTAGAGCCAGGATAACACCAGAACGGACAGTAGAGCCAGGATAACACCAGAACGGACAGTAGGACCAGGATAACACCAGAACGGACAGTAGAGCCAGGATAACACCAGAACGGACAGTAGAGCCAGGATAACACCAGAACGGACAGTAGAGCCAGGATAACACCAGAACGGACAGTAGGACCAGGATAACACCAGAACGGACAGTAGAGCCAGGATAACACCAGAACGGACAGTAGAGCCAGGATAACACCAGAACGGACAGTAGAGCCAGGATAACACCAGAACGGACAGTAGGACCAGGATAACACCAGAACGGACAGTAGAGCCAGGATAACACCAGAACGGACAGTAGAGCCAGGATAACACCAGAACGGACAGTAGAGCCAGGATAACACCAGAACGGACAGTAGAGCCAGGATAACACCAGAACGGACAGTAGGACCAGGATAACACCAGAACGGACAGTAGAGCCAGGATAACACCAGAACGGACAGTAGAGCCAGGATAACACCAGAACGGACAGTAGAGCCAGGATAACACCAGGACGGACAGTAGAGCCAGGATAACACCAGAACGGACAGTAGAGCCAGGATAACACCAGAACGGACAGTAGAGCCAGGATAACACCAGAACGGACAGTAGAGCCAGGATAACACCAGAACGGACAGTAGAGCCAGGATAACACCAGAACGGACAGTAGAGCCAGGATAACACCAGAACGGACAGTAGAGCCAGGATAACACCAGAACGGACAGTAGGACCAGGATAACACCAGAACGGACAGTAGAGCCAGGATAACACCAGAACGGACAGTAGAGCCAGGATAACACCAGAACGGACAGTAGAGCCAGGATAACACCAGAACGGACAGTAGAGCCAGGATAACACCAGAACGGACAGTAGGACCAGGATAACACCAGAACGGACAGTAGAGCCAGGATAACACCAGAACGGACAGTAGGACCAGGATAACACCAGAACGGACAGTAGAGCCAGGATAACACCAGAACGGACAGTAGAGCCAGGATAACACCAGAACGGACAGTAGAGCCAGGATAACACCAGAACGGACAGTAGAGTCAGGATAACACCAGAACGGACAGTAGAGCCAGGATAACACCAGAACGGACAGTAGAGCCAGGATAACACCAGAACGGACAGTAGAGCCAGGATAACACCAGAACGGACAGTAGAGCCAGGATAACACCAGAACGGACAGTAGAGCCAGGAAAACACCAGAACGGACAGTAGAGCCAGGATAACACCAGAACGGACAGTAGAGCCAGGATAACACCAGGACGGACAGTAGAGCCAGGATAACACCAGAACGGACAGTAGAGCCAGGATAACACCAGGACGGACAGTAGAGCCAGGATAACACCAGAACGGACAGTAGAGCCAGGATAACACCAGAACGGACAGTAGGACCAGGATAACACCAGAACGGACAGTAGAGCCAGGATAACACCAGAACGGACAGTAGAGCCAGGATAACACCAGAACGGACAGTAGAGCCAGGATAACACCAGAACGGACAGTAGAGCCAGGATAACACCAGAACGGACAGTAGAGCCAGGATAACACCAGAACGGACAGTAGAGCCAGGATAACACCAGAACGGACAGTAGAGCCAGGATAACACCAGAACGGACAGTAGAGCCAGGATAACACCAGAACGGACAGTAGGACCAGGATAACACCAGAACGGACAGTAGAGCCAGGATAACACCAGAACGGACAGTAGAGCCAGGATAACACCAGAACGGACAGTAGGACCAGGATAACACCAGAACGGACAGTAGGACCAGGATAACACCAGAACGGACAGTAGAGCCAGGATAACACCAGAACGGACAGTAGGACCAGGATAACACCAGAACGGACAGTAGGACCAGGATAACACCAGAACGGACAGTAGAGCCAGGATAACACCAGAACGGACAGTAGAGCCAGGATAACACCAGAACGGACAGTAGAGCCAGGATAACACCAGAACGGACAGTAGGACCAGGATAACACCAGAACGGACAGTAGGACCAGGATAACACCAGAACGGACAGTAGAGCCAGGATAACACCAGAACGGACAGTAGAGCCAGGATAACACCAGAACGGACAGTAGGACCAGGATAACACCAGAACGGACAGTAGAGCCAGGATAACACCAGAACGGACAGTAGAGCCAGGATAACACCAGAACGGACAGTAGGACCAGGATAACACCAGAACGGACAGTAGGACCAGGATAACACCAGAACGGACAGTAGGACCAGGATAACACCAGGACGGACAGTAGGACCAGGATAACACCAGAACGGACAGTAGAGCCAGGATAACACCAGAACGGACAGTAGGACCAGGATAACACCAGAACGGACAGTAGGACCAGGATAACACCAGAACGGACAGTAGGACCAGGATAACACCAGAACGGACAGTAGGACCAGGATAACACCAGAACGGACAGTAGAGCCAGGATAACACCAGAACGGACAGTAGAGCCAGGATAACACCAGAACGGACAGTAGAGCCAGGATAACACCAGAACGGACAGTAGAGCCAGGATAACACCAGAACGGACAGTAGAGCCAGGATAACACCAGAACGGACAGTAGAGCCAGGATAACACCAGAACGGACAGTAGGACCAGGATAACACCAGAACGGACAGTAGGACCAGGATAACACCAGAACGGACGGTAGGACCAGGATAACACCAGAACGGACAGTAGAGCCAGGATAACACCAGAACGGACAGTAGAGCCAGGATAACACCAGAACGGACAGTAGAGCCAGGATAACACCAGAACGGACAGTAGAGCCAGGATAACACCAGAACGGACAGTAGAGCCAGGATAACACCAGAACGGACAGTAGAGCCAGGATAACACCAGAACGGACAGTAGAGCCAGGATAACACCAGAACGGACAGTAGAGCCAGGATAACACCAGAACGGACAGTAGGACCAGGATAACACCAGAACGGACAGTAGAGCCAGGATAACACCAGAACGGACAGTAGAGCCAGGATAACACCAGAACGGACAGTAGAGCCAGGATAACACCAGAACGGACAGTAGAGCCAGGATAACACCAGAACGGACAGTAGAGCCAGGATAACACCAGAACGGACAGTAGAGCCAGGATAACACCAGAACGGACAGTAGAGCCAGGATAACACCAGAACGGACAGTAGAGCCAGGATAACACCAGAACGGACAGTAGGACCAGGATAACACCAGAACGGACAGTAGATCCAGGATAACACCAGAACGGACAGTAGAGCCAGGATAACACCAGAACGGACAGTAGAGCCAGGATAACACCAGAACGGACAGTAGGACCAGGATAACACCAGAACGGACAGTAGAGCCAGGATAACACCAGAACGGACAGTAGAGCCAGGATAACACCAGAACGGACAGTAGGACCAGGATAACACCAGAACGGACAGTAGAGCCAGGATAACACCAGAACGGACAGTAGAGCCAGGATAACACCAGAACGGACAGTAGAGCCAGGATAACACCAGAACGGACAGTAGGACCAGGATAACACCAGAACGGACAGTAGGACCAGGATAACACCAGAACGGACAGTAGAGCCAGGATAACACCAGAACGGACAGTAGGACCAGGATAACACCAGAACGGACAGTAGGACCAGGATAACACCAGAACGGACAGTAGAGCCAGGATAACACCAGAACGGACAGTAGAGCCAGGATAACACCAGAACGGACAGTAGGACCAGGATAACACCAGAACGGACAGTAGAGCCAGGATAACACCAGAACGGACAGTAGAGCCAGGATAACACCAGGACGGACAGTAGGACCAGGATAACACCAGAACGGACAGTAGAGCCAGGATAACACCAGAACGGACAGTAAAGCCAGGATAACACCAGAACGGACAGTAGGACCAGGATAACACCAGAACGGACAGTAGAGCCAGGATAACACCAGAACGGACAGTAGAGCCAGGATAACACCAGAACGGACAGTAGGACCAGGATAACACCAGAACGGACAGTAGAGCCAGGATAACACCAGAACGGACAGTAGAGCCAGGATAACACCAGGACGGACAGTAGGACCAGGATAACACCAGAACGGACAGTAGGACCAGGATAACACCAGAACGGACAGTAGAGCCAGGATAACACCAGAACGGACAGTAGAGCCAGGATAACACCAGAACGGACAGTAGAGCCAGGATAACACCAGGACGGACAGTAGGACCAGACATACTCATGAGAGGTATGTTGTGGGGTGATCCCTTTGATCTTTTCGGTGTTTTTAACCCCACAAGTCACACCCCACAAGTCGAAATTATCCCTACAAGTCCAGTTTGTACGTATCTGAACCCCACAAGACCTAAATGTACGAACCCTAACCCAAACCCTAACCCCACAACAACCCTTGCATGCGTACAGGATAACACCAGAACGGACAGTAGGACCAGGATAACACCAGAACGGACAGTAGAGCCAGGATAACACCAGAACGGACAGTAGAGCCAGGATAACACCAGAACGGACAGTAGAGCCAGGATAACACCAGAACGGACAGTAGAGCCAGGATAACACCAGGACGGACAGTAGAGCCAGGATAACACCAGAACGGACAGTAGAGCCAGGATAACACCAGAACGGACAGTAGGACCAGGATAACACCAGAACGGACAGTAGAGCCAGGATAACACCAGAACGGACAGTAGAGCCAGGATAACACCAGAACGGACAGTAGAGCCAGGATAACACCAGAACGGACAGTAGAGCCAGGATAACACCAGAACGGACAGTAGAGCCAGGATAACACCAGAACGGACAGTAGAGCCAGGATAACACCAGAACGGACAGTAGAGCCAGGATAACACCAGAACGGACAGTAGAGCCAGGATAACACCAGAACGGACAGTAGGACCAGGATAACACCAGAACGGACAGTAGAGCCAGGATAACACCAGAACGGACAGTAGAGCCAGGATAACACCAGAACGGACAGTAGGACCAGGATAACACCAGAACGGACAGTAGGACCAGGATAACACCAGAACGGACAGTAGAGCCAGGATAACACCAGAACGGACAGTAGGACCAGGATAACACCAGAACGGACAGTAGGACCAGGATAACACCAGAACGGACAGTAGAGCCAGGATAACACCAGAACGGACAGTAGAGCCAGGATAACACCAGAACGGACAGTAGAGCCAGGATAACACCAGAACGGACAGTAGGACCAGGATAACACCAGAACGGACAGTAGGACCAGGATAACACCAGAACGGACAGTAGAGCCAGGATAACACCAGAACGGACAGTAGAGCCAGGATAACACCAGAACGGACAGTAGAGCCAGGATAACACCAGAACGGACAGTAGAGCCAGGATAACACCAGAACGGACAGTAGAGCCAGGATAACACCAGAACGGACAGTAGGACCAGGATAACACCAGAACGGACAGTAGGACCAGGATAACACCAGAACGGACAGTAGAGCCAGGATAACACCAGAACGGACAGTAGGACCAGGATAACACCAGAACGGACAGTAGGACCAGGATAACACCAGAACGGACAGTAGAGCCAGGATAACACCAGAACGGACAGTAGAGCCAGGATAACACCAGAACGGACAGTAGGACCAGGATAACACCAGAACGGACAGTAGAGCCAGGATAACACCAGAACGGACAGTAGAGCCAGGATAACACCAGGACGGACAGTAGGACCAGGATAACACCAGAACGGACAGTAGAGCCAGGATAACACCAGAACGGACAGTAGAGCCAGGATAACACCAGAACGGACAGTAGGACCAGGATAACACCAGAACGGACAGTAGAGCCAGGATAACACCAGAACGGACAGTAGAGCCAGGATAACACCAGAACGGACAGTAGGACCAGGATAACACCAGAACGGACAGTAGAGCCAGGATAACACCAGAACGGACAGTAGAGCCAGGATAACACCAGGACGGACAGTAGGACCAGGATAACACCAGAACGGACAGTAGGACCAGGATAACACCAGAACGGACAGTAGAGCCAGGATAACACCAGAACGGACAGTAGAGCCAGGATAACACCAGAACGGACAGTAGAGCCAGGATAACACCAGGACGGACAGTAGGACCAGACATACTCATGAGAGGTATGTTGTGGGGTGATCCCTTTGATCTTTTCGGTGTTTTTAACCCCACAAGTCACACCCCACAAGTCGAAATTATCCCTACAAGTCCAGTTTGTACGTATCTGAACCCCACAAGACCTAAATGTACGAACCCTAACCCAAACCCTAACCCCACAACAACCCTTGCATGCGTACAGGATAACACCAGAACGGACAGTAGGACCAGGATAACACCAGAACGGACAGTAGAGCCAGGATAACACCAGAACGGACAGTAGAGCCAGGATAACACCAGAACGGACAGTAGGACCAGGATAACACCAGAACGGACAGTAGAGCCAGGATAACACCAGAACGGACAGTAGGACCAGGATAACACCAGAACGGACAGTAGAGCCAGGATAACACCAGAACGGACAGTAGAGCCAGGATAACACCAGAACGGACAGTAGAGCCAGGATAACACCAGAACGGACAGTAGGACCAGGATAACACCAGAACGGACAGTAGGACCAGGATAACACCAGAACGGACAGTAGAGCCAGGATAACACCAGAACGGACAGTAGAGCCAGGATAACACCAGAACGGACAGTAGAGCCAGGATAACACCAGAACGGACAGTAGGACCAGGATAACACCAGAACGGACAGTTGAGCCAGGATAACACCAGAACGGACAGTAGGACCAGGATAACACCAGAACGGACAGTAGAGCCAGGATAACACCAGGACGGACAGTAGAGCCAGGATAACACCAGAACGGACAGTAGGACCAGGATAACACCAGAACGGACAGTAGAGCCAGGATAACACCAGAACGGACAGTAGAGCCAGGATAACACCAGAACGGACAGTAGAGCCAGGATAACACCAGAACGGACAGTAGAGCCAGGATAACACCAGAACGGACAGTAGAGCCAGGATAACACCAGAACGGACAGTAGAGCCAGGATAACACCAGAACGGACAGTAGGACCAGGATAACACCAGAACGGACAGTAGAGCCAGGATAACACCAGAACGGACAGTAGAGCCAGGATAACACCAGAACGGACAGTAGGACCAGGATAACACCAGAACGGACAGTAGAGCCAGGATAACACCAGAACGGACAGTAGGACCAGGATAACACCAGAACGGACAGTAGAGCCAGGATAACACCAGAACGGGCAGTAGAGCCAGGATAACACCAGAACGGACAGTAGAGCCAGGATAACACCAGAACGGACAGTAGGACCAGGATAACACCAGAACGGACAGTAGAGCCAGGATAACACCAGAACGGACAGTAGAGCCAGGATAACACCAGAACGGACAGTAGAGCCAGGATAACACCAGAACGGACAGTAGGACCAGGATAACACCAGAACGGACAGTAGAGCCAGGATAACACCAGAACGGACAGTAGAGCCAGGATAACACCAGAACGGACAGTAGAGCCAGGATAACACCAGAACGGACAGTAGAGCCAGGATAACACCAGAACGGACAGTAGGACCAGGATAACACCAGAACGGACAGTAGAGCCAGGATAACACCAGGACGGACAGTAGAGCCAGGATAACACCAGAACGGACAGTAGGACCAGGATAACACCAGAACGGACAGTAGGACCAGGATAACACCAGAACGGACAGTAGAGCCAGGATAACACCAGAACGGACAGTAGAGCCAGGATAACACCAGAACGGACAGTAGGACCAGGATAACACCAGAACGGACAGTAGAGCCAGGATAACACCAGAACGGACAGTAGAGCCAGGATAACACCAGAACGGACAGTAGAGCCAGGATAACACCAGAACGGACAGTAGGACCAGGATAACACCAGAACGGACAGTAGAGCCAGGATAACACCAGAACGGACAGTAGAGCCAGGATAACACCAGGACGGACAGTAGAGCCAGGATAACACCAGAACGGACAGTAGGACCAGGATAACACCAGAACGGACAGTAGGACCAGGATAACACCAGAACGGACAGTAGAGCCAGGATAACACCAGAACGGACAGTAGGACCAGGATAACACCAGAACGGACAGTAGAGCCAGGATAACACCAGGACGGACAGTAGAGCCAGGATAACACCAGAACGGACAGTAGGACCAGGATAACACCAGAACGGACAGTAGAGCCAGGATAACACCAGAACGGACAGTAGAGCCAGGATAACACCAGAACGGACAGTAGAGCCAGGATAACACCAGAACGGACAGTAGAGCCAGGATAACACCAGAACGGACAGTAGAGCCAGGATAACACCAGAACGGACAGTAGGACCAGGATAACACCAGAACGGACAGTAGAGCCAGGATAACACCAGAACGGACAGTAGAGCCAGGATAACACCAGAACGGACAGTAGAGCCAGGATAACACCAGAACGGACAGTAGAGCCAGGATAACACCAGAACGGACAGTAGGACCAGGATAACACCAGAACGGACAGTAGAGCCAGGATAACACCAGAACGGACAGTAGAGCCAGGATAACACCAGAACGGACAGTAGGACCAGGATAACACCAGAACGGACAGTAGAGCCAGGATAACACCAGAACGGACAGTAGGACCAGGATAACACCATAACGGACAGTAGAGCCAGGATAACACCAGAACGGACAGTAGAGCCAGGATAACACCAGAACGGACAGTAGAGCCAGGATAACACCAGAACGGACAGTAGGACCAGGATAACACCAGAACGGACAGTAGAGCCAGGATAACACCAGAACGGACAGTAGAGCCAGGATAACACCAGAACGGACAGTAGAGCCAGGATAACACCAGAACGGACAGTAGGACCAGGATAACACCAGAACGGACAGTAGAGCCAGGATAACATCAGAACGGACAGTAGAGCCAGGATAACACCAGAACGGACAGTAGAGCCAGGATAACACCAGAACGGACAGTAGAGCCAGGATAACACCAGAACGGACAGTAGGACCAGGATAACACCAGAACGGACAGTAGAGCCAGGATAACACCAGAACGGACAGTAGGACCAGGATAACACCAGAACGGACAGTAGAGCCAGGATAACACCAGAACGGACAGTAGGACCAGGATAACACCAGAACGGACAGTAGGACCAGGATAACACCAGAACGGACAGTAGAGCCAGGATAACACCAGAACGGACAGTAGAGCCAGGATAACACCAGAACGGACAGTAGAGCCAGGATAACACCAGAACGGACAGTAAGACCAGGATAACACCAGAACGGACAGTAGGACCAGGATAACACCAGAACGGACAGTAGAGCCAGGATAACACCAGAACGGACAGTAGAGCCAGGATAACACCAGAACGGACAGTAGGACCAGGATAACACCAGAACGGACAGTAGGACCAGGATAACACCAGAACGGACAGTAGAGCCAGGATAACACCAGAACGGACAGTAGAGCCAGGATAACACCAGAACGGACAGTAGGACCAGGATAACACCAGAACGGACAGTAGGACCAGGATAACACCAGAACGGACAGTAGAGCCAGGATAACACCAGGACGGACAGTAGGACCAGGAGAACACCAGGATACATCTTTCGATTTTAATTAAAACAGGAATTTACTAACAATGAAAAGGGTAGTCATGACGTTCGAGTATGTCTGAATTTACTTGTATTTGTAATTAGAGTAAAGAAAAAAATGGTATTATTTAATTTGGATTTGTGTTATTAGTTAGAATAGGTAATTAAAATTGTGATCACAATCATAAAATTTAACATTGGTGGCAGTGGTGGGATCATGATAAAATTCAGACGAAACACAAACGTGAAATATTGTAGTATTCGTCTTGTATAGAGTGCACATTTAATTATTTAATCATATATAATCCAGCACAATATTTACTAATTACTGTAAAATAAAATTGGATTAAATTTGATTTACGAATTTTGAAATATATACGGGTTTACGATGTTTCGGGATATGCGAATTTTCATATAGATTGTTAACACTCAAAGGGTGACTGATACAAACGATAAGTCGTTTAGGGCCTATCCCTTTACAGTCTAGACTTTTCCCAAAACCGCAAAATATACATACAACCATATTCACATGTGACACATGTGCGTAAAATATATATTTTCAAAGGGTTGTGGTTTTATAAGGGATCAAAATGTTAGTCTGTCAGTAGTTAAAACTTGAAGATTTTTTTCCGGTAATAAAGAAGCGGTTGTCACGTTTTTCGTTGGAAACTCTCCGCTTGTAAGGCATAAAATTTAATCGAAAGCACGGTTTAAGAATGATAGTAAAATGTTTTAATGTATACATAATAGTAACCACAATCCTTGGATACAGGGGTATATAGAAAAACTTCATCTTACGTGTACAACAGATGTATACACTTTATACATGTCATTTATATCGTTACCAGTACAGCGGACCTAAAATGGGTTAAGTCAGGAGTTCAACATTCCAATTTCTGAGAATCTTTTTCGCATGATACGAGTCGTACGTTAAAAATATGTTATCGACTGTTTTCTATATTTTTGTGTTTATAGAACTGTTCAGGCATTTGAAGATGATGGCTAAACTTAGTAACTTAATATGGGGACAGGCCTACAGAGCAACCTCTTCAGAGCGGTCCTCTCTTGAACAACACACCTCCCGTTAACAACATGATTTTTCCCAACTGTACGATTTAACTATCAATTTAACATTGCAAGAGCATCAAGTTGTCAACAACAACAACAACAACAACAACAACATATTTATGTTGTAGCTTTGGAGAAGTTGCTCTGTATTTGAGCTGTAAATAAATTTTAACGCTAACCCCCCCCCCCCCCAACAACAACAACAGCAGACATGGCGAAGTATTTTTTGAGATAATGTTGTGTTAATATTTAACTTATCCTACCTGCTTTTTTATTATTTTCAAGAAGTTCGACCTAGATTTATACGAATCGCTATCGGCCTGTAAGATTTACTGGAATTTTATTCCCTCGATTAAATATTCGCACTGTTCCTTTGATCTGGTCTGACAGACCAATCGAGCGTATCCAAATACATCTTATTTTATAGAACCCATATGTTTAGGAATTTCCAAGGAATCCTTAGTACTTGATTTTTAAACTTCAAAGACAGAGCATTCCATTCTTTATGTCTGCTACAACAAAAAAGGAAAATTATTTTTCTTTTATAGTAAGGAAGATCCAAAAAAATGTTGTCTTTGTACATTAAAAACAGGAATAGTATGTTTGATCGACTATCTGAGATAAAACTGTACCCAAACACACTCGTACATGCAAGCCATGAAGAATTGACCGGTAGATGCTGAAATAGTATGGCAGAAATTCACAAAAATGGAAGTGCAATCGGTGTGTATAATCTGTACTGAATCGTGAACTTATTTATTAGCTGACATTTAACTGCACCGAGATATCGGAAGAAGGGCATCACACATATTAAAGGGCCGTGGGAACCCCTAAATATCAAATAATTTTGGCATTAATGGTAATTAAATAGGACTGTAACTGATTCTCCCCCCACACCCGTTGTCAGACAAAATCTAAATGTAGACCCTCCCAATCTGAAATTGCAACCCACGGGCACATAATATGTAAATATACAGTTAAATATGTGTACTAAACCACCCTTGGGCAAGACTGCATATATCTTGTATGAAATATGTCTGTCGATACTTTATATGGACAGTTTGTTTTGTCTACTTAGATATTCCGTCATATGCTCAAGTTCATTAAAGCCCACCTTTTGAAATTCTTCAGCGTAGCTTTGTCATTTTTTAGCGGTGTCTCGCGGACATTTTGTCTTATTTAACTACAACTGCTGCCTAGTGGTAATGGAGCCCGCCTTCGGTGCAGGGATCGAACGTGTACACTGATGCCGTCGGTTGATGAGCCTCGATTAGATAGGTAATGCCCGGCGCCCGGCAAAGAAGAAGCATGGATTTGAAGAAACTGTTCTCCAAAGAATAGGTGTCTTTATGCCAACTTGACCGGTCCTTTAACAGGAGCCCTTAATAGCGCTTCGCATTTTGCATATCAACTTTCTGAAAATACATCAGATTTAATTGTCCTTTAAACACCTGTGTTATGACCATAAGCAAGGTAAAACTAAATCATTACAGTGTTCTAATATAACAGAAACATTACTTCTGGTATGTCCTTTTAATTATGCGGATGTAACCAGCACTGAATTGTTTACGTCGCAGACATGTATTCCATTGAATTGCTTACGTCATCAGACATGTCCTCTATTGAATTGCTTACGTCTGCAGATATGTTTTCTATTGAATTGCTTACGTCATCAGACATGTCTTCTATTGAATTCTTTACGTCTGCAGACATGTCTTCTATTGAATTGCTTACGTCTGCAGACATGTCTTCTATTGAATAGTTTTCGTCATCAGACATGTTTCTATTGAACTGTTTACGTCTGCCGATATGTCTTCTATTGAATTGTTTACGGCATCAGACATGTCTTCCATTGAACTGTTTACGTCTGCATACATGTCTTCTATTGAATTGTCCGAACGTCTGCGGACATTGCTATCTATTAAACTGTTTACGTCTGCGGACATGTCTTCTATTAAAATGTCTATGTCAGCGGACATTGACTTGTTAATGTCTTTAGACTTGGTATGTATTGAATTGCTTACATCATCAGACATGACTTCTATTGAAATGCTTGCTTACGTCTGCAGACATGTCTTCTGTTGAATTGCTTACGTCATCAGACATGCATTCGATTGAATTGTTTACGACTGCAGACATATCTTCTATTGCTTACGTCTGCGGACATTGTTATCTATTGATTTGTTTACATCTGCTGTCATGTATTCTGTTGACATTGTCTACGTCTGCGGACATGTCTTTTATTGAATTGTTTACGTCTGCGGAAATGCCTTCTATTAAATTGTTTACCTCTGCAGACATGTCTTCTATTGAATTGTCTACGTCTGCGGACATTGTTATCTGTTATACTGTTTTCGTCTGCGGACATGTCTTCTATTGAATTGCTTACGTCTGAAGACATTGTTATCTTAAAAGTGTTTACGTTTGTAGATATTGCTAACAAAGGCTTAGTTTTGTCTGCAGATTTTGCCTGCCTAAACCTGTTTATGTCTGTTGACATTGTTCTTGTAACATTGTTCTCATGTTTCCGTACATATTCGCTGACATGGATTATTTCCGTACAGCCTCGTTTTCACACCCACCTGTTGTGACCGATATAACGACTGTGGATTTTCGTCTGACAAAATGTGTGCTTCGTCTGCTTCAAGCGGTGTCAGAAAAACGCTTGTCTTTAGAAAATGGTGATTATTCAAAGGAGCGACGGGACACCAGTATGCTGTAATATATCAATGTTACATGATAGGTAGTCTGGCTTCCGGCGTAGTTTGTTATACAAGACATTATTTATATACTTCACAACTACAATATAGGAGATAATTTCTGATGTCACATTAATATGCGTGGTCTTGTAAAATGATCTTGAAGGGATATGTGCATGGTGACATTTAATTATATTGACCACACGTTACTAGGAGTGTTTAATTCATAACGCAAGATTGACAGTGAGTATAACTATCTGTGTGGTATATGTCGGCAGAAACTGTTACATTCAACCGAAGGATGATATTTTAATATGCACATGTGCTTGTTAGGGAAGCTATTAAGGATCTGGATTGATTTCTGTTTACATTGCTATTTCAATGAACGAATAACGTTCATTTACGAATATGAAGTACGAAATAATAATTCAGACAGGCCCATTTGAAGCATAATCAAATTTGATGGGGTACGTGGGGCTTGGCCCATTTAAGATTTTGTCTGACACCGAGGGGGGGGGAGCAATTAATATAGTCGTTTTAATGACTATTGCAGTCAAACTATTAGGGATTTAGGGATGCCCTCCTCTTTAGGTTAGACATACAATAAACATGTTAATGTATCGTCATGTCCCCTTCTCGAGAGAGGATACCTTACAAGTAAACAACATTACATGTGGCCCCTATTAAATCAGGGAGCTAGTCTATTACATTGTGTCATGAGAAATGTACTGTATGGTATCCGACTCCTGAGAATTTATCTTTTCTGTTTTTCTTCTTGTACTGTTCCTCTGTCTTGAACTACGTTCCCCGTCTTGTTTAGCGATTTTCATTTTTTGGCGGGAAAAGTATGTAAGAATAATTACTGGGAAATAGGGCATTCTCAGTTAACGCTTACATCATAAACATGAATAAGGGTTAAAGGTCGATGATCAAGACAGTGGTACATATCAGTCAGCAAATCCTTATTATGACGCATATCAGATGTTGTTATCGCTGAGACGTATGTATTTGAATCTCGAACAAGACATGATCGGTCAATATGGATCGCATTACGCCTATGATAATAAATGTCTTTAATCAGGTTCTGCATAAATATGTGGAGAAGTTTGCCGCTTTTTTGAAATGAGAAAATTTGATTTTAAGTACGGGTAGGGGGTCCTAGAGCACTGGTTAGTACTGGAAGTTCATCCTCGAGCAGCACTGATTAGTACTGGTAGGTAACTCTTGAGTAATGATTAGTGCGGGTAGATGACCCTGGAGCACTGGTTTGTTAAAGCACTGGTTAGTACGGGTAAAATAAACCTGGAACACTGTCTAGTACTGGTAGGTAACTCTTGAGTAATGATTAGTGCGGGTAGATGTCCCTGGAGCACTAGTTTGTTAAAGCACTGGTTAGTACGGGTTAAAATAAACCTTGAACACTGGTTAGTACTGGTAGGTAACTCTTGAGTAATGATTAGTGCGGGTAGATGTCCCTGGAGCACTAGTTTGTTAAAGCACTGGTTAGTACGGGTTAAAATAAACCTTGAACACTGATTAGTACTGGTAGGTAACTCTTGAGTAATGATTAGTGCGGGTAGATGACCCTGGAGCACTGGTTTGTTAAAGCACTGGTTAGTACGGGTAAAATAGACCTGGAACACTGTCTAGTACTGGTAGGTAACTCTTGAGTAATGATTAGTGCGGGTAGATGGCCCTGGAGCACAGGTTTGTTAAAGCACTGGTTAGTACGGGTTAAAATAAACCTGGAACACTGTCTAGTACTGGTAGGTAACTCTTGAGTAATGATTAGTGCGGGTAGATGGCCCTGGAGCACTGGTTAGCTGAAGCACTGGTTAGTACGGGTTAAAATAAACCTGGAACACTGGATAATACTGGTAGGTAACTCTTGAGTAATGATTAGTGCGAGTAGATGGCCTTGGAGCACTGGTTTGTTAAAGCACTGGTTAGTACGGGTTAAAATAGACCTGGAACACTGGTTAGTACTGGTAGGCTACCCTCGAGCACTGGTTAGCTGAAGCACTGGTTACTACGGGTTAAAATAAACCTGGAACACTGTCTAGTACTGGTAGGTAACAATGTACTGTGAAGTCGGAATACGTATTACGGTAGTTATTAATACTTAAATTTTTGGAGACATGTCAGAAATATCACCGTCGAAAATGAGAAACCTGTTATCTGACAAAATCTTAAACATAGGTAAAAATGTTCGTTAATATACAAGAAGCTTTACGTTGCTTTTACTCATAGAATGAGCACATCGTACAATGTATTTTGAACTACGATATTTATGCGCTGCGGAATCATTGAAGATCAAAGCTTTGGATTATGTTTGAATGTTTTTTCCATGGATGACGTCATTGTAAAAGCCTTAGGGTTAACCACACACTGTTGATTTAATAGACGCGAACGTTTACTATTATAATTAAAATGTTCATTTCTGCAATTTTTATAAATCATACGCGGCAAGCAATATGCGTTTATTATTTAGTGTGGCTTGAAGCTATCGCTGCAGACAAGTTATGAAAATTTGGTCTATAAAAGCATACAGAAGATTTGTGGTTACATTGTGTTAATTAGTGGGTGAAGTTGTGGGAAGAACTTGTTGAGGACTTGAACATTTTTCTCGTGCTTTAAGTGGGGTCACGTGACTGGGTGGTGAACCTGAAACAGAGAAAACTTCATAAACAGAGAAAAAAAACTTTCTGTTGCATGACGATTCTTTTACGAACGTGGATACATATAAGTATACATCATCGGCATTAGATTTTCAATTTTTCATTGAAAGTTAAATATTTCTGCAAAGTCATCATTTAATACCAAAGACAAATTTCATTAATCCAAGGACAAGACATTAGATTTGGAACGTAATTAAAATACGCATATCTCAGACCCTAGCGCAGATAGAATAAGAAGAAAACAATCCATAAGATCATGGAGAAAATAAAATTAACTTCATAAAATGAAACTTCTTAAAACTTCCTCACTACATATATTGTATAACTTTACCTTTATCAAACTACAGACAAGCCTGTGTAAGCCGCCACCTCCGAATACAGGTCATTCAAAACCGCTATTGATTATTTAGAATAACCTCCGAATAAAGTCCACTTATCAAGGGTGGCCTTTCAGTCCGAAGGTTTGGCTGTAATGTTATTGTGCTATTATTGTTATTATTATGAAATTAGTGCTCTGCACCTACAAAAAATGTATTTATTGCAAACGTAAATCATTTTATGTCCTTATACTCTGTCACTCGTACAACTTGCCACCCGATTCATTCATAACAGAAACAGTGGTATATTTATACGTGAGATCTGACACAAAAAAATATAACATCTCAGGAATAAAAGACGGAAAACAGTTTACGGAATGTGGCTGAATATATGTGTCGTAACCCAGAGTGCTACAATGTGCGATAGATTATCCACAGACAGGCTAGGATTAGCGCGCATGGGTGTGTCTTTTTTTGATTGTATAGTAAATATTCACATGGTTAGATACGACAAACAGATGTTGATTTTATCATGTGTTTTGTAAACGAGGGTTGATGAAAAAATTCGGGCACTGGGTCCATTTATTAATCATGCATCGAAAAAAGTTCTAAAATATGATGATAAAAATCATTTTTTGCCGAGGAAAATTAACAACTTCAGGTAATATTTTTAGTAACAGAGAATCAGAGCTCATGTGCAGGTACCTTTTGACCAGCCCTCTCAATTATTTTTTTACTCGCCGTAACATGTTGTTCGATAAGATTCAATATACACCGTAACTTTGCTTTTCTAACTAAACGAACTACATTGTATTAGAAATAAAGTGGTGATGTAATACATTCAAGGTTATTCCACAAATATGTAAATACATAGCACGTGTCATTAATTAATTAGAACAGTATGAGATTCTGTTCAAGACGACTACACATATATTCTGGGTCGCGATTCTAAGATAATTAAGAACCTATATAATATTACAAACCAATATATGAATGTTGAAATACTTATACTAAACAACGAGATTACAACAATTCAAAGAATGAAATTATATATAGCCATAATATGCACGTCAAAATTGACCATGCATTCGAGAAACTGGACAGCGGAACATTAAAACTTTTAATCTTATAGAAGTAAAATGGTATACAGTGAAACCTTGCTAACAACAACCTCAACAATACCACCACCTCGTTACAGCGGCCGCTTTCGACCACGTTTTAATGCTTCCTCTCTTTATTAATCTTACAATGAGGCCACCTTTATATTAAGATACAAAATTTGATGTATTTTATTCAAGTTCCAGAGTTGGTCGTAATATTGAGGTTGCTGTAAATGAACAATAGTAGTTTTATATTATATTGCATTTCCTTTTTTATAAGCATTTTCAAGACTCCACTGACGTAATGGTGTTCAAAATCACGATGTGATGGAGTTATAAGCACAGAATGCATGTCAGTCCGGACTTACGTTACATTGATATAGCCACTGGATGTATGACATACTTAATGTCAACCCGGATTAATGTTACATTAAAATATCCACTCGATGCATGTCACAGGCATTATGTCAGTACTGTTGTATGACACATACTGAATGTCAGTTCAGGCTACGTTACATTGATATTTCTAACCACTCAGGATATGGCACAGAATGTATCTGGTACTTTGATAAATTCTTCTCAGTCATACTGAAAAGTAACGTATTGGCAGTCTGGGAAAACCTGTCAGATGTTACCGCAGAAAATTTGAAATATCGCGGACAACGCCCCAACTCCTCTTGCGATTATTGTAATTACATCTTGCTGTTGTTATAGCATTGTGTCAAGTAAGATAACTAGATTATGTAAGTTACATAATTATCAGGGGCGTAGTCAGGCGTACGCACTAATACACGTGCGTAACATGAATTTGAAAATTAAAAATATATGCGGCCTAAAAGTCGAAAACTAAGGGGGTGTAGCCATGCCCAGCAGCAGAAGGGATTACCCTCGCACACTACCCCTAGATCACGGTCGATTAGAGAGATATCAGACATAAGAAAAGTTATATAAACAAACTTTGAACTATCGAATCAATGTTCGGGATTTACACATAACAATATTATTAGATATTCATCGCATCTTGTAAACAAACACACGTGTTACGGTCCCATGTGCACGCAGACACTGTATGTTGATTACAAGAAAATAATATGCCCCTTCCGGTGGACTTTAAAGTTTTTTATTTAATGACAATACACAAATTTGATCATAAAAAATCTCCAAACTGTCAATGACGGGTTTTAAAAGAACGACCTTTATTGACTGAGTTTCCTTTATTCAGAGGTGACTAGCTGTGTAACTTTAAGGACTCGAATTAATCCCTCAAGTTAATCCCCCAAGTTTATCACTCAAGTCAATCACTCATGTTTATCACTCAAGTTTATGACTTATGTTAATCCCTCAAGTTAAACCCACAAGTTTATCCCCCAGATTTTTCACTCAAGTGAATCATTCATGTTTATCACTCAAGTTTATGACTCAAGTTAATCGCTCAAGTTCATCGATTAAGTTTCTCACTCAAGTTTATCACTCAAGTTAATCACCCAAGTCAATCACTCAAGTTAATCTATCAAGTTTATCACACAAGTTTATCACTTAGGTTTATCATTCAACGTAATCACTCAAATTTATCACTTAAGTTCATAAATCAAGTTTATCACTCAAGTTAATCACTCAAGTTAATAACGTCTTTGGATCTCACCTTGGCTTTAAAAAAGTTTGTTTCTGCATGGTTACACGTCCCTCAACAATAAGGTAGGTACTATGTATTCAGGGATGTTTTTATTATTTAATTATTCAAGCGGGTGGAAAAATTTAAAAAAGGAGACAGTGAGTGTACCGTTTATTGGGTCGCGGGAAAAATATGGTAACAAGAAACAAACAATTTTACGTCTTATCGAAGAAATTATAAGGAAATCAGAGATTGTATTTATCAGTTTGAGATACAAGTTATAGACCTGATTACATATCCACTTCCTCCGCTCTGAAGTTTTGAAGTACAAACTTTAGATGAAAATTGAGAAGTTATGTCGAGTTACGAGTATGTTAAGGTGGGTTAATAGACAGGAAATGACGTCATTCACAATAAAAACGGTAATTTAGGCTATAAAACACGATAAACTATCAGTGGTGTTAAATCACGCATTTCCTTATTCTAACCGCCCGTTTATCATGGTTGTAGATAATTGAACAGTAAAGGAACTCCTTTTTAAACCACTTCTATTCGTCCATTCATACCTCGATACTGAAAAGGATTCTATAGGGCCCCTACGTAATATTGTTATGTTGTAATGAAATATTTCATATCACCGAGATCGTGGTATTTTTGAAATGAAATCAATTCTTTAGGGGTCAATGACCCTGCAAATATTTAGCGTTTTTTTGCCGAAGGAGGGATTTCGATTTTTAGAAATTTCTGTTTGAATTTGATCGACGTTTTGTGTTGGTATTTGATAACTACAGCGGCAAGAAAAAAGGAACGCCGTATTGCTCATTTCAACGGTGTACTATATACGTTCATTGATGCTACGTAGGACAACAATTAATTCAATTTTTGGTGTTTGGTTGGAAATGCATAATTCTATCTTAAATAAATCGTTGTAAATTAATACAAAAAATATTTATATACAAATCACAAAGCATAGATTTCCAAACTGACAATGGATAATTTTCCAAACTGAAAATCTGGAATTTTCCAAATTGATAATTTTCCCAATGAATACTTTTCCAAGTTGAATGTTGATAATTTTCCATATTGATATTCAATAATTTTCCCAAATGATAATTTTCCAAATTTTTAATATTGATGAATACTCTTATATCTACTATTTTATAATTTATCCGAAATGTGTTATTTTATAATGTATCTTGTGTAATGTTTTATTCAAGTTAAGTTCAGTTTGTTCACAAAATCGGCCTAAACATGCCTTTAAGGTGAAATCAACAAACATAATACATGTATAAATCTCAAATGTTCCATTTAATGATTTATCCCAAATATGATATTTTATAATTTACTCAAAATGTGTAATTTTATAAATTGCTTCATATATAATAATTTTTCATAATGTATATCAACTCATGTCTACACAGAATTTGCAGTTAGTAAGAAATTCTTCAAAAAGAATTATAAAGAATCCACCCTCTGCTAATATAGGATTGTCAATTTAGCGTTTCTTTTATCTCAAATATATCAGACGATTCTTTGATGTGAACATGTTTGAAAGTATGTGATATTGATATTAGTGAACTAATATCGTCAAAGCTTTACCTCAAATATGTACATTTCATTCATCAATCTTCGTGACTTTCAACCAATTACTTGAATTAACAATTTCAGAACAAATAATTTACTATGGCAACCACGAACTGTAAACATTTTTTGGCGCCGAAAATTGGGTTTATCAATATACCACAGAAAGAAAAGATGCAGCCAAATCTGTGAACTAAGGCAACCGGCGGAACAGACAAAATGTGGCCTTAATTGACACGTGACCTTTATTCAGAGGTCATTTTGTTCTAAAGTATCAATCACTTTTTTTACTGGAATGATCTTTATACACAGGGTGATCTTTATTCGGGGGAGACCGCGAACACATGTTTGACTGTACACATTAGACACCGTCTGTTTCATAAAAACAACATTCGTGCGAATTTCGCCATATTGTTTTTTCTGGTACATTGTGACGTTGAAATACATGAAGAAATAAGCACATTTCTGTTAGACTACAAAAGCTGTAAACCTTTATAATTTTTACAATTTTCCATGATAGAAAATGATTTACCATGAGATAAAAAAACAACATTTCTTTAAGTTATTTTAATTTAAATTTACATTGAAGTCAATGAGGGAAGATCATTTTTCAAAGACAAAAAACAACATCCATTTCAATGAAATCTCATGGTGAAAAGATGCCATGGCACATAATCAATCTAATATGATAAAGAAAATTATAGGTCACCATGCAATATCTACTGAAATTAATATTTTTTCAACAAGGGCAACAACTCCTGCATTTCTTAAAAATTATGCCATAAAATAATTGGAAGTATCTAAGGTAACTATCATAGAAATAATGATAAATGGGATATACAATTTTTGTAATATTAACAGTTTTGTGTAGCATTAATTAAGCAGATACGAGTATGTCAGAAAAGTACAGTTTTAGTCTGCGAATTCATTAAATTTTGTAGGATTACAGGAATATCAACCAGGCTGCTGAAAGCCAAATTACGAAATACTTCAATATTTTATACGTGTTTGTGGTAGACCACTTCGGTCTAATTAATTCATTATTTCCACCAAACTGCACATTGATGTTTTCTTCAAAGAATTGTCTCGTTTTTCTCACACGTTACAATCCCTTGTTGATGCTGCACTTTTATTCTGACAGAGAGTAACAGGAATCTAGCATATATCATAATCATCCAGAATCCAGGTCCACTTGACAATGTTCTGAATTCAGGACCGAAATATACTGATTTGCACAACTTCGGATACAGTCAACCCTGTGAACAAAGGACACTCTTGGGAAAGATAAAACATGGCCTTTATTGACAGGTGGCCCTTATTTGGAGATAATATTGTTCTCAATAATCAATGACGTTTTATTAAAGTATGTCATTTAATGCGCAGGGTAGCCTTTATTGGGAGATGACCACCAGTACAGGTTTGACTGCACTTAATTATGTCGATCAAGTCTAAATGGTTAATGTTTAATCACACTGTAGGACAATACCTAATAATCATATCAATCAAAAAAAAATATTTTAACAATTCTTTGACTCGCATAGATAAGCTTACATCTATTACAGACAAACATCTTCTGTCTAGAAATACAGGGAAGTAGCAAAAGTATGTCGTTGTTGAGAAGTTGTTGCTCTAGAGAGGTCAAATTAATAGCTTAATCGTACAGTGGGAAAATCATGCTGTTGTTTAAGGGAGGTCGTTGCTCAAGAGATGGTCGCTCTGGAGAGGTTGTACTATACGTCTAATGAACTGTACGCGGTGTATATGTCTGATATACAGAAATCTGACGTCAAGCTTGCGTACTAGTATCAGATCTATAGAAGTAGGTAACGTATACTCTCACCCTTCTTACGCTAAGTAGCTCATTCACATTTATCATAATTATAAGATCAACTGATATGGCATCAAAGAGATATTGACATTAATATTCCTGATTCAGGATTATCATGTTCGTTTATTTAGTTTAAACGACGGCGTACATCTGTACGTGCATATGTACCGAACGTATTGTCACGTGAGCAGTTAAATTACGAGGTAAGTAGGTTACAGCGGACAATTTGTTTTAAATCAGAACTCATGGGCTGCACGACATCTCTGTGTTTGTTGGTTTCTTCGAGTTTTACGCCCCTTTCCAGTGGTCAGAATCATATGAGGTAGAAAGTGCACCTGACCATCGTAACTGGGAAGAACAAGTACTAGACGCCCATCCTAGGTAAGCAACTGCCTACGTTCTAACATAAAGAGACATGGTCAGTAGCGGGGCTCGAACCCACGAACATCTTTCAGTGAGAGGTTACAGTGATTTGAAGTCAGCGACATTAACCACTCGACCACGGAGACGGGTCCTACGACATCTCTAACATTCCGTACACCTCACAGTTTTGTAATCAGATCCAAGGTTAATGAATGGCGCATAATGGTGCATTTAGGTCCAAAATGGCCAAACGTATAAAAAAGCAGCTGTTAACATATACTGGTATGTAACTTCCGGTCCGTGTGGCTATTTATGCCTTAATACAGCACTATGCACTCCCTTCAATGCGCTAGCTCCCTATGATCTCTAAAGTGTACATCTTGTGCAATTTTAATCTTCCAATGTTTGCAACATTCTAATACACAACGCTAAATTATCTTGAAAGAAATTCTTTATCATTCTCAGGGTCAGTCTATTGATAGCCCTACCATTTATGTCCATAAAATGACATTCATCTGGTCGATGTTTTAAAGAGGTGTACAATCTGGGATAAAGGGCCCACTTCCGTATTAACCTTCATCGGGATTATGGGTAATATAAACGATTGCGTCATCGGTAAAGATGAAAAGTCCCGGAATGAAAAGATGTCAGTAAATTTGCGGTTTTGTGGCGAGTCATTTACTTTAAACACGTGACAAATAACAATTGACCATAACCCTTAAAGATCCTAGATTATACATATATGTGGGACCGAGACTGACCACAAACCGAGGCGTAAATACAAATACAAGATAAGATATTATATTAAATTCTAACACGTACATTTCTGACGTTATGTTTGAAAGTATAGTTTGTTTTATGTTGCTTTATAGCGCATCGACAACTTATGGTTATGTAGCGTGCATTTAGGTACGTAATACATAAACAGTCAAACCTGTGAATAAAACCACTCTTGGGGAATACTTGATATGACCTTTATTGTTAGTTGACTATTATTCGAAGGTCAATTAGTTCTAAATGACCAATGATGTCTACACTGGTATATCAATATGGGCAAAATCTATTCTTTAATTTCATGAAGTAACATTGAATTATTTTCACTGGGGTTTAACCTTCGATCCCGCGTCGTAAGCTAGCTTGACAGTTTCCTCGCGTGTTTAATTTGATCCCGGGTAAGTTTCGAACTCACATCAATGATTGGATTGTGATTTCTAGGTAGATATCATAACCAGACGACCACGGCGGTCCTTAACTTACTTAAGAATGAAACCATTTTCTACCCAAACTCGCGCATTTGTTATTTCATGTCACTAATACTTATTAGTTATTACACGATATCCTACAATTTAAATATTACAGTAAAATATATTTTTACAAACTTACTGTTCATTAAATTAACATCG
Organism: Lutraria lutraria; assembly: GCA_964023205.1. Lineage (NCBI taxonomy): Eukaryota > Metazoa > Mollusca > Bivalvia > Venerida > Mactridae > Lutraria > Lutraria lutraria. The sequence goes on from OZ026833.1 coordinate 5,021,856, forward strand.
TATTCTTGTTTTAGAAAGGTAAAATACAATGTAGATTCTGTTTCATCTCTAATATTAAACACATTATCTATATTACTTTAAAAACGAACGACTATACTATTATGGTTTTGAGCAACTCAAAGGAATTAAACTTAATTAACAATTTATTGGACAAAATGAGTGTAAACCGTGTTTGAAACGAGTCTTCGTATAATATTAGGTGTAAGAAGTTATGATATAGTATTAAAAATTGTTATAATAATAAGTTCGAGTATTTGAACAGATAAGAAATCAACACAAATTACTAGTATCAGTCCGAGGTTCTTAAACCAATTATGAATTAATTTTAACAACGTAAAAGTAAGTACTGTACTATGCGGCACGTTCAAAATGAAAATTGCCTCAAATTTGCTTTAATAGATTTCATATTAAGGTCATTTAAGACTGGCGGCGTGTTTTTATAAACCTTGTTGTGGTTGTATAAGACAAATCGAGCATAAAAGTAATAGTTCCTCATTATCTATGCATGGGTCTAATACACGATCTTATTGAATTATAATGGCGTCATTGAAGTAAGTGTTCGTCTCGGCGTTGTCAGTGAATCCAATGCAAATCTAAACAAGGGGTCGGCGTTGTTCGACTAACTACCCCGCAAAGGGTCCCCGGGGTCAGTTGGGTTCGAGAGGGTATCATGATTTTATATGAATTTATATACCGACCTGGTGAGCATTTTGTGTCATGTACTTAAAACTGAATGTTTTAACGGAGGATTTTGCTCGTCATTGTCAAGATTTAGTTTGTCAGAATTAACGTGTTTAGACCAATATGGATGAATCATCGTTGTTCCGTATAAATACATCACAGGACAGTATATATACACAAATGTACAAACTCCTTATCAATTACCCTTTGTTTTCACAACAATTCTTTAAAGATGCGACGTAGTGTACATGTATTATTTAGATTATTTTGATGCAGTTTCTTCAATTAAGGAATATTAATTTTATGAGTGAAAGTAAAAACTTTTTTGTTTGTGTCAAGTCGTTTCGATAATTTACCTAAGTCGACTTAGCGCGGTGTGACACAAAAATTAAACAATCTGCTTATGTTAAAGTATAATTACAATACTCGGGATTGAGTGTTTGACTTGTAGAAATCCGTGAAAATCTGGGGTAATGCTTCTGTCGCGTGTCTGTTTATCTAAACCATCTTGTAATGACGCCAATTTGATTAGCATGTATCAACACTTGGCGAATTAAAGAGGATGTTTCATAACAACTAAAAATTGTAACATCACTTAGATATCCAGCCTCGTTAATCACTAGTTTTATACGTTAATCACCAGATTTATACGTTAATCACCAGATTTATAAGTTAATCACGAGTTTTAAACTCCGTGCATTGGAGAAAGGTTGTACGCAAATATGTATACGTTTTGACTTAAACTTTTATGTACATGACTACTTACAAAATTCGTATATCTAATGACATTTTACTATATTTCAGGTATTTAAATTGAGTTACTCTAGTGTATAAGGTCGGAACTACTGTCAGTGTCATTATGTAATTTATCAGCTACATGTACGTATAATGGTGGAGACGTACACGTAAAACCAACGACCTGTCTTAACTTTGCTGGCCAGCTTCCTCACACGTGACACATGTCCGATCCGGGACAGGATTCGAACTTACAGCTGGAACATATCTTAATTAATGACACTGACTGTTATCGCGATAGTAAACCTCGATGAAATATATAAATGTATATACTTTAAGTTGTTGAATACGAATGCGTATGATTCACATTATTTTGTTCTTTTTATTCATACATAATATCAGGAAGAAGAAAGCCACGTTAAACCGGTTGTATAAATTAGGATCGCAGTTCGCAATTCATTTTTTTCGAATTGCGAACTGCGTTCCAACTTGTAACAACTCATTAAAGCTTTTATTCAGTTGGTCGTTCACGGCCTTTATTATCAGGACCAACAAACAATCAGAGGATAGGTTGCCGGATCCTTGTGGTAGGATAAATTAGTACTGGTTAGAATACAGTCCAAGAAAACGGGTTTAGTTTAAACATATTTATTCCCGTCTATAATACATTGTACATATAGGTAAATATACAAACGGGTTTGGTGGACCGGTCGCCGTATATATTTGAAATATCGTGGCAAAAAACGGCATTAAACCAACTGAAACAAATAAACAAAGAAACAAACAATCAGTAAAAAGATGTTTTGGTCATGGTAAATTGTGCTGGTTGATACTGAAAGGGAGGGAATAGTTTATAACCCTGATAATGGGGTATACATATACAATAAACTGCATATTGGCGTGATTGTTAAATCAGTTACACTTTAGATAAACTTCTGTTTTAGATGAACTTATGATGAGTAAAACCTATAAGTATTATTTCTGCGCTGGAAACTTTGATACATCCAAATTTTATCATTTTATTCAATAAAAAATATCGCCATATCTTGAGTAATTTATGAAACGTGGTATATATAATTATACTTTTAAGCTTTTTAAATTTATGAATTACTTTCATATTTACGCAACAGAAAAATACTCAAGATTACAACTTCTGTATCGACACTTTTTGGTTTAATTTTTAGATGAAAATAATGTAAAGAATACTGAATTAGTGTAATGTCTTACATAATTTAGAATTGTTATGTATCAAAGTAAGATAGTCATTGCATTTTAGTATCGTATATAACACACATACAGTCAAATCTGTGAACAAAGGTCACCCTAATAAATACAAAACGTGGCTGTTATTGACAGGTGACCTTTACTAGGAGGTCATATCGTTCTAAATAATCAATGGCAGTTTTCAAAAGATTGGCATTTATTCACAGGATGGCCTTTAATTGGAGGTGGCCGCTAACACAGGTTTGACTGTATATTGTACACAACCAGGGCATGTATCTGTACCAGTGTGTTACATGCTTGTTGTCTTGTATTGTAACTAACAGCCAGACTGTTGTAAACAGTGACTTACTTGTAAAACAATACTTCTAAAAGTGCTTTGCATGGCTTACTGTAAATGCAAATTGTTTCAGCGAACAATCACAGACCACATCCTAGTTTTATATATGGAACAAATCTACATCTATAAGTTCCGCAACCCACACGTAGCTGTTACAATAAGCCAAAACTGTATTCATTAATCTCTCTGATGTTCACCTAAATTTAACAATCAAACAACCACATTCTGTGGGAACGCCACTTCAACCGGAAGTACGTATCGACAGTCCGACTCCGGATTATGTGTGACTGTGCTGAGGCCAAGTGTGATTTCCTGAGGACAATATTAAGTGGACCATTCTAAAACCGGAAATAAGTTTTCAAGTCACACTACAGCTCACAGGAGGCTCAATCAGTGACGCCATACTTACCACAATGTGGAACTTGATTCATTCGTCAGAAAAAAATGCTTTGTTTCTAAGTGGAGTTTAAGATGCAGACATATATTGTAGAAGTACAATCAACCCCTGTCAGTGGCCACCTTCGAAAAAATGGCACCCTGTGAATAAAGGTCATTCTTTAAAAACAATCATTGGTTAACACAAAATTACCTTCGCATAATGGCCATTTGTCAATCAAGGCCATATTTTGACTTTCTCTAGGGTGGTCATTGTTCACGGGTTTGGATTTGTTTCAAATATTAGTTCAATAATATTCTTCAAATTGAATATACACAGGGATAAGTTGATATGTTAACAGGTTAATTTCGCTTCTGTTTCTGGGCTGAACCAAATTCGTCAGATTTGCGAAGTGAGTACCTTTGATTACAGACAAATTTCATAAAATGAAAATCAATGAGAAAATGAGAATCACCCAAAGGCCAAAACCTGGTAGAATCTTGTAGATTAGTCAGTCAAACTCTGGGATAATATATACTGGAAACCTGGAGAGGAATTATTTTATGTCAGTTACTATAGCAACAATGATCGATTGACGTCATAAAATAAACTTCCGCTATCTTAGAAAATTGCCTATTCATTCAAAGTATAAACATTTACTGCGAGTGTAAGATGATAATAAAATATAACAGAACGAACTGGGAGACTGGCCAAACCTCTTCAAAATAAACCTTATCTCTAAGGTAAAAAATTCTTCCCCGAGATTGAATTATAAAATAATAATATATAACAGTTAGTAAAGAAATTTGAAATTATATATAAATGATAAAATGATCGATTTCGATACATGTACACTATAGACTAGTTGTGATACATGTACAATATAGACTAGTTGTGATATATGTACAATATAGACTAGTTGTGATATATGTACAATATAGACTGGTTGTGATATATGTATACTATAGACTGGTTGTGATACATGTATAATATAGACTAGTTGTGATACATGTACAATATAGACTGGTTGTGATACATGCATATTATAGACTAGTTGTGATATATGTACACTATAGACTAGTTGTGATACATGTACACTATAGACTAGTTGTGATATATGTACAATATAGACTGGTTGTGATACATGTATAATATAGACTAGTTGTGATACATGTACACTATAGACTAGTTGTGATATATGTACACTATAGACTAGTTGTGATATATGTACACTATAGACTAGTTGTGATACATGTACACTATAGACTAGTTGTGATACATGTACACTATAGACTAGTTGTGATATATGTACAATATAGACTGGTTGTGATACATGTATAATATAGACTAGTTGTGATACATGTACACTATAGACTAGTTGTGATACATGTATATTATAGACTAGTTGTGATACATGTACAATATAGACTGGTTGTGATACATGTATATTATAGACTGGTTGTGATATATGTATACTATAGACTGGTTGTGATATATGTATATTATAGACTGGTTGCGATAAATGTATACTATAGACTGATTGTGATACATGCATACCATAGACTGGTCGTGATATATGTATACTATATACTGGTTGTGATATATGTATACTATAGACTGGTTGTGATAAATGTATACTATAGACTGATTGTGATATATGTATATTATAGACTGATTGTGATATATGTACATATTATAGACTGATTGTGATAGATGCACACTAAAGGCTGGTTGTGATACATATATACTATAGACTGGTTTCGATTTATTATCGTTATCATTAATTGATACGTATCGATATATTGTGACATTAATTGCTTTGCAATATGTGACGAATTTTACAAAAAGTTAGTATAATACAAGAGTAGAAAGGATAGTTTTAAATACCCTGGACCTAGTGATGACATGTTGTATAGAATCTGTCTCATCATAGCAATATAATTATATTCAAATGGTTAAATGAACAACAGATAGCTAGAAAGCACAGACACAATATAACACAATTCAATGGCAAAATACAAATTTAGACATAAGACGTATTGGCAACACTACAGCCACAATCGCCTTTGTTACTTAATTTCAACACCAATATTGTTGTAGAGCGCGATACATACATACATGCTTACATATATAATATTATACTCAATGATAGCGCATTACAAAAGTGATTTGTCTTAAATTCTGCAATAACTAAATCTGTGTGTTCACAAATGACGCAATGATTTGACTGAGTGTTGTTCTGGTAAACTTTACCAAAACCTCCTAGAACATTACTCACTGCTTAACGTCCATTTTGTTTGATGTTCTATATAATATATATACACAGTTATCGTGACTTGCAAAAAAACGACCACACCCATTTTACTAATAATACTTCGAGTAAATTTGTACTTAATCGAACGCAATAATTATGTTAATATTACATTAAAATCCTGGTGCTTTAGGGTTTGAAAATTATATGAAGACAGATAACCGCCTTCTTGACTTTCTCAAAGTTCTTTCATCAAAATCAAAGTAGCCGTTAAGTTAATCAGAAAACAGTATTTCTCATTACAAATTGTATAAAGGATTCTTTATTCATTCTTTTATGCAAAGGAAGCGTTTCCCCAGTCTCCAAGAGAGATTGGAACTTGTGCCAAATTTTCGAGTTTAGTCTGGAAACAAACGCTCATACATTTTCTTGATCTTCCAGGCGCGGATTAATCTAAGAAATTTCATGTACGTTTTAAGTGAAAAATTCAATGATAGCACTGTTTAAATCAAAGTACTGAACGTAACGTACTCAAGAAAGCCGAACCTACACAGACTTGCTCTGCAACGTGGAACGGGAACCAGTTTTACATTTGCATGGCGGATGTAAAACTGGTTCCCGTTCCACGTTACAGAGCAACCATGCTTTATCCGAAATCAAATTTAGTTCCAGTAAATTCGGACAAATGCGGTATAATTTGTTTGGATAACACAGGTATCGAAACATAATTCTCTTGCAAGTGACTGTGTCCACTTAATGATAGCGACGATCATACGCCATACAAGGTATTTAGGTGCTCTCTCTTTCGTAAATAAGACGAACTCTGAGAAATAACGTGAAACAAAACTTCATATCAAGCAATTTGTTAAAGCGTATGCTTTTAAACATTGAATAATCGATCCCACTTTATTCGGAAACCTGGTATTACCCGAAAACACTCTTTATCCAAAATGAAATTTAGTTCCAGTAAATTCGGACAAATGCGGTATATTTGTTTGGTTCACATTTTTCAGTTCTATACGGCGGCCGGTTCAACTACCCGTTTTTTCTGGACTGTATTCTAAATCTACCACAAGGAGCCGACAGCTTCGTCACGTATGGAGGAAAATCGACTTTTTTTGTCAGATTTTGAACGTGTTGTTGATGATATGTTAAAAATTACAGATGAGGTTCAAGTATGAAATTGTTGTGTACTGTTGTTATCACTCCCAGGTACGTCACTGACAAAGTTAAACAGACCAATCCTTCAGGTATTCAATATATTATACAGGCGGTTAAATCATGAGCCAAAATAGAGAAATAATTCTGTTTCTGATCCCGACAAAGATCGTTTCATCAAAGCAAACAGTCTAGAGTTATCCTCCTGAAACATTTAGTGGAATTAAATCATTAGATAAGACGAGGTGTGGCACTATTAGTATGAATACAGTCGAACCTGTGTTAGCGGTCACCTCCAAATAAAGCACACCCTTTGAATAAAGGCCAATCTTTTAAAAAAACGTCATTGATTATTTTTTAACAGAATGACCTCCGAATAAAGACCACCTGTCAAAAATGGCCACATTTTGTTTTCCCCAAGGGTGGCCTTTGTTCACAGGTTTAACTGTATAACAGATAGATCTGATCTTATGTTTTCCGATCGTGAGGTCATTTCTATTTTGGAACTAACTGCCTCTGGTATACTCTTTTATTCCCTTGTTACTCAGGGATCGTTCTTGTGATGTTTAATAGTGTCTAAGTGTGATGACTTAGTCCAGTAACAATCATATCGGGAACAAAATGTCGAAATTATAACAATACAAATGATGTACTAGTAATAGGATGGGCAATTATGTATTTTACAAAAATGTAAAAGTATTTCTTAAAATTAATGTTAATAGCATGATTAAAATATGCGGTTTACTCGTTATCCGTTTGGTAAATACACATATATCGTAACGGAAGACTAGCAGGAATAATGGCCAAATCTTTTATATACATGTATAAATTTTAATACATAGAGTCATTACTATCATTATGGATGAACGTAGGATAATTACACAAGTGTACGTTATTACAAGTATGCGGATGTACGGACGGGATACATCTAAAGGCTTAAGATATCAGTAAGGTAAAACAGTCATCAAACCAGTCTTTTTACAATTTTAAGAATTTTTATTTTTAACTTCCAACGCTCGAAAACAAGATGTTACAATTATTTTTCTGTGTGTTTTCAACTTGGTGCATTTCCAGGGCGCTGCAAAAATTCCGAAACCAAGTAATAGTCTGTAAGTTTTAAAGATCTGTGTACCTTTACCAATGCCAGTAATGATTTACAGAGCCGGAAACCAGTCTTGGATTATTATTGCCAATAGGATATACGCTGATGGAACCAGCTTAATTAAAGTGCACGAGGTGGCTTCAAGGAAATCATTCATTCAACCACAGCTTGTGGCGAACGCTGCCAAAACTTCAAGTGAATGTTTGGGCGGAGTTTGTATACATCTCTATTGGATATGTGATTGTATTGATAATGTTTGGCATTCTGACAGAACATCTAAATGCTTACCTCTAACCGTACACTTTGTACATTCACAAAAAAAAAACACCTTTTTTTATAAAATAACAAGTTACATTTTTATCAAGAAATACACGTTTGTCGTCATACTAGGCTATAGGTAGGCAATTTTTTGAATAATGCATTTGCTCAGATTTTGTACTAGATACGAAAAAACACACCTTTTCGATGGAAACTCTGGAAAGTTAGACTGATGAATTGTTGCGGTTTAAAAAAATCCAAATATTTGGCAAAGAAAACATCGTTGCCTATACCAACTAGTGCAAGCCATTATCAAGACATGCATTAAACGTCTATCTGAAGGAAAGAAACGATTACAAAAAGCACAAGTAGGTCATCTCCTTTTTGTAACCCTACAGAAATCATTTACCTCCATCAGTGAATAAGGTTGAGTTAGACAAATAGTTGTTCATTTATAAATTGGTATAAAGAATAAAGAAAATCAGGCAAATTGTGCAACAGTTTCTTCTTGCAAGAAATATTTTAAAAGAATAAGTGGGATAAATTGTTTGAAAGAAAAAAATCGTTTTGAGCGATAGATTCTTCAAGCGTTTGTGGTTGATGGTAAACATTTTATACAGCCAAAGCTGGGCACAAAGACCACCCTTTTGAAAAACAATATGTGGCCTACATTGACACGTGGCCTTTATTTAAAGGTCATTTCGTTATAAATAATTGTCGATTTTTTAAAAAAAAAGAGTGGCCTTCATTCGGAGGTGGCTACTAACACAGGTATGACTGTACTGCATTATAAAGATATGTACGTCATACACACGTTGTCGAAACGCACCTTGTTACCCAACCACCAGGGTCATTTGACAAATTCCCAGCTTAAACGGTGTTTGGAGGGTCCAATGCTTACACCTGGACAGTATCATTGACCTTCCTAAGCAAGCTTGGCTTCTTCTGCACATCGTCTGGTTGGATTCGAGTACACAGCAATAAGAAACTAGTGATTACTAGTCAGCGTCAGTAAGGTCCAGTCGATCAATGATGTATGTATATGTCACTATATCACACCGTATCGGGTCAGTAACAAGTCGGGTAACGAATTTATCTTACCATTCATAAACTAATTAACCCTTTAACCCGTTTATATGAATTGCTACTGACCTAGGTCGGCACGTGACCCAACTTAACCAATCAACATCAAGTTTGATAACGTAATACTATAGTTAAAGTCTAGAACTATAGAGCAAAAAGTCAGTTCTAGTGCTTATTTCTATACTCTTATACATGACAGACACATCGGTAGGGTTTGGGAGAATATTGCATCATTGACTATTAAAGACATTCTTTCATGTCTTTATTGTACATATTTAACTTCTAATCGTGATAAAAAATCGTCAGAAAAAAGCCACGTACGACCTACTTCCGGTCAATTAGTCGTAAAATCCACTTGGTGTCGAAGACAACAGGGCGACATTGTCTTTGTTTTATGATAACCACTTGAAGCGAGTGCTTGAAAATCCACTCCTCGAGTCGACAATACAAGGCAATTCATTCGTTAATTAACGATTTTATTGTTTAAAACTCTTTCTCTACAAAGGATAATGTTTATTATAGTTTGAGAGAGCAGATAATGAAAATGTTATAGTTCGCGTGCTAAGTACGAGTGAATTTGACAGAGTGAACAGTTTCAATTACAGTGGGTTTCATGCCGGTTTTTTCAACATTTCATATACATGTATACACAGCGACCGGTTCTACAAACCAGTTATTTTTTGTCTTATTTTAATAGAAGTGTATGACATGCGGCGATCGAGATTCTAACCCGGACCGCCGGATAACAAGTCCAGTTTACTAACTCCTGAACCACGTCCGTGGACTTGGACTGCGCCTTACCAGTACTAACTGACCCTACCATAAGGAGTCGACATTGAATACAACAGTGTAAATAATAAAAAAATAGAATTTATAGTCCTTTGGTTGATGAACAAAACACATTATACTGGTGAGATTTCAGATTATACTCATTGTTTTCAAGTAGGTAGGCCGAGTCTACGGCCAAATTATCATTTCTCTTACACCATGTGGGCTTAAGTATAATACCCATTAATTTGAGCCAACTTTTTGTGTTGCTATATACGTGGCTGTCTCTTGTTCAATTTGAAGAATCATGTACTCGTTTACTGTCTTAGACTGTGACTGTTATTCAAAAACGTGTATAATTATAATACGATGTTTTCAAAATGTTAATTCATTTACATCATTAAGTTTTTTTATCATTAATCATTTTTTACATAAACATTATAATTATATTATCTAATATCAACTTCTGAAGCGTGTATAAAATGTACAGATTAGTATTAGTCCATCAAATCTAGGTTAACAGATAATTATTATATGGTTTGCAAATTTAAGTAAAATCGCAGGAAATAAGTTATGCATATCAATTAAGCACACCAAAATCATATGCGTCGACTTAAGTTTGAATTTTTCTTTATTTGTTAACAAAATCTTCCTACCTGTAGCGTTCAAATATTGGTAAATGTATGATAGTAGCAATGAATTCCGTGGTAGGGGGTATGTTACCAAGTTTTAATAGGAACGATGACCCTTTGGTTTGATCGGCCACATAATGCGGTGTCCAAGTGGCCGCCCTGTGTCTTTAAGAGTCAATAACTCCCTCTGGTGTTGATATTCTAATCTTCATTTATCCATGTACATGGGATATTCGGATATAAAGGTGTCAAGATGTTCTAAACAATCTAGATAAACGATGACACTTTGATTCGGGTAATGTTTTATTGAAATATAAGTTGATATGTTGGGTCATTTTGCCATGTGTCAAACTTTTCTGGATAGTTAAAACGATCGGACTAATACGTATGTATCCGTGTATGGAAAGAGAACAATAGGCCAGCTTTCCATATCTGTCACTCGTTCGGCGCGCATGAATTTTGATGCGGACCAAAGTACAACGTTTTCTACATCCGCCATGTAAGTGTTTAATTGGTTCCCGTTCCATGTTGCAATGCAAGTCTATGTAAGTTTCGTTTCCAAACATTATAATAAAATTATTCTTCCGTTCGTCCACCTTGTTATATGCATATTTGTATCCTTGTGGGCTTTTTAGCCTTTTGGAAATAAAATACTTATTCGCTCTTAACGTTTGGTATTTTTGTCATTGAGAGTGGAACATAATTATGTAACATAATGTTAAGATGAAAATTGCGGTAGGAATATTAAATATAACAAATCAACGAAAGAAACAAAGTTACCCCGAGTATAAATAAATAAAATTAAGGTCTGGTGAAATATCAGATTCTACAGAACTTGACGTGATCGGAAACAGACGATCTATTTCTTAATGGTGCCTAGAATTTGGAGGAGTACCTTTAATCTAAATTTAAATGGAAGGCAGGCAGCAAACATCTGTTTCATTTGTCTGCCGTGCGTCAGTGCGATTAAATATCAAAACTTCCGGAAACAGGTGAGATGTTCCGTGTGTAATTAAGCAACTTGCCCGGATGTAATTATTCTCCAGGTGAGATTTTGCGAGATTTTGTGAGATTTCAGGGTGCGTGCTGACAGATTGGAATTAAACAGACAATTTGTGTGGCTACGGGAAACGCTTATCAGACATTAGACTGTCGTGATTAGGCATTTTTGTTTACCTTTCTTCACGAGCATCAATGGAATGAATTGATTTCTGTTTACGATGAAGGAGAGTCGAGTTCGTGACTTTTAGTAGACTATTTCCTACTAAATGGACGATTATGCCCAGTAGGTCCCTGGACATGGTAAATCACATCCCAGAGACTTGCGCGTTCCTTGTAATTCAATAAACGAGAATAAAATGTTTGCAAATAATTAAACAAAACTGATCACATATATGGCATCATTATTATTTTAACATTTTACAGCGACAACAGCAAGAGCAGCATCACTTTCATCATCATCACCACAAACACAACCACCAGCACCACTACCACCATAATCATCATCATTATTACCATCACCAACACCACCACCATCATTATCAACATCAGCATAAGCAGCGGTAGCAATACAATTATCAGTATCATTTATATCACTGTATTGTGAAATATAACATGGAAACCTTAACCTTCTGAATGTTTAAATCAACAAACGAACTAACCTCACCTACAAGCTAACTAACAGACATACAGAGAACTTATCAATGTTTTAACTTTTGTACCAACCCTCGTCTGATGTTTTCCACCGGTACAGTATTTACCTTGCAATAATCTTGGGCAGACAAGTTCCTGTTTATCTAAAAAAATCTCAGCAACTCTAAGATTTATGAATCAGGTCAGATAAAAGGATGAATCGTTTGGAACTTTGGAAGAGATATTTAATAATAAATCTTAAAAAAATAATAATGGTAATAATAATTCTTGTGTTAAAAATAATATTAGATAGAATATCGATAATAAAGTTAATTGTAAGATTTTTGTGTCTATAACTTTCAACACTAAAATTACTGTTTGTGAGTCATGTAAGAAATGGACCCAATTTTCTGTTTCACGGTTGGGTCGTCTTATCACATGATCTAGTTGATGTCCAGTCACGACAGGGTGACATCTATGTTCTATGATAGAAATTTAATCCAGATGGTATTAATGTTCGTGGATTTCCCTTAATCGGTATTTTCGTACATGTGTGGATTTGAATTTTCTGAACGATGTTTTTTGTACATTCGTAATGTTACGAAAATCTTAATTCGTGGGTCACGGCTGATGTCCAGTGGTTAGGGCGCTTCTCTTGTGACTCAACAATCTATGATCGAGTCCCACTTGCGGCAGACTGTGCCCTTCTTTGAAAATTTGTCAAAAATGTCAATTTTCTTCAATAAGGTGAGAAGTGGCCGAGTAAGTTAGCTCTGCTTAGAATACAGGACAGGAAAACTGGTTATTTGAAACAGTCGCCGTTTTCAAACAGTGTTAATCCCACTGAAAACTTAATTCATGGGTACTTGAATTCGTGGTTAAGCTCACCCACGAAATTAAACGTTCCACGAAAATTCGTAATACCACAGTAATACCACAGTAAGTGTTACAAGCAGAATTTCAAAATGTTCTTGATTTGTTTATGCGTGTCTAAATGTTTTTCTTTCGTAAATATGTTTACATAAAAAACTACCCAGTTCTCTGACGCAATATTTCATACATGTGGAAATTCCGAATCAGGTCAAATGGTCCATTAATTCTTGTGTTACAAATAGACAACTACTTGACCTTTTTAATACCAAGTCAGTGATATTATCCGGAATTTCCGTTCCCATCCGAACCATGCGCAATATTTCAATCTAATAAATATTTCCCATGAATGACTGTAGTTATGTTCTTCATAAGAAGGCTTTAAAATTGAGGCATGTAAGCTTAGCATGTGAGAAAGCTATTAAATATGAAGATGTTCAAAGATATGATACAACCAGAAACATTGAAGAAAATCTCAGTCAAGAGGTTTGGAATTTATTTTATTGCAGAGTAATTAAATGATGAATTACGCGGAAGAATGTAATTTTTGCTAACAGGAATGTATCCTGAGTGGAAGTTTACCCGGCAGTTTAATCCCCTATGACTGGATGCTGATTATATATATATATGCAGAAATAGAAGGCATTGGTAAATCAATATAAGAGGTTGGATCCAATAATTCCTGAGATATATATCTTAAGATAACTTTCAGGCAGGGCACTGATCTCTTATTTTTTTAGATTTTTTTAAACAAACTTTTAGTTAGAACGCTTATAATTAGATTTTAAAAAATATTTTATAACAGTTTATGTATATTCATCGCAATGGAACTGATACTCTTCCGTAAATATGTTTGTTTATTTTTTTCGACAAGCAAGTTTCTTGTTTGTATCAAAACTATTTTGATTTTACTTGACATGAACGATCTGTTAGAATTTTACGCCCCGTATGGAATAAAGGTTAGTTTATAAATCAGATTGAAGCAACCAATTATGATAGAGTTTGTATCCAGTAACGATGGCTGGTGTAAATAAATGATGTTTTATTATATGTTCGTTCTTCAATATATGTAATAAACAAAAAAAATCAGTCATGATAGTGCGTATTTGTAAGAAATTTAATGGACTTCTATCTTATATCATAGATAAAAATAAAACAAATATAGAAATTAAGAAACATCTCAAATACTATTATGTACAAAATCTTCTTCTACAGTCAAAGGGGCGCAACTCTGTTAATAATTTAAATTTAGTTTGAAACTATATACATTTAGTTCTGAATTTCATGAATTTGGATTTTAGTATACAGTGCATATCGTTGCAAAATGTGAACAGTTGCAAATATTGATCTGTTCACGTTTAATGTACGTACTAAATTAAATACAAACTAAGCACTTGCAAGTTTTCCGCATTAATACTATCAAAGCGAAATAACTCGTACTTCATAGTTTGCTTGAATAATTGAGTTGTCTCCCTTTTACTTTAGTGATAATATAAAAAAAGAAACAATTGAACGATCATTATCATGAGGAAAATTAAGTCGACATGAATAGTTTCCCACAGTTTGAACATAAACTTAATTTACGACAAGATTTTAATGAAATCACGTATTTACATCAATATAAAATAAAGAAAAAAAATTCCAAGAAATGTCACAATTGACTGAAGAGTATGTTTATGTAAACTTGATAAGTTATTTTCATAATATTTCTTGTATTGGTTTCCGGTATTATTTTTATTACAAAAATTTCCTTGACAGGAGCCAAAACACGTCAGGTGTGTAGCGTCTTCAGTGCACTTATTACCAAGGGATGTCTTTGAACACCAGCGGGCATAGCTAGTTACTAATCTTGTATCTAAAAATTAAACGAAAGAAATATATTTACTATGTATCTCAATATTGTATGTTATATATAAAACAAATGTACATATATTCATCTTAGTACACCAAGGATTTTTTTGGCTTTCTTATCTTAAAAGTATAATTCAGGCCTTGTGTACAAATTAACCGATCACAATAGGTTCTACAAAAAAGCACAGACAATTGATTACTGATGAATTCAGAAAGTTCGCCAACTTGATAAAGCATTACAGATAACGCCATATCAAAATATATATGATATGGTGATTCATTACTCGTGTAAAAAATATCGAAAATCACGCAACTCATTTATGTATTGATTTCACCGGAAGCGTTTCAACTAACGTTAGATGCATGAAAAATGTGCACTTACGATATTGCACGTTTTATCACAAAATTGATAACAATGTAAACGATGCATTTTAGGAAGTATCACATGAGTCATATAAAGGTATCAGGATATCTCAACTCCCCAATTTATAATCTCAAAATGGGGCGGACAGATTTTGGAAATAATTTTATAGGTTTCCATGATAGAAAATGATTTACCGTGACATTTCTCTAAAACAATGACCTTCCTTTGAGAATGTTTGCCTTTAAGTTCACATTGAAGACTATTGGTCTTGGAGTAGTAAATTTTCCAGGATTAAAGAAAAACGCCCATTTCAACGAAAATGCATGGTAGAAATGTTCAATTTCAAAATATCAATCAAATTTGATAAAGAAAAATACAGGTTATTATTCAATATCTGAAGAAATTAATAAATTTCCATTTTTTAAACAAGGATAACAATTCCTACAAAAATTCTAAAATATGTCGTAAAATAATTTAACAAAAAATGTAAGGTCACGTCTATCAAAGAAATAATATTAATTGGGCTAGACTATTTTTGTAACAGTTTTGTGAAACAACGCGCAGATGAGTCAGAAATACCAGTATCAGGGATGTATCACTTTTCCTGGATCGAAATAAGATAGCGACAGTAACCCGGATGAACAACAGACTTCTGATTGGCTGTCAAGTTTTGTCAGAACTGACGTAACAAGGCGGGTCACCGAACTGAACGCTTTTAGGAGTGAACTGGTCACGATAAAATAATTACATGATCAATGTGTTGTTCACTTACGTATATTAAACATTTCCTGATATATGCAATATCCCGTGTCGTTACATGGATAGAACGTGTTTGATTCCAGTAAGGATGGTTTATCCATACATTCCTTTCTGTTCCATTCTTCGGTTTTTGTGATGTCATAAGAACACTGGTAACATAGAAACGCTGAAAATAAAAGAACTGCAGCGTAAGTTAATATGTAATGTTGAAACAAGGCGGACTCTGTGGCAGGGAGGTTATGGTCAGTGGTTTGTAATCGCTAGCCGCTATAATCACCGTAGTGAGTTCGAAACCAATCCGGGGGCAAGATCAATTTAACATGTGAGCCAGATGTCCAGCCATCTTACGGAAGATCCATGGTTTTACCGAGATGTCTACCAGGTCTCTCCTCCACGATTAATTCTGGGAATTCAAACTGGCAAAGTATATATAATGTACATATGAATTAATTAATATAGAATTACTTATCTGAGAGTCACCTAGTTCATTGCATTTATGTTTCGTGGTATCGTATAGCACACGCGATGACATACCAAGCTCTCCTTGTCGTAACCATGGCTTATAAGCCACAACGGATTATAATCAAAGCATGGAAAGTAATAAATAATCTCTACAGTCTAACTAATTATGGTGTATAATGAACATGAAACCTATGTCATGATGAAAATATTTGTTTAAAGTTTATCTAAAAATACCTTCTACACCAGGAGACTGGATACATTTTTGTATAATTATTTACACTCGTGTGGTCGCCATAACACTTACTTCAGCTTCATATATTTAATGTTAAATCAACGGTGTAAACATCTTTGTTTTAACATCATAATGCCATACACCTGCATTCGGGTTACAAGGATAAGAATACAAGATTTATTACAGGGCGTCATGTCCAAGTATAACATAAAAGCTATGTTGGTTATTTATCTTATTTGCTTGCCGTCGTCTATAAGTGTCTGTAAAGAGAGTTAATTCTACAGCATGCAAATAAGAAGCAAAGCAAAATACAAATGTTGAAGGACAAAGGCAATACATAGAACACTGTATAAACTGTTATATGAATACATAAACGGTACATCTATCACAATAGTGACTGTGACGTCCCGCCCGGGTGGTTCAGTGGTTAGAGCGTTGACCTATTGATCAAAAGGTTGCGAGTTCGAACTCTGAAGGAGACTCACACTGACCGTGATAAATTTGACTGAAGATATTACATCCTATTTTTAATTGTCCTCCACCACTGAATTATGTGGGGTAGCTTAATTAGTAGTAGCTTGCGGATAGAATGTGGTTAGAACAGGTTAATGATTAAATGAAATACAGACAAGCTGGTTAGGATAACTGCCCGCCATGATATGACTGAAATAATGTTGAAAATGTCGCTTAATCCTGTGAAACAAACAAAGGGCAATGACGGGTAGTCGAAATATCCGTATGACTCGACTGCATCTTGATATTCGCTGATAGGATCCAAATGACCGCTTGTATTATAAATTATCTAAGTTGCTATATTATAATTTATAATACACTCGGATAAGGCATTACGAAAAATGTCAAGGGTTGATAGATGACACAAACGGTGACAAACACTGTATTTACAGAAACCCATTACATTGACGAAATATAAATACAAACTGGAGATTTCCTTGAGTAATTGTAATATTATTTTAAAATAAGTGAAATTGCCTAACGCACATCAAAAGGTTAGTTTTGAAGACAATGTTTTGTATTCCTTAATGAAAAATTCGTACACAATAAAATTATATTATATAGTTAGACGTCATAATTGTGTTTTTGTCAAGTCCTCCGCAAAGGCACACTTTTTTATGTAAAAGCTTGGAAGCAAATACTTTCATAAAGAAATAACCTGGAAGCGTATCATTTCATTAAAATATCTTGTAAACAAATAGTTGCATTAGGAAATAAGCTGCAAGCGTATCATTTCATTAAGAAATATGTTGGGGAAAATAATTTCATTAGAGGATATCTTGGAAAAAATATTTTCATTAAGAAATATCTTGAGCAGAAATTATCCGAAATCCATTACTTATTAAATCAACACAAGAGGAATAAAAACCTTACCATTTGTAAATCCAAAAACGGATATAAACACGGATAATAAAAATAAATACGCAGTCATTGTGTTTAAACGGTTGTTGAAAGTGTGAAAGTTTCTGTCATTTTGCTCGTATTTACATCTGTAGATAACATTCTTACTACACTAAGTGTTGCCTGGTTGGGTACATGATTGTATGTGCAGGTTGCTGACGTCCAAAGGCACTTAAATCATAACACTACACTATACTGGTGGAAGTATGTCTACATATTATTATATAATACGCACATGATTAAGAAAAGGGATATCTTCTGTTCTGATATCGACGATCATTAATTCATAAAGTTTGACGTAGGCGTAAAAATGTTTGTTTCTGATTATATTGTATATGCGTCATAAAGAAGGGGATTGGCGCTTTTTTAACTCGTGAAAGCGTGTGGAGAGGTAAAAAAAGGGAGAAAGATGGCGTACTGTTCATTGGGCCTTATAAAAAGTCTAGGGTCCCTGGGAAAATTAGGTTAGATGCCCATCCTACCTAGGTGTACACAAAGGACATTCCTTCACCATTATGTCCGGTAAAGTCACCGAATAACCATAGCTTGGTGCAATATCAAACTCCAGTAAGATATAGCCATAGAATACATAAGAAACTTAGATCATATAAAAGAATGTACGTACTCTAGATATTGGAATCTTAGATGATATTAAACATTGTTTGTACTACAGACATATATATCTTACATGTAATGTTTAATCCATATTGCCTCCCCTGCATTGACAGTTAAGAAACAATCTGTCAACTGTTCATCATCTATACGAGTTGCAAGAATCCAATGAACAGAGAACCAACTCGTTGGAAACCCTATCCGATTTGCTTTGAGTATTAAAAACACGTAACTTAATTATTGGCATAAAATGTATTTTTTTTATCGGATAAAATGAAAAAGCATTCGATTTCTAGATGATGTATCAGGAAAATACACAATCGCTCTTCGACTTCCATTCCACAAAGCAAACCATCACAACGCATCTCATACACACAAAACATCCCTCTTCCCTCTTATAATGTGCTGGAGATCAACACAATCAAAACAATTTTTAATCAAACGCTCATAATTTCTTTTACACGTACTTGAAGATCACACAATTACATGAATACCAAAATATAAATTCTAATTTCCGCGGTAAAGTTCTTACCCTTCAACTTCAAGTTGCATTATTTACATTATGCCCCTACAATGTGTTTTGAATATACGTTTAAACCTGTTTTTAAAACCATCTTTCTTCTTTGAAAAACCGTCATTGATTAGTTAGAAGAAACTGACCTCCGAATAAAGGCCATCTGGCTATAATGGTCAAGATTATTTCGTCTTTACCGAGAATTGCCTTTGTTCTAAGGTTTGACTGCATTTTACATTCCTAGTCCACAGAACATCTTTCAGCATGCTTATATTAGTTCTTACATTGCCTTTTTGCTGTTCACCACTCTTAATTACAGCCATAGGCACTCGATTCCGTGATTTTTGTAATGAAGATTTTTCTTTCGACGGATTTGCGTTGTTTGATGTGTGAAATTGAAAAATAACGTATGTAAACGTATAAAAATCACGGAATCGAGTGCCTATGATTACAGCCAATAAAGTGAGTCTCCTTAAGTCTGTTTATTCAACTACAAATGTCTGGTCTTCCTGTGTCTTATCGTCCCTTTCTCTGAGGCGGCCCTGAAATGACCATAGCTGTCGAATAGACCGTTAAACAACTGATGAACGTAAACATTCATATCATCACGTTGGTAAACATTCTTGCCATATTGTTAATTACATGAATGGAATACGCTGCTCCCTCTGCCTTGTAGATCTACGTCTATGATATACATATAAAACCCTTTGGATGCCATTTACATTTTTGTAGCGTCCCAGTCGTCCAAAATAATACTTATATCTATGCTCAGACCAATTTTGCAGATCAATTAGCAGGCACTTGACAAAAGTAAGTACATCAGAAAATGGTGCTTGTATTGAAAGCAGAAATCAATACAAGACATCAAAATACATTAATTACAAGCAATAAACTATCAACAGCAGATGTTCTCCGTTCAGGGAATCAGACAGAAATCATCTTTCCATCTTGATTAAGATTGATAGGGAAGTTAAAATTGGAAAAGGGATACACAGTGTCTGAATTGTAAACTGTATATTACTTTAAAATCTAAGACCATGTAAGCGTATAACTTGATTGCTGTTTACAAAATATCAGGAAAATCTTAGATTTAGGGAAGCACTTCAGTATAAACGACTGTTCGTGTCTGAACCAATTTCTTAAGTAATAGCTCTACTAGACTCAACATGTAAGTGGTTTGTAGACATACGTTGTTTCATGACTCAAATAAAATTGATGTTTTTTTGTTATTTTCGAATATCAATATTTCATCAACTATTGACATTCCTTGATGTATTTAAGAGGATAATATGCTCATTAAGCAAGTGTTAAGTTAAATTTTAGATGAGGCCTGAATTGATTGACAAAGTACTGTCCGAAAGTGGTTCACTTTTCTTAGTAGGAGAACAGGCACGTGATTGAAGAGTACACAAAAAAATGAATAACAAGAACAACTATAACAAAACGTTATAGGTAGACGAATTACAAGAACCATATTGGTTTATGTTTTTTGTATGAAGTTGCTTTTTTCATAAAGGATATTGACTGTATATTTTATTCAATCCTCCATTCATAAGAATATAAAATATGTATATGATATGAGTAATACACATTATAATGACAATCATGAGTATATACACATGAATAAATTCATGTATATAGTTCACAAGCACATGGTAATATCATACCCTACATCAATCAAATAGAATCAACCCTAAATGTTAACGAATTCACCATAAATCTGAGCACTATCATACAAGCACGTTAAACCTCAAATAGCCACACAACAACTTGTCTAGGCAATGCCTTCATGATTTACTTACCTGTCAACTATTAATAGATTCAGTCATCACCATTAACCAATCAAATGGCCAGGATTAGCCAAACTAGTAATAGACACTACACTGTGTACTCGCAAACAGCTATAATAAACTAATACTCATAAGTATAATTCGTCTAGAAAAGCAGGGTAACAAAAGCTATATGGTGGAAGAGGAAATTAAATCTATGTAAAATACAATGAGAAATAATAACATTTACATTTACTCCTTTTTTATTCTATTTATAATAAAGACGTTGCCATCAACGTGTGGGTAGTGTTGCCATCAACGTATGGGTAGAGTTGCCATTTCCGTGTGGGTAGTATTGTCATCTCCGTATTGTTAGTGTTGCCATCTCCATATGTGCGTAGTGTTACATTCTTCGTGTGTATGCAGAGCTGTCGTCTCCGTGTGTATGTGTGTGTGTATAGAGTTGCCATCTATCTCCGTGTTGATAGATTTGTCTTCACCGTGTGTGTAGAGTTTCCATCAACGTATTGGTAGTGTTGCTTTTTCCGTGTTGGTAATGTTGCCATCTCTGTGTGTAGAGTTGCCATCTCCATATTAGTAGTGTTGCCATCTCCGTGTTGGTAGAGTTGTCATTTCTGTGTGTGAAGAGTTGCCATCCATGTGTTGGTAGAGTTGCCATTTCCGTGTTGGTAGAGTTGCCATTTCTGTGTGTGATGAGTTGCCATCTCTGCGTTGGTAGAGTTGCCATTTCCGTGTGTGTAGAGTTGCCATTTCCGTATTTGCAGTGTTGCCATTTCCGTGTGAGTAGAGTTGGTTGCCATCTCCGTGTTGGTAGAGTTGCCATTTCTGTGTTGGTAGAGTTGTCATCTTCTTGTTGGTAGAAATACAATTTCCGTGTTGGTATAGTTGCAAACTCCGTGTTGGTAGGGATTGCCATCTCTGAGCTGGTATAGTTGCCATCTTCATGCTAGTAGTGCTGCCATTTCCGTGTGTGTAGATTTGTCATCTCCGTGTTGGTAGGGTTGTCATCTCCGTGTCAGTAGACTAGAAGCATGGTAACCTACTTGGAAAGGTACAAATGCATGACAACTTTCCCGTGAAACTGATGGTTTCTTTCTAACCATAAATAATTAAGAAGTATTTATTACTGGTTGCACAGCTGAAAGTGACATTTTAACTGCTCTCCTGTGGGACTCTACAAATACCACACAACTAGATTTAAACAAGACAGTTACACAAGACAGAAACACGAATAGCAATATAAACATAATGTGCTCAGTAAAGTACAAACACAGAACACAAATAAAGATGACATTTTAAGAGATTTGGTTTTGTCCTGCAAAGTTCGTAGTTCAAGAGTTTAATTATTCGGCGATGGAAAACCAATGATACGAAGGCCTCTAAATAACGACTTGTTATCCCGAACACCAATACACAGTCGCATTCAAAAGGTATAATTATACATAACAAGAAACAAGTCCCTTGCATTACCCTATTTGGTCACCAAACATTATGTATAAAAAAGTTATGCAATTAATACTTTCTTTGCACAAACTAAAAACGAACCATTAACAAAACAGGCGTTTGCATTAAATTAGCAAAACTGCCAACACAAATAAGGGTATCTTGAATGGTATTTTTAGTTGTTAGTCAACAACGTAATATACAGTGCAACCTCTCCAGAGTGTAGCAAAATTATGTTGTTGTTGAAAGGTTGTTGCTCTACATAGGTTAAATTAACAGTACTGTGGAAAAAATACGCTCTTATTGATGGGTGGATGTTGCTCAAGAGAGAGAGAGCTGTTCTGGAGAGGTTGTACTGTAGACGTAATTCTGCAATATTTCTTTTAAAATTCAGTTAAATTCAAATGATTGGATAATTAGACACGGAGTTTAAATAATATATTTACCATCACGATGATCTCAGTTTCGTTATTTTACTTTTCAATCAATTAGAACCATTTACATTCATAACTTCAACACTTATTCTCTCTCAAATTAGTTTTATAATTGTTTTGTCTTCCTCTGAGACTTGAGTTTGTTTTATTGTCTAGTCTAATTAATTTCCAGCAATCGATCTCTCTAATTTATACAACCTAAAGATTAATCAGGAGATTTTAAAATTGATTTAGTCGCGTGTGGCTAATTTGATGAATAATTGTTTTGCTTTATTCAATTGCTATTGATTTAAGAACTAATTCTGATTTCAGTAAACTGCTGACTGAGTGTTGTTTTAAGTCACACTTCTGTTCTAAATAATCTAATTCGTTTTTTTAATGGTATTTATTTAGAGGGCGGTCTTTATTCGGAAGTAGCAACTTACATAGATTTAACTGTACTTCATAAAGTACTCGTATTACTTATTTGAATTTTTTACGGAGGAGATGCGGTCTGCATAGCGCTGCAAAATAAGTTCGGTGTATATTTCTTGTATTTGATACACAATGTATGCATATTGGATGCGTGTTTGACTTCGATCTGCGTTTCTCATCTCCTGTAAGTAGCATGCAACATGATTAATGTTCAGATCATGTCAGATGTGTTAATATCGTCTGATATAACAAATACAACATGACGTATTTCTCTGTAAATAATACAATGATTAATAAGGGAAATACATTCGGTTAGAATATTATGTATGGCTCAGAATACACGTGGGTGCGAATATTTTATCGAATAAAATATCATCCTATTTTGAAATAAGACAACGGTTGATATCGTTTATTATTGTCTCCAAACCCTCTAGCTACCACTCTCAAACTATCGAAAACATCGTATCGGGCATGGTCTAAACGACCCGGAAATTTCATTTGGAACGGCGAAGTCTGTCGTCAGCTGTTTGAACAGTTTGCATTATTTTCTAATCGTGCTTGACTTCTTATTTTGTCCCGGATTGTACTTGTATGGAATTGCACAGAAACTCCTTTTCCTAAAACAAACAAAAAAATGTGTGAAGTCTCTCTCGTATAAAAGTGTTTTTTCCTATTTTGAGCGTTTGTTACCTTTAGAGAATGCAAGAAACCATTAAAATGGTATAAGAGTTTTATGACAAAACTATTTAACTAGATAATGTAAAACTTGAATGTATGTGGTCTGCAACACAGACGTTGCCTTCTCACAAAACGTCTTTCGCAAGATTTAAAACCCTGAAAGTCTGAAAGTATTTACAAACGAAATATTCCCAAGTATCGTCTGTGACTATAATGGAATTAATTCCAGCAAACATTTTCTGAAATGAATGATTTGTCACCTTCACAAATATTACGTAGCTGTAAAATTATAGACAAGGGAAATTAATTACTTGAACAACACACTATTAAAATATCAGGATTTGTCTAGTCCTGTCTTGCAGACATATGGTGAGAAGAAGAAATGATTTGTTTTTGTTCCACGGTGGGTTAATTCAGTTAAACACAATCCGTTCTCCTCAAGGACTACTGAAGTAGAGAACACATTGTTCGTGTATAGAATGAGAAAGTTCATTCGGCGAGGCTTAGAAAACTGAAATGGGCGAAGCTCTTGCAAACCCGTCTCAGCTTTTGCGTCTCCAACTCGGCACCAAACATGTATTCGATTTATCATATTTGTAAATCAACATAAGCCTCAGCACTCCATTTACCTGGATTTAAAACACACGTAGTGCCTCACTTCGTCAGCCTCATAACCGTTCCGCAACATGACGCGACAGTAAAATAGTCCCATACAATCGCCACGATATTTGGAATAAAAACTAAAAAAAAAATACGTTGAGATTTTAAATATCAACTTTATTTATAGCGTTTTCTCATCATATAATACAAAACAGCACAATACTTTGGATCCAGCGCGTGGGCATACAAGGTGACGAAAATAAAATAAACCACGTGACCATTTTACAGGATAATACCTAGTTTATTTATAAGTCTAAGATATTGCAGAAACGGGATAAACACAGCTTTTTACGCATTACTACATCGTGCAATAATAAGTATGATAAGTATCATTGTATGTGTGTCAATTGTACAAATCTCTGACTGGTTCAAATCTATATTACATTTTATGTCATTTCAATACAGACGTAAGTGTCATTTCATGGTGAGGTATATTGTAAGTGGAATTCTGTTTCTGTTTAATTGCCCAATGTCTACAGTATTATTTGTTAACACATTTGAACGTAAGAAACTTTAACAACTCGAACAAAGAGGCCACCGATGATTCTACAGATCTACAACCCCGTTTCTCATACTGTTCAGAAGGTAGGTCAAATTAACTAGGCTTATAATTTTCTACTTCAGTTACCTATAAAGTCCATTGAAACGGTATTATCTTGCCGTACCTTGCCATTTGTACATTGTCATGACGTGAAAACTACCGTTTTATTCACCGTACGTTTTAATTCCACCATTCGCATCCATTGGTATCGTGTTAATGTCTTGCATTAAGATATTGTGAATATCTTCACGAGTCTCCGTCAAAAATATTGATCGTGAGACATTTAATCAATTCTGGACAGACAAATGAAAACTATAGGACGACAAAAAATTTATGACAAAGCATACACCATAAAGACAAATAATGAAGTTAGCGAAACAGCATCCTGAGGATTTATTTTTAATTCAGAAATTCTCGTCTGGAGGACATTCGGCTGCGTGAATATTTGTGCAGCTCTGTGACAACGATATTGCAGCTGTAAACCTCCAAATGAATTTCTAATAACTAATACTTATAACTTACATGAGCAATTTCGGAATTCTGAAATAATTAAGCATTTACGTTACCACTAGTAACAAACTGTTCTCAGGGCTGCGGCCGTGGTCCAGTTGTTAGTGTGCTGGATTTGCAACCTGGCGGTCCAGGTTTGATTCCCTTTTATGACAATTTGTCAAACATGCCGATTTTCCTCCAGCACCCAGATGTTGAGGAGATACCAGTTCCTTGTGGAAGGGTAAGTTAGTACTGGTTAGAATACCGTCTAGGAAAGCGAAACCTGGATAAATAAATGATACATTTAAACTGTTCTCATTTACTGTCGAACTTATAAATAATTCACAGGGAAGCGCTCGAGTTGTCCTTGTAAGTAATTGGTAGAATTTGGGTATCATCAATATACATGTATCCCAAACCATAATCTCTTGTACATACATGTACATTATATCATTAATGGAGTTTAGAGTTGTGAAATCAATAATTTAATGGTGTCACGGAAATGGAACCATTTCATAAGATAATTACTTTTGTAATTTAGGTTACACTACGTTACAGAAGAAACATGTTTTCTAAGTTTATTTGGCGAGCCGTCCACTTTTATTCTTTACTGATTCGGATCACCTGCTGGTTATTGTTTCATTTTTTTAAACTTAGTTCAATCAAATCTTCATTATGATATTGATAATAATATACATTTTCATTGAAAACACAATATCAATGTACATTCCAGCATGATCAGAAAATCATGAGATGGAATAAATTCTAGAACTTTTACAATACAATTTATCTTAAAATTTGTAATTGACTGTTATAATGTTATTCATTGCAATCATATAATAATTTTACGTGTGGGTCTCTCATTTTAAAAGCATGAAAAATGTATCTTGACAAGATTAAGCACACATTGTTTACCTGAGTAATACAAAATTGTTAAATGACTGAATACATATATGGTTCAAATTGTGCTCAGAGATGTACTGTGAACGTAATTCAGCATTAAGAGGGCATTTCAAAATAACATAATAATAATTAGACAGATTTCAGCTGCTGCTAGACAGATCAATACAAACATGATGTCGAACACAGACAAGGTGTAAAGGCATATACCTCCGGGCTTTTAACTATTTATATGATAACTGCTTCAACAGAACATTTACTTGCGATGCTGTTGTCAGTGTCTGTGAGGTAGGATGGATCATATTCAGTCATATTGTCTACACAACATAATCCGTAATAAATGCGCTATATCATTTTATGCCAAATAATAATATTATATTAGCTGCTTGACGAAATGAACACCAAGGCTACGTACTATATTTTTAGATAATTAATATTTGTTCAGAGACATGCCTATAGTGTTTAGTTATATATTCAGTCCAGTGCACACACACAGACACTTGTAAAATGATAACTACTAAAATCATATTTGTGAGGTAGCTGTCCAGCTAACTTACGGAAGGTCGATGGTTCACCAACAGCCAGAGTCACGTGGTAACATTAATCAGCCGGTGACTATAGAGGGAGACCTAAGGCTTATACCTAGATAGAAACACCGACCTTCATTGATCTAGCTTGACAACTTATGTATGAAAGTTTGTCACAGACGGGATTCGAACTCTCAGCGGTGAGGGGCCAGCGATTACAATCTGAGACCATAAACAACCGACAGCGAATGTTGTAATAGTAAATAGTAGTTATCTTCACCAATCATACAACACCAAATAGTCGAGAAATAAATGAAATAAACCACAGCGTCAGATAAAACTGAACTTGACAACACAGTTCTCTGGTTTACCCTCAATGATTGATTCGTTTCAGAGGGTTAATGGACGTTTTCCAACGTTACTTCCGTCGTATTTACCTAACCAGTTGTCCTAGACATTCTTAGAACCGCACTAACTTCACATACCCAACTTTCGCGGACATGCTGATTTGGAAAATCGATAAAAAATTTACATTAAACAAAGAAGGGGGTTTTCACTATAATCGTCATAACTTTTATTCTATTTAAAATACGAAATTTGTACTCATCACAAAAGTTTAATTAATCTTTTATCTTTCTTATGGTGTATTTTTTATTATTTTGAATTAATTCTTTCTTCGACCCTTTTGCGTTTGAAAAAGACACCTATCGATTCCCTCTATATTCAATGTAAAAAGCGTAAAATTGGTAGATTTTTCAATGAAAATTTGATGTTTTCAGCATCATAACTTTTTTTGGGGAAATGTGATCAAATTTGTACTCATTGCATTCGTTTTGAAAATTTAATTTCTTTCACCATGTAAAATATGAAAACAATCAAATAATATCTTCTTCGACCCTTTTGATGATTTTTAAAACTACCCCTTAGATTTTTTTAAGTTCAATTCGTCAATCGTTCGTCAAATCTCGGACATTTACGTACGTTTACGGAAACAACGATCATTTGGCGAAGATCATATCTGCTGATTAGGTATCTATGTATATACAGCCACAGCATGATGTATTATACAGGGTAATAAACATTGGACGCGTTGAATCAAGTTTTAGGATAATTGAGGTTGAAGACTAAAACATATTACAACATGGATGAAAATATTAGAATATGTGAAATATTTTACTTTACTTCCGTATAAAAGCAAAATCGATATTTATAACCAAATTTGTTGATATTATAAAAAAATAACATAAATAAAAAAATGGTTTTCACTATTGTTAAAGCCCCATTAGCTTTTTGGATGTTAAAATTGAAGTAGGTCTTATTCTACCTAGACAGATGTGAAACTGACTTTTACTTGCAATAAAAACGTTCCAATTTTTTTATCACAAAGTATATATAGAAATACAGCACAGTATTTTTTAATCATGTTGCAAAAAATAAGAAAAGGCATCTGACAACTATTTTATGAGATGTGCCTAATGGAAGGCATAATGTAAATATTTTTACAGATCAAGTAATATATATTTCTTATATTTTACGATTGTTCTAATGTTTTCATCTATTGTTCTAATTGACCTTAAATAGACGATGACATTTCATTAAATGAAATTTATTATTAATTCATTTTTGATAATATAATTATATGCTAAATATATCATTTTGGCATACGTCCACATGTCACTTATAAAAACATGTCATAAAATAATATAGATTACCTACTTTGTATATCTATTTTTTCAATGATGTGTAAACAAAGGACGGATAATAAAATCCCTTTGGAATCCCTTTATATGGTTGCTAACTTTACCTGATTATTGATTTTTTATACGCATCTCACATTGACTCACAAACAATTGGGCACGTCGAGTTATATTTGTTAGATATCATTTCAATCAAATTGCAGAAATTGATTGTACTGTTTATATACACCAGGGCCCGTATTCACAAACCAACTAAGATGAAAAATCATCTAAGAATCCCGAAAGTATCTTAGTTTTCGCCAAGTTTTGCTAACTTTGTAAGATTTTTCTTAACTTTCGTCTTAGAGTGAAAAACATTCTTAGAAAAATTCTTAGATCGACGATTTTTATCTTTAAAGTTTAGTCAAGGTACGAGGTGTCTTAACTTAGATAAAAACAAAACGAAAATGGATGCTTCGTCGAACTCATTATTTTTCTATATCTATGAAGATTCCAAATTCTAATCGATTAATTTCTTGGATTATGAACTTTTAAACACTTTTCTGTCGTTAAACAATTTATGGTGACATTAGTAAAGACAGATATCAGTGATTAATGTGATTTTGATGTGATAAACATTTAGACAGATAAACATTGCTTTACATGAACACTTTTGGGTGTAAATATTTTCAGGCAATGTTTGCTGTATTAATGTTTGATATGAACATGAAATCCAAGGACAACTGTATAATCTTAAATCGTTATTACCTTGTATAAATTTTGTTGTGAATGCCCATATTGTGATGTTTGTTCCAGCTGAAAGCACATGCATGCAAGTACTTCTTTGTGAATTTAGTATAGTATCATTTATAACTTAATTATTCTTTTGTGCAGTGTGTTGAATAGAGTATAATACAGGTATAAGCTATTTTAAAACTACCAGTAAACATGCAATTGTATCAGGCCTTGGCAATATGAATTCAGTGAAGTAAATGATATCAGTAAACTTTAAAATAAAATGCATTTGTATGAATTTGAAATAAATGCTGCACAACTGAAAGATGTTTTTGTTAATTAACCATTAATGTTCACTTATGGATGAAACATTATACAGCCATGTTTCAGTAGTGAGAATAAATGTATTGTAAGCTAATGTGTTTATATGCAGAATAGAATCAAATTACTATTTGACTGTGCATACAATAACAAAATTATTACTAGGATTCTTGAATTTAGTCTTTTCATAATATTCGCATTTGCAAAATTAATTTTACTGATGAAACAAATTAATGTCAATATGATACGTTTCTGTCCATTTTAACGAAGTACATAATAGTTGGGATCTAAAAGTTATACAGTGAAATATCGATTTTTGGATCAATTAAGATAACATATTTTATCTGTTACGCGTGACTGACTTTATTACTTTATGACCCCTAATAAAGTCAGCATAACGCAAGCAAGGAGGGTAACAATAGGTAGACTGTATATAAACCCCTGAATTGTAGTTGTTTCCCTTGAAAATTGATCAGATACTCGATAAGACCATGTCCGCCAAAGTTGGACATGACCTGCCGCAACTAACCAGCAACTTCTCTGTATTTATTAGAGGATTGACATTTTTGTCAAATTTGCTAAGAAGGGTATGGCCTGTCCCGACCGAGATTCGAATCAGGATCGCCGGGTTATAAGACTAAGGCGCACTATAATGACCAATGACTCTTTATTAATAGTCCGTTGGTAATTGCCGCAATAAATGTAACAGTTAGATAAGTATATGATCTGTATGAACGTAATATCAATTGAACGAGCTGCTATTCTCTGTAATTTGCATTAACTTCTGTAAATATTATCACCGTATCAAGATTATGCAAATGTAGTCTAGCTACCGAAATGATCGTCAATCAATGATAAAGAAGAGTTCAAGCTCCCAACGACTTAACATATTGACCTGAATCTGAAATATACATAAGACATGGATTCCTAGTGGAAAACACATCCTGGACACCTCCCTATCCAAAAATAACCTTCCCTCAACCTCAAACCATACCCAAACCACCTTACATAACATAAAGGACCGTACAAAAAATGAAGACAAAACACAAATCTTCCAGGACGGTCTGTTGCCAAGTTGAAGTATACACATAAACTAAAGACAGGACAGCAACAATCACGCAAGAGGTAAACAAGACAAGACCACTTAACACTGTCTACAACAATAATCTGATATCATTAAGTCCGAATTCCAGTCGAGCATAAAATGTAATCAAGTCTCCCAACAATACACGCACATGATTTAGAGATAAACACAAAACGCAAAAACACCATTGTTATTGCCTTCGGAGATGAATATACTAATCTGTCTAGAAATGGACTTGTTCTAGTTTAAATCCGACGTAAGCTTATAGCAATTGTGCTTTGTATTATACGACCGCACACTTCTGGTTCAGATTATCTGAAAATTAACATTTTCCTTGGGA
Source organism: Lutraria lutraria (assembly GCA_964023205.1). Taxonomy (NCBI): domain Eukaryota; kingdom Metazoa; phylum Mollusca; class Bivalvia; order Venerida; family Mactridae; genus Lutraria; species Lutraria lutraria. Next base: position 5,053,205 of record OZ026833.1, read on the forward strand.
AGCAATTATACTCTGAGACACTTTTATTTATATATTGTTTTATGGCCTATTCGACAGCTATGGTCATTTCAGAGAGGGGATATAAGACACAAGAGAACCCGCCATTTATATCTCTAGTCTTTTCGATTTTTTTCCTTGGTTCTTTATCGTGTCGGATGTAAAGTAGCGACACATGCCACGCCCCTTTCCCTGTGATTTTCTAGACACAGTACTTGGCTTGGTAGTTGGGAGGGGGACACTGAAGCAGCGAAATTCGAAAAGCAGAGCCGAGAATCGAACTCAATATCTTTCGTTTAGTAATCCATCGCGTTACCACTAGACCATCGATCGACTGTATTCTACTCTGAGACACGTTCTGACTGTCTGCGACAGAATTACAGAAGGTTTTACGTTGTTTATGGTATCGATGTAGCAATAGTCTTATTTTCCATTCCCTACAGATCTTTGTTAAGGATTGGTTATTAAATACTTCAACGCAGAAAAGAGATCGTCTTTAGTCGGTGTTATAAACACTAATTTTGAGTGGCAATATCCTGTGGTATCCATTATGGATCTAAAAAATCTGACGCAAGTCAATTTACGACTATTCACTAGGTTTACGATTTAAACCAAATATCCAATTCGCAAACAGCAGTTTGGGCTCGGTTATCACAAGAGAAAATAATTTGCTATGATTGTTCATAGTTTCAAATGTTGTAAAGTCATATCTCTGACAAACATTTCTACCAAGCTATGAATTCTATCATTCAGACAAATTATCTGCACAGAAATTGTCTACCCTTATCATTCTCTCAGTTGTGCAAGTTAGTGCCGCCTTTACATGTCAAATTCATAGGGTGTTGGCGAGAATCACACATGTAAGAACTCACGTAATTATTTCACAAAAAAAAATATTAACAAGAAGCCAATCACCATCACCATCAAGGAATGAAAGTGTAAGTGGACTGGCCAAATACTTCGGAGAGACCGGCAGAAGATAACCAGACATACACTGGATTGGAATTCACAAGGCCAAGGGGAAAAAAGAGGTAGATCGTCAACAACCTGGAGAACAACTCAAGATGATCAGCTCAAGTTCCTCCGCCTATTATAATGGACTCCAGTGAAATAATAAGGAAATAATGAAGACCCCTATATGCCCCGCAGTGGACACAGATAATTTAGTAAGTAAGATTTTTTTACCAAGTCAATGTATGTTCTTTTTTGCAGCCTACATAGAGAAACTCTTGCCGAAGTAGAACAGTTTCTCATTCACAGTGAAACACCAAAATTGTCAAAATCAAAACAGGAGAATTTATATAGGATATAATTAACAATTTCCTTATTCCGTTGAGAAATAAATGAAAATAAATGTCAGCTATTTCTGTAAGATTTGTCGACTTTTTGGTAGATATGTGAATAAGAGGAATTTTAAATTTGGTTATTTTGCCCGTCTGAATCGTATGTCATTGTGATTTAGTTTCCAAAGTCCAATTATTTTTTATCTTATTGACTATGCTCGGTTTATTTCGGCTTTCGATTATCCTTTTCTATTTGAGATTCAATTTATTTCTGTATTGCTATAAATGGAAACGTAGGTCATTATCTCATCACAATTTTTAATGTAAGCGTAAGGTTCCATTATATATTAACATTCTATGTACAGTAAACTCTTAAAAACCAGATTTCCTGATAATTCCATTTTTGTCGAAATTTATCAAAACTTCTTTGAAACCCGGAATTCTCGGAAAACCAGACTTTTGGCCCTGACCGGAAGGGGTCCGGATTTTAGGGGTTTTACTGGTTCATGTATATCAGATTCTAATGTCACTATATATATAGCCATTAAATTCACGAACTCTGTGTTAGGGTCTGTTAATATGTTTGTCCAGTAAACATTCCTAACGAATCTATAAGACGTTGCTGAATACGTGAATAAGAATAATACGTAAATACTAGACGAAAGCTGCAGGGTTTTAGTCGTTTTGTATTAAATTAATGTTTCTTTCCAACCAGACTCAATCAGAAACTGCCAATTTGTGAGAATTTTCTGTCAAATGGTCGCCAGTAATGAGCTCAATACAGACACTCGTAGACCATATAGTAACATCAGGACTGTTGGCAATTTGTAACAAAACCTCGTTAAACAGTTTCTCTATTTTCCTTAAAATTAGAAAATAAATTACCAACTTTCTGTACAGAATTCGAGTTCAGTCCGTCAAAAGAAAAGGCCAGCTCGCTCGAGTCTCATAAACAGATTTGTTCCAAAATTAGACAACTATATCACGTTTTAAAATCTAAATTGACACGAATATACTTAACCGATATTCAAAAGTATTCCTAACTTACAAAAAATATTGGAGGTAATATCAAGCGAAAGGTTACTAAGAAATTGAAGTCAAATGCCTCAACATAACCTTATAGATAAACTGCGGTGGTAATTCTTTTTATGGAAAGAAGGACAAGTAAAAAATAACGCTGTGAAACTTGACAATATTGATGACTGTGGTCTGTAAATGCTGTTAGCTTATGAGACAATAAGAATATAAATCGAAAGTATTATGTGTTTTACGGAAACGCCACAATAAAAATGTCCATCTTTCCATACGAACTTCTAAAACGACAAACACCAACACACACACACATTTATACGAGACGGCAATATATAACGAAGAATAAACCATAACAAATTTTACGCTATAAATATAGGTTGGAGTGCATTTTTGGGTGCTGTTCGTTAATAAGAAACTGTATTTTCATTTATTTTCGTGGGGCTGAATTTTCGTGGATGTTTACTAAAAAGGCTATTTCGTGGGGACATAAATTCGTGGATTTAGATTTTTGACAAGAAATGCCTTATCTCAGCATTTAAATTCGTGGGAATTAGATTTTGTTGATGAGCCAACCCACGAAATCCACGAAATTAAATCCCCAACAAAAATGAATGATTCAACAGTATTTAAACGTAGCGGTAGTGACTGAAGCTTTCTTGTTAGATAGAGCATCCATATTTGCATCATACAAGCCCTCGTATCTGTTTTAGTCCTTCGCATGCGCTGTGTGTACTAAGTCTCTCTCTTCGAGACTAAAAGTTAGAACGCCAGTTTTCTATTACGAGTAAGATAAGAAAGCCAAGCATTTAAAAATCCTTGTCATTGATTGGACAAGAAGGTGGGCCGAGCACTAAGTCTATTCAGATCTTTGTTTACAGTTTTAACTCAAAAGTCCAGTAAATAGTCATACTATAGAGACATTCTGCGAACTTCCAGGACAGCCCTCGTACATTATAGAACTGAATAAACAAGAAACACGATTAAGCAAACACGGCTTATCGGCAACTCCTCCAAGGTCAACAAATGAATTCATAATCTAATGGGTAAGACGACACTAAAAGTCACACATATTATACTCACCGTGTCAATAAAATATTATGTTATCATTTATTATAAGAACAGATCTCGCATTTAGCATAATTTCAGACGATATTTCAGTTATATACATCGGTTAGTTTTCATATACTGTATTCTAACCAGTACTAACCCTTCCACAAGACGCCAGCAAATCTTAAAGTTTTTATAAATTATGGAAGGGTATGACCTACTGCGACCGGGATTCTAACTCGGGTCGCATGGTTACATGTTCAGTGCTCTAACCACGTGATCTCGACCGCGGCCTCCGCCTTATTTACAAACATTCTGCACTTTTTTACGAATGCAGTTATAAAATGTTTGGCTACTTTTATGCATTTATGCAAATAAAGTAAAACATACCAGTAGACGAAACCGTAACAAGAGGCTTTGAGATTAAAAAAAACATCACATTTACATTCAGCTAAATATTCCTACCAGGTTGTACAGAGACATGTTTTCCGATGAATAACGGCAACAACATATTAAGCGACAACAGAAACCTCTCTATGCAAACTTAACAACAGATATTCCGATTTGTGGAATGGTACGCTGGGAAGCAATTTCTCACCCCTATCTTCAAACATTCAACAAATTAGGATAATGAAAACCAACTTATTAAATAAACAACAAGTAAACTTGGATAAAACAGCATCTCGGGAAATGGTGGTACTTTCTAAATGTGGAACATTACAACGATACCTACGCACAAAATGAACTTGTTTCAGAATTTCGAGATTTCCCCACTTTTAAAAAATAAATGCATTGAGCTGCACTTAAGGGTTGACCTCTTTACTAAATATTCGTTTTCACTGGAGCTAAAGGTAGCCAGGGTCATCTGTCGACTCTTCAGCTGTAGCGGTGGAGGAAGACTCATGGAGCACACTTTGGAAGAACCATCGACCTTACATAAGCTAGCTGGACAGCTTTCTAGCATGGGACATTTTGTACTGGGAAGGGTTTGAACTTACAGCGGCGAGGGACTTATGATTTCCAGTCACAGACTAGGCCCCTAGTTTTTGTTCAAACTTAACTTCATGAATTTTATTATATCAATCATTTCTCTGTTTTATTGTATTTAATTCTGAATGTGGTATTAAAAGAAGGTACAAAGATGGCCTAATAACTGTTTTCAATATTTCAACCTAACAAAAATCTCTTAATATGGAATAATTTTATGAAAATGATTTGAGTCTGTTATTGGGAAATTGACTTTTGACTCAGGTGAAAAAGGAGTTTTGAGACTTAATTTGTCCGCCAGGCCAAACCTATTTTATGCTGGCATGTTTAACATGTTCTTAGTAATAAGGAAACGAACGTAATATTTCTAGTCAAAGACATAATATTTCTAGCAAGAAAAAAACACTTGAATCCATTATTGAGTTTCTATTTTGTTCGTGCAACTGGGGCCAAGATCTCTGGACCATCACTTCTATACAGTACACTCGACGAAGGCGACACATGTACACAGGATGAAATTGTTCAATAAAAAATCAGTGAGATATATGATTGTCAAATGGCCTAGTTTACATTTACATTCTATAATATCTGTAAAAACAGAACAGAATTACACTAAAACTTATGGAACTATTCGCAATGCACAAAAAAAAAACGCAGACACGTCTGAGTAATCAATGAATTTAATCCGAAAACAAAACGCAGACATATTTCAGATGAATCCCTTTTGTTTACATTGTTGTAAATGAGACGGCGTTATGTCTACAAACATAAATAACTGGCCTGAAGTTAAAAGCTTAATGCCATAATGTTAATTTTTGTCTGAAATATGATGCTTTTGAATGAAGAATAAACCACAGATCATCATTCATACCCGTCACAGTGTTACAAATATAATAGATGATGTTATACCTGTGAGCATAGGCCACCATTGGAAAAGGCAAACAGTTACTGTAGTCCTTATTGACATTTGACCTTTAGTCTAAGGTCATGTTTTCACTGTATCAAGAGGGTGGATCGGTGTTCTAATGGTAACACGCTGGACTATTTATCGAACCGTCGTGGGTGATAATCTCGGCTCCATCTTCCGATATTTCAGGAACCGCATTCCAGCGTCCCGGTCCCAACTACCGATACAGAACCAGGAACAGCACACAATAACAAACAAACAACCTTTATCCACAGTTATTGTTCTTTTTTTCGTTGTTGTTCTTATCACTCTTGTATATATCTCTGTCAACGTGTCACAGAATCTTGTATAACAACAAATCAAGTCACAAATGGTACACATTTTACTTCAAAGGGAGATTCTTTCTTCTAGCATAAATATCATAATTTACGAGAAAATAGTTTATTTAACAAGAGAACTACTCCTTGAAGGAAGGTGTTCATTTCCAGTTATTTGGTTACAATGTCCAATCGTTTAAGTGCGGTAGTTGACTGTTATCGTAAAACATGTCAACAAATAGTCGTCTTCATGTCGTTCGCCTCGCTACGTAATCATTCAAGACATCGCGATGAAGGAGGTCGTCCATCTAAGCTTTCTCTGCATTACCGTAAATTTTCCGTACTAGTGATGTGTTTATTTGGCCACACTTCTTTTGTATACTGTCCTAAAAGTGTGAACCTTTGTAATATGTGATCTTTTGTTTGTATCGTGGTGATTGAGACACCTTGAGCTTGCTATGCGTCATAGTATGTGCATTCAGTCTATTATCTCCAGCAGCAGTAGCCACGAACAAATATCACTTGTTTAGCTCTGGAGAGGAGATCTTTGACTGTCATTGGCTTCATCAGTTCCTTCATCAAAATAAATTTCTCTTCGTGACAGGCGTCGCTGGTCACCTTCGACAAGCTTGTCTAAATCCTCATTATCAGGAATTCAACATTGTGTCTAATAGTGTGTAAATGTGGTGTGATGTGTGTTGCGTGTTTGTCACCTTCCGCTAGCTAGCGCTGGCGAAGAGTAAGCTGAGTGCATAGGTCTTCTCTGCCAGCACACGGTCTCTGTACACACAAGCCCTTTGCTGAACTACAGTGGACTCGGAAGTGGTCTGTCTCCAAACATGCGGTAACCCAGTCCCAACGATGTGTGGACAAGCCCTGATGCCAATGGACAGGCCCAAGCAATTGGTAAATAGTTCCACTGCCTTGTGGATACCTCGGGTAAAAAGCAAAGGGAGAAAACCAAGACAGACAACAACCTTGTGCTTCCAAGGGAGGTTTATCACCTATAGGCTCAGCGGCAAGGTAACGCAAGCATAAACTACAGGCGCTCTCTGACAAACCAAAGTATATAATACGCATCTACGTCATGTCTACACAATGTCAACAAATGAATTTAAGTACCTATGGAAACAAAAGGAAACTGGGTCACATGTTTAGAACATGTGTTGACAGAGATGTAATTTAGGGATAATGAACGACCACTCTTAGGTAGAGATTGATAAATTAAGTTAATATTTATTGTCACGAAAAACGTCACAGATTCACAAAACAAAACGTTTTTCTTACCACTCCTTGGGGAATCACCATGTCACCGCTAACGTGAAGCGTATCCTTCATGTGTGGTTTCTTTTGTATAATTAGATTTTCGGCAGATTAGCTCAATGATTAATCTTTAAATGATATGGTTAGAAAACTATTACCATTGTGGCGTATACCGAGCGTATTGTTATTGACGAAATTATATTGATGTGTTACTTAATATCTTCCTTGGGCCTACGGTGGACAGTTGATTAGCAACAAAAAATGTACGCAGCTTTTTCATACGATTGGATTGAAGCACGAGACAAAACGTACGCTTTTACCAACACCCGTTTGATAAACCATTGTCTACCAACGCCGGATCATTCAGAAATTAAATTGATTTAAGATTTTACCCTTTTCATTTTAAACGATATTTTGTTAGTTTTACCTTTGCGCTTGCTCGATGCTTGCAAATGGCTTATTCGAAATAAAGGGAAGTAACTTTACAGAATAGAATAAACGACGTTCCGACCGTCGGCGTAACATTTTACTTTGTTTTGATAACATACAAAGCCTGAAATGCCAGTATGATTAGACAAATTTCCTGTTTCCTTCAAAGAAGAGACCGTAGTCAGGATGTTTAATAGACTTTACATGTTGATCAGGGAAAGCCCGATAAATTATAGTAAAGTAAAATTTTGGGTGCTACAAGAGTGTCTGTCATCTAACCTAGTGTTCCAAATAATAAAGTAACATTACAGTTCTACAAGCGTGTCTTTAAAAGGGACAATTTGATACTAATAATTATGTTACACTTGAAAGTGTTGCTGTAGAATTAACGGACGCTCATAAGGACAAGAAAAACAGGAAGAAATGTATTGTTATTATGTAGCAATTAATTTGTTGTTCCTTTTGTATGATTGACGTATTTGCTGACTACATCGAGTCACGTGATGCTTCGAAGACCATTGGCATAGAATTATTTCAGTGGCTTCGGTTTCAGATTATAATTCTAAGTAAAGCAAAATCATAAAAAATATATTAACATTAACTTCAGATATAGCTGAATTCATTTTTCGCGCTGAAAAGAACTATTGCTTTAATTCGACTTAAAGAGGCCGTGAATTAACAGAAGGTGCTACATTTAACGGTTGGTGCGACATTTAACCGCGTTGCGACATTTAACGGTAGGTGCTTTATTTTACTGTTGGTGCGACATTTTACGGCGTTGCGACATTTAATTTACGGCGTTGCGACATATAACGGTAGGTGCTATTTTTTACTGTTGCTGTGACATTTTTCGGCGTTGCGACATTTAATGGTAGGTGCCATATCTTGCTGTTGGTGCGACATTTTACGGCGTTGCGACATTTAATTAACGGCGTTGCGACATTTAACGGTAGGTGCTATATATTACATCGTTGTGACATCTAACGGTGGGTGCTATATATTACATCGTTGTGACATCTAACGATAGGTGCCATATCTTACGGCGTTGTGACATTTAACGGTAGGTGTGCGATATTTTACGACGTTGCGACCATTAACGATGCTACAGACATTTAAACTGTTCTAGATTTAATGATAATATATCGACCAACTGCTTTACAATGTTATTGGTTTCATTTCGTTGGTCGTGTGTTCTCATAGCTTGATGAATGTTCAGCTATATGGTAGCGCTACTTTGTGTAAGGCTCAAATTAATAAACCTCTCCCTCTGAATGCCGATAATGGCGTCTTGTGTCATATTAGACTGAAATGATCTTGTTGCAAGCGTCGTAATGATTATACGAGAGAGTGATTTTTTTCTCTCTATCGTATCGCTTAGCTAGCAAACGAGCACTAGCAAGTTCACGCTTCTAGACAACCAACTTTCTATTGATTGCTTAATTTTAAGACGCCCTTCACAAGGAAAAGATTCAAAATCTGTTGCAGTTGTTTTCTACCATATTTCACGTTCGCTCGTCTCACCAAGTCCTGTTCTATCGGTGACAGGATCAGTTTTGCTGTCGGCTAAAGGCAATTTCTATTGCGTCTGACATCGCGGTCTGATTTGCTGCTTATTAATTTAACACTTTACAGCTGTCGAATATTTCGAGCTGTGCTGACTAAAAGAATTGACTGTGTCATTCTCTCTCCGTTACACAAGACGTACGTTGGAATTAAAGAGTGTGTGACTGGGAAAATTACTGCTATCGCTTGTTGACTGTCCTAGAATATCATATGATTATACGATATTCTTATTTGTGTCGTTATTTCATAGACTTGTGGAATGTACTCAGTCAGTGCATGATACACGTCTAATATAGAAGATTGGTTGTGGATTGTTTCTGTGGATGATACTAACAAATTAATGGCTAGGGAATTAGACATAATAGTATATTAAGTTTTCTACGACATGTTTAAGTGAAATGGTATTATAGTAAGGGTGATACAGGGAGGAATATATGAACTCTATCAGTGAAAATTGTTGACAGTTATAGGGAAAACTGCCTTATATAAATAAGCTATATAACATGGACTGATACTTAATTTACGCAGTAAAAATGCAGGATTTTATTATCAAGCTATGCGTGACATGCATGTGCATATCTTTGTGTTTGACAGAACAGAATATCAAGAGGATTCCGCTCGGTAAGTTCAAATCTATTTATTTCAAGACTGTTTAAGCAGATGTCTATGCTTAGAGATTTTAAATACTAATGTTTCTAATACTTGTATATGTAACTATTGACATTGGATTACGCGATATTACGATTAGTTCAAATTATTTTTGAGTGTCTGTCGATTTTGTTTAATTAGACATAGATCTGAACAATTTTGTTTACTATTTAAAAAAATATACGACTCGAAATAGCGGTTAAAATACAAAAATAATGTATGTAAATATTTAAACGCATTACGTGATATACATTATTGATTTGTTTCTGATATGTTCGTTTAGTATATATTTGTATTATTGTAATGTGATAAGTATTTAGTGGCGAAGGTTTTACATCACTGATCATTCCCTGGTGTATTTGAATAATGATGCAGTCATTTACAGAATATATTCTGCATCATACGATGTTCAAGACTGTGAAAATATCCATGTTGTGGAACAGACGACTACATTTTTCCTCGGGACATTACTTCGACAATTTATTGTCACTTATTTAGAAGTCTAATCAGGTTTTATTTTCGTAACAGAAACGATGTAGTAAAATTTACAGTGAATAAATAATTCAAGTATGCCGCATAGATTGTATTACCGAATTCAAATATAATTTTGGAAACAAACATTGCATGGTGTTTGTTAATTTTCCACAAAACATTAGCACAACTGTACAGTTCTTTTACATTTTACCAAAGTACAGTGGGTGCACATATATAAGTATAGTACAGTGGGTGCAGATATATAAGTATAGTACAGTGGGTGTATGTATATAACCATAACACTGTGGGTGTATGTATATAACCATAACACTGTGGGTGTATACATATTACCATAATACAGTGGGTGTATACATATTACCATAATACTGTGGGTGTATCCATATTACCATAATACTGTGGTTGTATGCATATCACCATAATACAGTGGGTGTATACATATTACCATAATACTGTGGGTGTATACATATTACCATAATACTGTGGTTGTATACATACTACCATAATACTGTGGGTGTATCCATATTACCATAATACTGTGGTTGTATGCATATCACCATAATACAGTGGGTGTATACATATTACCATAATACTGTGAATGTATACATATTACCATAATACTGTGGGTGTATACATATTACCATAATACAGTGGGTGTATACATATTACCATAATATAGTGGGTGTATACATATTACCACAATATAGTGGGTGTATACATATTACCATAATATAGTGGGTGTATACATATTACCATAATATAGTGGGTGTATACATATTACCACAATATAGTGGGTGTATACATATTACCATAATATAGTGGGTGTATACATATTACCATAATACAGTGGTTGTGTACATATTACCATGATACAGTGGGTGTATACATATTTCCATAATATAGTGGGTGTATACATATGACCATAATATAGTGGGTGTGTACATATTACCATAATACAGTGGTTGTATACATATTACCATAATACAGTGGTTGTATACATATTACCATGATACAGTGGTTGTATACATATTACCATAATCAGTGGTTGTATACATATTACCATGATACAGTGGGTGTATACATATTTCCATAATATAGTGGTTGTATACATATTACCATAATATAGTTGGTGTGTACATATTACCATAATACAGTGGGTGTATACATATTACCATGATACAGTGGTTGTATACATATTACCATAATACAGTGGTTGTATACATATTACCATAATACAGTGGGTGTATTCATATTACCATAATATAGTGGGTGTATACATATTACCATAATATAGTGGGTGTGTACATATTACCATAATATAGTGGGTGTGTACATATTACCATAATATAGTGGGTGTATACATATTACCATAATACAGTGGGTGTATACATATTACCATAATACTGTGGTTGTATGCATATCACCATAATACAGTGGTTGTATACATATTACCATAATACTGTAGGTGTATACATATTACCATAATACTGTGAATGTATACATATTACCATAATACTGTGGGTGTATACATATTACCATAATACAGTTGGTGTATACATATTACCATAATATAGTGGGTGTATACATATTACCATAAAACAGTGGGTGTATACATATTACCATAATATAGTGGGTGTATACATATTACCATAAAACAGTGGGTGTATACATATTACCATAATACAGTGGGTGTGTACATATTACCATAATACAGTGGGTGTATACATATTACCATAATACTGTGGGTGTATACATATTACCATAATACAGTGGATGTATACATATTACCATAATATAGTGGGTGTATACATACTACCAGAATACAGTGGGTGTATACATATTACCATAATACAGTGGGTGTATACATGTTGTAATGTCATGTTATGTCATGATGAAGCAGTTTTATCGACGTTACCGTGAATGAAATCCATTTTGTTCTCAAAACTCTACACGTGACACAAATAACTTCAATAATACAGAAACTCATTGTTCTGTTCACACATATTATCATTGGTAAAACTCACTGTTAGTTAGAATTGTGAACATATAGACAGAACTGGGTGAAACTAGAATGCCAGATTTCGCTGAAGCAAGAGATAATTAAAAGTCACGGCAAGTTGCTTAAGAACCAGGTACATACAAGACTCAAAGATGTTTTGTTTCATAGTAAAATGGCATTTTTTGGAAGGTGATTAATCACATTCATACGTAATCATCAGACAGAGACCGTCCCTGGACCTCATAACAGCTTGGTTGAAAGGAAAACTGCTGCACAATAAAATAGGTCTCAACTAAATAGTGTTAATATGCAGGTGTACCTGGAATATTTGCTCAATTAAATATGTTGGATCTAAATATATTTCACATCATTTGATTGTAACCACATGCAAAGAGTCGTGTATTTAAACAAGTGTATGTCGGTAAAATACATGATGTATTCAGATGCGTTGAGTTAAACGTTTTTAGCAAATGAAAGTTTTGCTGTTTTGCATATCTTGTTTCCGTAAAAATAGTTATACTTTCGGTTTTCGTTCGATGGGTAATAATTTCTCTATCGGCATAAGCATGCATTTGTAATCTACCATCGATGTATGTGTTTTGTGCCTATTTGACATTATCTTGACATTACAGGGTGAATTCTTGTCTAATCGCATTGATTTATATTTTACACAAAATGGCGACGTAAACATCAAGTTCACGTCGGGTAGCCTGCGAAGGTCGCATGATTAAACTGCACATGCGGACTTACGAATAATGATTCTAGTCGCTAAATATGAACGTAAAATACTCGTTGTGGGCTTAAAATAATAGTTAATTGTTCTTTTTATGCAATATTATTTAGAATAACATTATCACGTCTGAACCTCGTACAAATTCGTAATAACTAAAGGCCCTACGTTTTAATCACATAATTATCATTGTGCCAGGATCTTTTAGATTTTAGTGACCCTGATTGTGTATAATGCGGTGATGTACTGTTGTGTAAAAATCAGTAGTATTGGTATATATATTGGTAGATATTTACTGTTAGTGTTGTTCACTTGATTTTATATTACGAAGAATTCATCATGTAACTTTATTAATTGTCTTAATTCAATGTGCTGTTCACCTTTTCTGACAGTACTTTCAGTACTTTGATTTCAACAATAATTCAGTTATATACAGCGGTCGGTTCATCTTGCCAATTTACATGGACTGTAGTCTAATCGATACTAACTTACCCTTCCACAAGGAACCAGCAGTATTAACTTACCCTTCCACAAGGAACCAGCAGTACTAACTTACCCTTCCACAAGGAACCAGCAACTTCTCCACATCATGAGGACCTGTTTGTCATATTTCATAGAAGGGTATGGCCTGCCGAGACTAAACTCGGCGATATAAAGCTTATGTTCGAGTGTATACATTTCTCGTGTTACAGTCTGGTTTACCGACCATTCGAACAATATAAAATACATATACATGTAATATGAATATATAGGTTAAGAAAGAATATATCAAACAAAGTAAAACCCGCCCATTTCTTTAACATAAATCTGGAGTTATGCATAACAAATGAATCTAACATCTCACATAAACGTATTTTATACAAAGCAAAATTCATATTCATATCAACTAAGCCTTACTATAATAAAGCAATAACAGTACAACCTCTCCAGAGCGACCCACTCATGAACAACGATCTCCCTTCAGCAACAGTACAACCTCTCCAGATCGGCCATCTCTTGAGCAACAATCTCCCTTCAACGGTAGCATGATTCTCCACTGCACGATTTAACTATTAATTCCACCTCTCTAGTGCAACAATCTTTCAACAACAACCGTTGATGATAAGTTTGCTTCTCCCAAAAGGCGTTGCTTTAGAGAGGATGCAATATATAATATATTACCCCCATTATATCTTGTAGTCAGTAATTGTTATAAAAACACATTATAAAATCATTTCACATATAATGTAGAAAATTGCGGGTTTTTTTTATTTCCGTTAAAATGCGCTGCTTGTTCTTACAATTTTCTAACGGTGAAAACTGAATTATTCCGGCGGTAATTATTCCGGTTCCGGTAGTAAGCGGTGGCAAGGAAAGCGTATTATTTTTGTTTCCTAGGAAACCGTGCGTTTTTATTACAAAATCTTTCGTGGAACATGTATCTCACTATAAAGTAATTAAGTTCACGTAAATTTTCTTCTGACATTGTTTTCTCGGGGCAATTGTGCATTATGAGGCAATCTGTTGAAATACAATTACAGAGACCAAAATAATTGACTACGTAAAAGTTTGAAAATGTTCATTTCCCTTGTGGTATAATAACACTTGCATGTTTTTTGTCTTTAGAAGACAACAAATTCATTGAAGACACTTACCAAACATTGGAAGAAAATACGTCACGAATACCACTCAAAAGTCGCGCACGTGATCCAGGGGTCAGTACGCTGGTCTTGTGACCCGGCGATTCGGACTCGAATCTCGGTTAAGGCGCCGGTATATACGCTTCTATGAATATTTGACAAAATGTCGATTTTCTTCCTTGTGTTGAAAATTGCCGGCTCTTCTTAGGAAGGTAGGTTAGTATTGTTTAGAATACAGTCTAGGGAAAATGGCTAGAGGCACCGTGAGTCGTTATATAACTGTACTATCGTTGAAAAAACGGCGTTAAAGCGACTGAAACAAACATAATATATAAAACATAAGCATATATAATACACTGTACATGTATATAATTATGTATCTACTGAGAGGCCATTTGAAACGTTATTGTATCATTGAAAAGCTGAAGTACAAATGAAATTATTGGTGTTATTTAACATACACCATTGGAGAATCAAGCTTAAATCAAATTACTGAATCGATTTTAGAACAATTTGATATAGATAGCCATCTGATAAAACAGTATCATACATTGTATTCTACTGGCATATATTTGGTTAAGATAGTAATAATATAACTAATATATCACTGACTTCATTACAGAAAAAAGTGAAACTCTTTTAAGAAATATTCGCAAGAGGAATTGAATAAGGAATTTCTTTGAGTATTTGATTTCTCGCCGAAAACCGTAAACAACGAGATTTCTTCACCGATCCATATAAACACCTCCCCAGCTGATTGATCTAACGTGGGCTTATATCTACCAGCACGAGTTGTGGCGCATTAATCTTGTTATAATGGCAATAGGAGACAGAATTATTTACGTCGTTTCTTTTAGACCCGTTTCTTTGAAATCGGCGTGATTGCAAATCGGACATGATTTATTCATACCTAGGAATTGACAATTCGTGTTGGATTACACGAAATAACTTTTTTTGTGTCTATGTACTTAATTCTGGACCCGAGGTTATAAAACTTGAGATCGGACTCCGAGCTCAAATCTCATATCTTGACTTTTAATGTTTCTAACTTGAATATGATCAGACTACCTACAAAAATACTATGGCCAAAGTAGTCTGAAAGCATAATTGACATGAATATGTATTAAGGCATTAATCAGTTCTAACTTTTCAACCATAGTACCATGAGAATGGAATTGAGGTCCGAGATTTGAGACTGTTCTCAAGTTTTATAACCTCGTGGCCTAATATGAGGCTGGTGAGACTATGTACGCATATTACACAGAATATATGAATATAATACCATTGTTTACGTAAATGAATTCCGAGAAATATGCATGAGTAAAAAAATGAATACATTTGCCTCCGAATATACGAACAAAGATATACTGATATATTTAGACGAGACATTTATGGATATTACATTAATTTTGCAGGAAATATCAATCAGCCTGTTCACGGTAGATAATTTTGCAACATAAGTAAAATATGTACAATAACTTTCAAATAAACACTACTAGTCGATCTTTAGACTTTGCATTCCAAAATTTAATTGATGACATGGTCAATGATCCAATGAAAGTTATGATTGCCAATTCTGAGATAGTATGATATCCGCACATGTTTTCATACAAACAAACGACTTTAGTTTGTCTTTGACACGAACGTAAAATATACATGCATTGTTACGGTGCTAACATTTCCCTATAACTTGTACTTGAATTAGTTCACATATACCTCAATTATCTCTTAAAGTCGCTGTAAGTTTTGGGGAAATCTTTAAACAGAGAAGAGAAAACTAACTAATGGTAAGTACATTATTGATCAACATGTATTTTCAGCGATGCAATTTTGTCCGACTAATAAAACTTCTTGTAACATTTGGTTGCGGGCCGTTTTAAAGTGGTACACAGTAACCTCACAGTATATGTATAAAGTTGTTCTAAACCGTTTTAAGACAGTATAAATACCATCATGGTATACTAGTATGAAAACTGTTACTCAAAACCGTTTTAAGACAGTATAAATACCATCACGGTATTCTAGTATGTAAAGATTTACTCAAAACCGTTTTAAGACAGTATAGATACCCTCACGGTATTCTAGTTTGTAAAGAGTTACCCAAAACGGGATTAAGACAGTATAGATACCCTCACGGTATTCTAGTTTGTAAAGAGTTACTCAAAACCGTTTTAAGACAGTATAGATACCCTCACGGTATTCTAGTTTGTAAAGAGTTACTGAAAACCGTTTTAAGACAGTATAAATACCATCACGGTATTCTAGTATGTAAAGAGTTAATCAAAACCGTTTCAAGACAGTATAAATACCATCACGGTATTCTAGTATGTAAAGAGTTACTCAAAACCGTTTCAAGACAGTATAAATACCATCACGGTATTCTAGTATGTAAAGAGTTACTCAAAACCGTTTCAAGACAGTATAAATACCCTCATTGTATTCTAGTATATGAAGAGATACTCAAAACCGTTTTAAGACAGTATAAATACCCTCACGGTATTCTAGTATGTACAGAGATACTCCAAACCGTTTTAAGACAGCTTTAATACACTCATGGTATGATGAAGTGACGTTTTTTAGAAACAAGTTCAGCTTCCCATAGCAGTCATTAGCTTTGCGCGCATGAATTTTGATGCGGCACAAATTATTACGTTTTCTACATCCATCATCCAAGTGTTAAACAGGTTCCTGTTCCATGTTGCTGTGTAAGTCTATATATCTGTAAGTTCGGTTTCCATGGGTACTTTTAGTACTTTGATTATTAAGACAGTATAAATACCCACTATACTAGTATGTGTAAAGTTGCTCTTGAAGTTTTTAAGACAGTAATATTACCCATTTTCTATATAATTATATAACTTCTTGTGTACAATCAATTTTTAAATTGTAGATAATTTGAGTTCATTCCGTTGTTGATTTGATAGATTGTTATTATCGCTTAAGGCGTCTTATGGTAATGAGTTTATTTCAGTTAGTGAATGTACATGTACTCACTAGCACGCATTAATCTGCCTGCTTTAAACTATCTCATATTGCAAAACCTTGTATGGCTGCACGAAACATTCATCATCGATATGCCATTCTTGACATTTCGATTGGATTTCTTAAAACAAGAACCAGTTAAGTGAAATTGTTATACCAATTTTATGGTAATTCATCTATGCCTTATAACCTACACATTTTTACTTGTTCTTAAAGACGTTTTCGGTAGTTCGCAACATTTTTCAAATAGACATATAGGAAAAATTAAAACTGATCAATGAATTTTTTCAAACTTTGCATAATCGTAGTATAGGATAACAGAAACATTTTAAGCGAAAAAAAATGGGGATCACTGACCTCGTTTTTGAGTTATCTGCCCTTGAATTTGATAACAGATAATCAGATAACTCAAAAACGAGACCAGTTTCTGTTATCATATGCTACGATTATGAAAAGTTTAGAAACAAATTCATAGATCAGTTTTGATTTTTCCTGTATGTCTATGTGAAAAATGTAGCGAACTAACGAAAACGTCTTTAAATGACAACTTGACCTACATAAAGTTCATGAACATGCTGATCTGACAGACTTTCCATGAAACTCGTAAAATGACCATTAGTAAGTGATTGAAACTGAGCCCGTATCATTGTCGAGTGTTACACGAAGGTTGATCATTAACAACAAGACAGAGATGCTTTACAGAGATAATGTTGTTCTGTTGTGTAGTTCTCTAAGATAATTGAAGATGTTAGCTGAGGCATTTCTCATCTAGATAATTCATTATTTGTTGATGAATTGGGTCATTATTCACACAAAAGGGAACCATGCTTTTTTGATCTTGGGTTAATTAAAAGAAATCTTGATAATCATCAACAAACCATTTTTACAATGTTCTTTCAAACATCATAGGCTTTTGTTTTAGCAGTCTCATTAAGTATGCGTCTCACGCCATGTATAGACTATCGGACTCAAACTGTGGATTAACAAATTCTAGAACGAACTTGCATTTGTTCTCGCTTTACAAGTATCGATGTAACTTGATGTATATATTACACGCTACGTTTGATGTGCGTTCTTGATGGTGTTGATGTAGTTGTTGTTTGATGACAGTGGTGGTAGTGTTTGTTTTGTTGTTTATGCTGTTGTTTGTGGTGGTGGTGGTGATGTTGTTGTTATTTATGGTGGTGGTAGTGGTAGTGTTTGTTTTGTTGTTTATGTTGTTATTTGTGGCGATGTTATTGTTGTTATTTGCGGTGGTGGTGGTGGTAGTGTTTGTATTGTTGTTTATGCTGTTGTTTGTGGCGATGTTATTGGTGTTGTTGTTATTTGTGGTGGTGATGGTAGTGTTGTTGTTTATGTTGTTATTTGTGGCGGTGTTGTTTGTGTTGTTGTTTATGTTGTTATTTGTGGCGGTGTTATTGTTGTTATTTGTGGTGGTGGTGGTAGTGTTTGTATTGTTCATGGTGTTGTTTGTGGCGATGTTATTGTTGTTGTTGTTATTTGTGGTGGTGATGGTAGTGTTGTTGTTCTGTTGTTATTTGTGGCGGTGTTGTTGTTGTTATTTGTGGTGGTGGTGGTAGTGTTGTTGTCTGTTAGTTTTGTTGTTGTATTTGCTTCTGTCGCGGCTGTTTCTTTGTTGTTGTTTTGTTGTTGTTTGGGTCATATAGTTCATGTATCGGTTTGTTCCATTAGAACTGATTTATCTCATAAACAAGTTGTCGGTAGATACATGTCTGTGACCCAGATATTAGTTTTTTGCTTTTATTCTTAAACTAATGATTCAAAGCACTGAGAGTACAGTCCGGAACGAAGTTTACATGTGTTAGATAAAACCAGCCTTAAAAAAGGCTTGTCCCTGTTCATGAATAGTTCATGAATTTATTCATGACCTACAAATTGGACATGAAGTCCACTAACAAATGTCCATGAACTAATTTATGATCCTTAGGCAGTCTTTATTAAAAATGTGTTTTTCAATAGGCTTATGAATTATTGATGATTTATTTTGATGAACCTTTGATGAACTTTGATTTACAATTCATTAAACTTCCTGAACGGACCATGAACTTATGATGTTCATGAGCAGTTCGTTAAGTTTCATGAATTATTCACGGACTTCAGTTGATGAACAGTTCATGAAATTTAGGTTCATGAACTGTAGATGAGTTATATTGATGAAAATTTGATGAACCTTGATGAACAATTCATGAAACTTCATAAACTGTACATGAACATCATCAATTCATGAACAAATTCTCAACAGGGATGTTATCTTAATCATGAATTAGAATTTGAGGGTCAAGTATATAGTCTTGACAAAATGTACATCTTTAAGCCAATTAACCACAATCATCAAGGAAAAGCTACACTCTTAAAGACATGACATACAGTAAGAAATGACTAGCTGAAAACCCAAACAAATTCAGTACCTCAGCTCTTTGATATGTATACACACATTGAACTGTAGAACCCGTCTGTACTGAACTTCTGACTCTGTGTCATTATGTAAACTCTCTACACTGAGAGACAATATTGTATTGTAGTTCTGCTATATCCCCGACATTTATCAAAACTGCAAAGTCTGCAGTGTATACTTATACAACAAGTGGTACTATTTTTAAACGCGGATGAGAGGCGTCACTGTTTTGTCGCTACAAAAAGTGGTGTATACCTGTACGAACTCCGTTCATAAAACTATCGTACAACTAAATATTAGTGCATTTGGTGTTATTTCTCCATTTTTGTTTTGAATCTCCCCCTTCGTACAATTCTATTTTTTAGGAAGTGTAATTACATTACATGGCATGCAATTTTGGACTAAATTAATTATCTCTCATCGAGTCAAATTAATTTCATTAGTTCTCTTGTTGGCAGAAACTTTCATGCGTCTCGATAAATGATTAATTTTAGAAAAAAAAGATGATGACAAGTAAATTTTTATCGTGGCATTCACGTCATTTTTGTATTTAGATTGATGATTTTCTTGATATTCAACAGAACTGCACATTAAATTTCTCGTCCCATGAATTGAATAGAACACCATACGTTTAATGAACTATGTCACTGCACATGGAATAGCTACCGACAAATCAATATATCCATGCAGACAAAACGTGCGTTTATGCTGGTTCATTTGTGTAAATAACCACATTTAAAGTATTATTAATTGAGAGGCCCTGGCAAGATTAAATCTATCTATTCAACATTTAACATCAGTTATTAGACATAAACATATGGGAGTATATTCATTTTCAATGTTGATACAAAATCCGCATCAATATGTTACTAGTGTAATACACCAATATGTAATTGGTGTTATAACAACAATATCACTGTAATATGTAATTAGTGTTATAACAACAATATCACAGTAATATATAATTAGTGTTATAACAACAATATCACAGTAATATGTAATTAGTGTTATAGCAACAATATCACGGTAATATGTAATTAGTGTTATAACAACAATATCACAGTAATATGTAATTAGTGTTATAACAACAATATCACAGTAATATATAATTAGTGTTATAGCAACAATATCACGGTAATATGTAATTAGTGTTATAACAACAATATCACAGTAATATGTAATTAGTGTTATAACAACAATATCACCGTAATATCTAATTAGTGTTATAACAACAATATCACAGTAATATATAATTAGTGTTATAACAACAATATCACAGTAATATGTAATTAGTGTTATAACAACAATATCACAGTAATATGTAATTAGTGTTATAGCAACAATATCACGGTAATATGTAATTAGTGTTATAACAACAATATCACAGTAATATGTAATTAGTGTTATAACAACAATATCACAGTAATATATAATTAGTGTTATAGCAACAATATCACGGTAATATGTAATTAGTGTTATAACAACAATATCACAGTAATATGTAATTAGTGTTATAACAACAATATCACAGTAATATGTAATTAGTGTTATAACAACAATATCACAGTAATATGTAATTAGTGTTATAACAACAATATCACTGTAATATGTAATTAGTGTTATAACAACAATATCACAGTAATATGTAATTAGTGTTATAACAACAATATCACAGTAATATATAATTAGTGTTATAGCAACAATATCACAGTAATATGTAATTAGTGTTATAGCCACAATATCACAGTAATATGTAATTAGCGTTATAACAACAATATCACGGTAATATGTAATTAGCGTTATAACAACAATATCACGGTAATATGTAATTAGTGTTATAACAACAATATCACAGTAATATGTAATTAGTGTTATAACAACAATATCACAGTAATATATAATTAGTGTTATAGCAACAATATCACGGTAATATGTAATTAGTGTTATAACAACAATATCACAGTAATATGTAATTAGTGTTATAACAACAATATCACAGTAATATGTAATTAGTGTTATAACAACAATATCACAGTAATATGTAATTAGTGTTATAACAACAATATCACAGTAATATGTAATTAGTGTTATAACAACAATATCACAGTAATATGTAATTAGTGTTATAACAACAATATCACAGTAATATATTATTAGTGTTATAGCAACAATATCACAGTAATATGTAATTAGTGTTATAACAACAATATCACGGTAATATGTAATTAGTGTTATAACAACAATATCACGGTAATATGTAATTAGTGTTATAACAACAATATCACGGTAATATGTAATTAGTGTTATAACAACAATATCACGGTAATATGTAATTAGTGTTATAACAACAATATCACGGTAATATGTAATTAGTGTTATAACAACAATATCACGGTAATATGTAATTAGTGATTTAACAACACTATCACGGTAATATGTAATTAGTGTTATATCAACAATATCACGGTAATATGTAATTAGTGTTATAACAACACTATCATGGTAATATGTAATTAGTGTTATAACAACAATATCACGGTAATATGTAATTAGTGTTATAACAACAATATCACGGTAATATGTAATTAGTGTTATAACAACAATATCACGGTAATATGTAATAAGTGTTATAACAACACTATCGCGGTAATATTTAATAAGTGTTATAACAACAATATCACGGTAATATGTATTTAGTGATTTAACAACACTATCACGGTAATATGTAATTAGTGTTATAACAACACTATCACGGTAATATATAATAAGTGTTATAACAACAATATCACGGTAATATGTAATTAGTGTTATAACAACAATATCACTGTTATACATTTATATTTCTTATTTTGTTTCGCCAACCACAAAGTTCCTGTAATATGTATTGCTTACGTATACCAAACATTCATGCTTTATTAAACATTTTACAGACAGAACGTATTTATTGGTGAAACCAACTCCATTCTAGAGAGAAATGGTTCATGTTTCATTAAATCCTTTGCTCGCAGACTACTGACAGTCATTTATTTTGTTCTATTACGTATAGTTGACATCAATGGGTTAAACGAATTTAGACAGACAGAGAAAATTATAAGACATATTGTTGCGTATAAAACAAGAAAGGCGATAAACAATACATTCATTTGAATAATTGATCTTTCTGTCTCTCCGATACGAAATGAGCTTATAATTTCTGTAGATAACACAAAATGGTGCTGTAGAATTGTCATGAAGAATTGCATTACATCACTTAAATGAATATTTTACAAATTCAACTACGAGTATTGCAGCACAGGGACCTCTTGTGTATGTAAAACATTTATTCCACGTCAAGTTGTTGATATGTATAGATTACACAGGGTGAATTACATTTGTATCGGAGTAAATAGATATTCTGCTACTGTTATCCAAAACAAGCTGATTCCATTAAACGATGTCATCTCTAAAAAGCCAAACCATGTATGACGCATTTTAGGTGGAAAGACTGATGAATTATCTTGAAGTTCTCATTACTGATATAAACTGGGAAAATACAATCGAAATTCATACTTCAAGCAGTATAATAGGCAACCTCTGTGATCGAATGGTTTGTCACTCGACGATATACCCCAGAGAAAAAATATCAAATATTTAATTTTGGAGAGAGTTAATCGTTTTATTTGCTCGATGATATCAACCGTTTATTAAGTGATAAAAAATGAAAATATTGTTAAATCATTTGTATACTTCTAGTTTTGAACTGACAAATCAACGCAATTTTAGCTTTTGTTGAAATAAACAGCACATTGGTCCTGAGACAAAACCTATTTCCTTATTATAAAGTGGTACCAATCCATTACACACAGTTAATGAAGTTTAATAATTCATAGTAAGTACAGTTCTTCCCTAAATTTTCCCTGAGGAAACTAAGTCGATTTCATCTGATAAATAGCCTTCAAGACTTGGCGAAGGAATTCATCGAACGGTACACGAGGCTGGAAAAGTCGCAGTAAATAACACTGAACAGAAAGCTGCAGACAACGTGGTCATTAATTACCATGGAACGATAATCTTGTCAAGAATCTATAGCCAGTGAGCTTCATATATTCTGAGTCTAGGACATAGAACATTTTGAAGCGTCCATATAAACTACATTAAGTTAGTTTATCAATATCTTTCAGTACGGTGATAGAACAATCAATAACATGTGCAAAGAAGTGTATATTTCCCACTTTTTTGGAATGGATAACTCGCATTGTTCAAGTTAAAACACCTTTGGTTTGGCGTTAGTTTGTTTGAGTTATTTTGGCCAAATTTTACATTTAAAAAATCTTTACCGAAATGGAAACTGAACTATAGTTCATCTTTCCCTAGCCATCACTCACTCAGCGCGCATGAATTTTGATGCGGGCCAAAGTACTACGTTTTTCTACATCCGCTATGCAATTGTTAAACTAGTTCCCGTTCCATGTAGCAGTGCACGTCTATGTAATTTCAGTTTCCATTTTAATACTTTGATTTAATAAGCTTCGGTATGTTTTGGATACCAGAACATCTCATTTGCCACAAATACGAACTGATTTGAAATATTTATTTAGGAATGTCTGTAACCACAGTTGTTACATCATGTGGGACACAGCGTAGAAGCCAGACTTTTGGTAATATTATTTGGTAATTTAACAACAATCTCGCAAAGCATAAATGAGAAACACACAAGCAGAATTTAAAAGATGTTTCTTGTAAACCACCCAGTCTAACATAATTCACGGTCACGTGGGATCATTTTATCTTTTCCTTTGACGGTGTGTAATGCGGTTCAGGATTTTTTTCATGAGAATTCCCCTCATATTTAAACAGAGATACGTCGACCTTTATGAGAGAGTTAGCCGTGATTTTATCACGCTCTAATCAATAGGGAAAGCAGCTATAGCAGAGATCATACTATTGACTGAACATAACGCTTTTATCTCGCCTCGTAGGAGCGATATGTGCTTTTCCAATTAACATGATAGACATCAGATGTAAATATACAATGCATTTCATGGCCATTGTGTGCAGACATACTGATACTACGGGATGTTACAATGATATACGAAGTCGCAGCAGGGATGTAATATAAGAGTCGCCAGACCATGAATTACACACTCTGGTAACAAATATGGAATTAAAACGATGCAAGCGCTGTCGCACGACAATGTACTTAATTAAGATAATAGTTTTACACAATGTTTTTTTTTCGAGATAGATATCGCACCGTCAGCCAAGGTTATTTGGAGACCTTGTTATCTAAAGGAAGACCACAGTCCTATAACTGGGTAAAACTACCCGACCTCCCGTAATATAGCTGGACAGTTTGCTATCGTGTTTTTTTTCAAGACTGGAGTGAGTTTATATTAGTCAAAGTGTTTTCTTTTTGTACGACGGTCAATGACGTGAGTTATTTCCCTTAAAACATCCCGTCAGTGTACCGCTCCAGATAACCAAGAGTACCGTTAAAGCTGAAAAACGCCAAATGAACCTGAACTGTTGGTGTAGTGGGAAGTTAAACACAAGTGAAAAAAGATAACAAATGACTTTATACTCACAAGAAACAGATCATTTCGCGAAAAAAATATAGTGATACACTGACATTTTGTCAAGATTTTTTTATTAATTTAACCAGATATTAAATGTTCAGAATATCAGAAGGTAATGAATATGGTTATTAATTTTAATTTATGTCTTGCTGTGTAAGAGATGAAGTGACAGATCCTCAATCAGTCATGCTAATTGATTGTCAAGTGTTTTGCACTTTAATGCATCATCATAATTTGTGATACACGTTTTTTAAATTGAGGAAGTGATAGTGGATTAAGTTTAATCACTGCCATGGGTTCAATGACTCTGATAGAATCTTTTTTTTAACCAATGTATGACGTCGCACCAAACAGCCAAGGTCATTTGGTTTGGTGACTTTCCAGTTTTAACACTGGAGGAACACCACAGACATACAACTGGAGAGAACAATTGCCCTTCTGTGGGAGAGGGAGGGGATGTTGGTGAAAGCACGATGTTTTGCCTTTATTCGACGATATTAATAGAAAATACGAGTGCGTCTGTTTTCATAGAAAAAAGTGACGACTTTAAACTGCTAAATACAAGTAAATGTGTAATACCTTTACAATCATATTAGTTATGCTCTGTTCTGTATTGTACTGCTCTGTACTGTCTGTTCTGTTCTTCTCTGCTCTTAATAACAAAGAATGTTTGGATTTATTTATTATTAGCAATACTGTAAATTCTGATACTGCTAACAATTTTGCTAATACATAACTGTTGCTGACAATCTGTCGGATATATAAGAAAGAAAACAATAATCATGTTCGCCAGTCTTGTCAAGCGAATCTGCATTTAGTATTCCAAGAACTAAAGAAACTTTAACTACGTTTGTAATTGCAGCTGAACTTTTGAGAATATTTAAAGTATCGAAGACATGCCTTGGAGTTAGTGAATTGTGAACGGCCTGCACATAAATCCAGGGAATGTAGCCATATTCATTGCTGTTCGCAATAATCTATAACCGACTAGAATTCCAACATATTTCCAATAAAGATAATGATATACATTACGATTACTGAACTCTTAAGCATTTAGGCCAAGGTCACTAAAATAGAAATTGAAAGACCCTAACAATTGTAAACATTCAGATTTTACCACTTTTCATCATCTGTTTGTTGAGCAACGCCTTATAAAAAATCACCAATTGTGTAAAACTCGTTTAAATCAGATTAAATAGTTTAGTTGACTTAAAACTGATTAAATTAGATAAAACATGGTTTAATAGAGTAAAAAGGGAATAAATCATATAAAAATGGTTTGAGTTAACAAATTTGAATCAGATAAAAATAGTTCAATTGAGTTATAAGCTGTTTACGTATAACCATTTGAGATATCGAGGATTTACTTGGCTAGAAAATTAACTATATTATGTTTTACCCGAATTCTGATTGTTTTTCTTCAATATTCACGTGACACATTGTACTGTAGTATTGTGCGTGAGTACTTGAATCTCAGATACATACATATACACTAGGCCAAACTTATAATTGTGCATTTCTATAAATTCCAATATCTCCGGAATTATTAGAGCAAGATCCTTGAACTTTTCAGGAATGATAGACGAATGATGTACGAACCATGTGCACTTTAATTCATTGATCTCAAATGTCATTATCATGAATAACATAAAAAATCAAAAAAAAATCACATTGTTTCTTCATTTTATCACACCGAATGCTTGTTAGTGCACTACACAGTTAGTATATCGGGTATGATCCCCATTAGCCCGTATTACAGATTGACGTCTTGTCCTCATTGACAAGACATAGTTGTTGAAGAAATGTTGCCGAATGTTGTTCCTACGAACGTCCATTCTTCTAGCAACCTGAAGTGTTAAATATCGATTTATTATTGACAAACTTATTGCGGATTTATTACACTGCAGTAGTTTGAATGCATACAAATAAGGCAAAAACAGGGTAACAAGAGTGATATTGACAGAGGTATGGCAAGAAAAATACTCATTATATTGAAACAATAATAAATATTAATTAATCTATTCTACATGCAATAAAGTCCGTTCCAAAATAATACAGAAAATATATTGTCGAAAATCTCCGTGAAAGATAGACGAATAAACGAGAGTATGTCGGAAAAGATATTTGCCAAAATAATATTTTCTCTTTTTTGCATTAACAAACAATTATATATATAGATAATGTGTAAAATTTAATACATTCAGATTAACCGTTTGCAAGGAATTGTGAAAAATGTAGACCTACCTCTAGTTTTGACACACCCGCCGGAATAAGTCCGACGGCTATATCTCTGTCGGTGATTTCTAATCTTTTTCAGGTCAACATATGTCTGAACTACACATGTATCATTTTTACTTTTTTCAATTTACGCCTGCACGTTTTCCACGTGCACTTTTGTTGTTTACTTATTGGCCGCAGTAGCGGACGGAATTATCGCGTTTTTTTTAAAAATCATTATTGGATTTTATGGACACCATGTACAAGCACATATTTCTAAAATTTGGTGTAATTTCATTTACAAATAAAGAAATGGTATCATTTTTTTCAACTGCAAAGTAATAAGTTTGGCCTAGTGCATATGAAGCGTGGTGAATAAATTTGTTTGCGTGCTCACAATCAATTTGTAGATATATGTATCATTGACAAAATTAATACGATTTAGGTCAATTGCGCGGATTATCAAATATGACAATTTACCTAATACATGTATTTATTATATCTCGTACATGTTATAAGACTAAGTATAGAATAATGTATATTCACATGCTCTATTTACTGGGCATTGTAATATATTTGTACTAATTACAAACTTATTTAATATACATCTCTATGTACAACATATTGTAATATACATGTTCTATGTACTAAAATTGTTATATACATGTTCTATGTACATGATATTGTAATATACATGTTCTATGTACAACATATTGTAATATACATGTTCTATATACATAATATTGTAATATACATGTTCTATGTACAACATATTGTAATATACATGTTCTATATACATAATATTGTAATATACATGTTCTATCTACAACACATTGTAATTAACATGTTCTATCTACAAACTATTGTAATATAATAAATATTGTAATATACATGTTCTATGTACATAATATTGTAATATACATGTTCTATATACATAGTATTGTAATATACATGTTCTATCTACAACATATTGTAATTAACATGTTCTATCTACAAACTATTGTAATATAATAAATATTGTAATATACATTTCATGTAACAAATATAATGTACATGATAGTGTAATACACATGCTCGCATTTCTAACGATGAATACTGAATATTGTCATATAGACATGTGCTAAATTCCGACGACACATACAATACAAATATTACCTATACATCAAAGGGAGACAATTTGGTATAAACTAAAATATTCTTCTTGCTAGAAGACAAGACATTCACGTTGGCAGTAAATTGATGCATTATTGTGTTCCGTTTTCACATCGAGCCTATTTGTATTGAGAGTACGTAAGCATTATTTTTGTTGAGGACAATCAACTGTCTGCTAGTGCCATACTCCGTGAGAATAATCAGCAAACATAAGGTAGAACATTAAACTTGGTGAGATAGATGGAGAGGGCTGGTGAATGTTACGGACAGTTGGTGAGGGTGAAGGTTGATGTAATTTAATGATATATAATTAATTGATACCTGTACAACATCGTGATGATATCTTGTGCAATGTTTGCTATTAAGATGTGATTTTTCGTATCAAGTCACGGAGTCTATTAGGGCGGATATGTGGTCTAGTGGAAAAGCGCTGGACTACTAGCGTTGGTTCGAATCTCGGCCCCAGTTCCCTATATTTCAGGAACACTTTTCAATGTTCCCATCCAACTACCGAGTCCAGTACTGTGTCTAGAAAACTTAATAAACAGGTGAGGCGTGTATGGATGCTTAACACCGGGCACGATTAAGAATCAGGAAAAAACTATTTGAAATAAGAACAGGGATACAAATGCTCGTTTCTCTGGTAACTTCTCTCCCCCCCCCCCCCCCCCTTCCTCTCTCTCTCTCTTTATGGTGGCCCTGAAATGACCATAGGTCTAACTCCCATCAAAACAAAAACGAAGATAATTGAAAAAAAATCTTGTTTTTAAATTGAACAAGTTTTCTAAGGTTTCTTAAAGGCATGATGAAGCCCCTATCTATATAATTATACTGTTTTATTGATTTCTGGTAAACTGCATCTTTAAAAGTAAATTGGATTTTGAACATTCTTGATTTTACTGCGCTGCACGTTTTATTGTATAGGAAAGCTTTGAATTTTGAACTTGAAGGCTAAGAGCTTCTTCTCATGTAAAGGAGATATTATGTGGGATTTTATTTCCGTATTTAGATAAGAAAGTGTTTTCTGATGTATGATGCTATTATACATCAAATTGTTAACAATAGTAAAATTTACTCTTCGTGTATATTTTCCTCGTATTTGAGAATATTCCAAATTATGTATATAATAATTATATTTGTATTATTTCTAACGTGTTTAAGTTCTGTTAGTTATTAGACTTTCTGTTGGTCGCTAATTCAATAATCTCTTGTTTCGAATACAGTCGCACCTGTGTTGGCGACCACCTTCCAATAAAGGCCACCCTGTGAATAAAGGTCATTAAAAAACTGCCATTGATTATTAAGAACCGAATGGCCTCCGAATAAAGGCCACCCTGTGAATAAAGGTCATTAAAAACTGCCATTGATTATTAAGAACCGAATGGCCTCCGAATAAAGGCCACCCTGTGAATAAAGGTCATTAAAAACTGCCATTGATTATTAAGAACCGAATGGCCTCCGAATAAAGGCCACCCTGTGAATAAAGGTCATTAAAAAACTGCCATTGATTATTAAGAACCGAATGGCCTCCGAATAAAGGCCACCCTGTGAATAAAGGTCATTAAAAACTGCCATTGATTATTAAGAACCGAATGGCCTCCGAATAAAGGCCACCCTGTGAATAAAGGTCATTAAAAAACTGCCATTGATTATTAAGAACCGAATGGCCTCCGAATAAAGGCCACCCTGTGAATAAAGGTCATTAAAAACTGCCATTGATTATTAAGAACCGAATGGCCTCCGAATAAAGGCCACCCTGTGAATAAAGGTCATTAAAAACTGCCATTGATTATTAAGAACCGAATGGCCTCCGAATAAAGGCCACCCTGTGAATAAAGGTCATTAAAAACTGCCATTGATTATTAAGAACAGAATGGCCTCCGAATAAAGGCTACCCTGTGAATAAAGGCCATTAGTTTCGTCTTTCCAAAAGGTGGCCTTTGTTTAAAGGTTTTACTGTAGTTTTCATTTTCTCTATTATATGATGTATTTATATGTATTGAATGGCATGTCATCATATTTTCATATCTAAAAGACTTTACTTATGATTCTTTAATTAAGTCCAGTTTCAGTTGGTCTCGATATTTTTAACGTCGTTTTTACCGCATTTCACTTACTTAAGCATAAACGGTAACTAGTCCACCAAACCAGTTCTCCTGAACTATATTCTAACCTATACTAACGTACCATCACACAAGGAGGTAACCACTTCTCTTACATATGGAAGAAAGTCGACATTTTAGTAAAGAATTCGTAGAAGGGCATTACCAGCCGCGACTCAGATTCGAACCGTGGTCGCTGGGTACGAATCCAGTGCACTAACCACTGACCCACGTCTTCTTGCAGTGAATGTCATTGAACTGGATCTACTGTTTTCCTTTGTGTCTGTAAACACGGAAACACCCACAGATTTCAATGCTAATTTAATGTGCAATAACTTTCTTGAGCATAATGAGAGTAAAACCTTAAAATAAAGACTGATATAAAATTGTTACAATGAACTGAAAGAAGAGGACAGAACAACCTCTCCAGAGCGGCCCTCTCTTGAGCAGCAACCTCCATTCAACAACAGTACAACCTCTCCAGAGCGGCCCTCTCTTGAGCAACAACCTCCATTCAACAACAGTACAACCTTTCCAGAGCGGCCCTCTCTTGAGCAACAACCACCTTTCAACAACAGTACAACCTCTCCAGAGCGGCCCTCTCTTGAACAACAACCTCCCTTCAACAACAGTACAACCTCTCCAGAGCGGCCCTCTCTTGAACAACAACCACCATTTAACAACAGTACAACCTCTCCAGAGCGGCCCTCTCTTGAGCAACAACCTCCCTTTAACAATGGTACAACTTCTCCAGAGCGGCCCTCTCTTGAGCAACAACCTCCCTTTAACAATAGTACAACTTCTCCAGAGCGGCCCTCTCTTGAGCAACAACCACCTTTCAACAACAGTACAACCTCTCCAGAGCGGCCCTCTCTTGAACAACAACCACCATTTAACAACAGTACAACCTCTCCAGAGCGGCCCTCTCTTGAACAACAACCACCATTTAACAACAGTACAACCTCTCCAGAGCGGCCCTCTCTTGAGCAACAACCTCCATTCAACAACAGTACAACCTCTCCAGAGCGGCCCTCTCTTGAGCAACAACCTCCATTCAACAACAGTACAACCTTTCCAGAGCGGCCCTCTCTTGAGCAACAACCTCCATTTAACAATAGTACAACTTCTCCAGAGCGGCCCTCTCTTGAGCAACAACCTCCCTTTAACAATAGAACAACTTCTTCAGAGCGGCCCTCTCTTGAGCAACAACCTCCCTTTAACAATAGTACAACTTCTCCAGAGCGGCCCTCTCTTGAGCAACAACCTCCATTTAACAATAGTACAACTTCTCCAGAGCGGCCCTCTCTTGAGCAACAACCTCCATTCAACAACAGTACAACCTCTCCAGAGCGGCCCTCTCTTGAGCAACAACCTCCATTTAACAATAGTACAACTTCTCCAGAGCGGCCCTCTCTTGAGCAACAACCTCCCTTCAACAACAGTACAACCTCTCCAGAGCGGCCCTCTCTTGAGCAACAACCTCCATTCAACAACAGTACAACCTTTCCAGAGCGGCCCTCTCTTGAGCAACAACCACCTTTCAACAACAGTACAACCTTTCCAGAGCGGCCCTCTCTTGAGCAACAACCTCCCTTTAACAATAGTACAACTTCTCCAGAGCGGCCCTCTCTTGAGCAACTACCTCCCTTTAACAATAGTACAACTTCTCCAGAGCGACTCTCTCTTGAGCAACAACCACCTTTCAACAACAGTACAACCTCTCCAGAGCGGCCCTCTCTTGAGCAACAACCTCCCTTTAACAATAGTACAACTTCTCCAGAGCGGCCCTCTCTTGAGCAACAACCTCCCTTTAACAATAGTACAACTTCTCCAGAGCGGCCCTCTCTTGAGCAACAACCTCCCTTTAACAATAGTACAACTTCTCCAGAGCGGCCCTCTCTTGAGCAACAACCTCCCTTTAACAATAGTACAACTTCTCCAGAGCGGCCCTCTCTTGAGCAACAACCTCCCTTTAACAATAGTACAACTTCTCCAGAGCGGCCCTCTCTTGAGCAACAACCTCCCTTTAACAATAGAACAACTTCTTCAGAGCGGCCCTCTCTTGAGCAACAACCTCCCTTTAACAATAGAACAACTTCTCCAGAGCGGCCCTCTCTTGAGCAACAACCTCCCTTTAACAATAGTACAACTTCTCCAGAGCGGCCCTCTCTTGAGCAACAACCTCCCTTTAACAATAGTACAACTTCTCCAGAGCGGCCCTCTCTTGAGCAACAACCTCCCTTTAACAATAGTACAACTTCTCCAGAGCGGCCCTCTCTTGAGCAACAACCTCCCTTTAACAATAGTACAACTTCTCCAGAGCGGCCCTCTCTTGAGCAACAACCTCCCTTCAACAACAGTACAACCTCTCCAGAGCGGCCCTCTCTTGAGCAACAACCTCCCTTCAACAACAGTACAACCTCTCCAGAGCGGCCCTCTCTTGAGCAACAACCTCCCTTCAACAACAGTACAACCTCTCCAGAGCGGCCCTCTCTTGAACAACAACCACCATTCAACAACAGTACAACCTCTCCAGAGCGGCCCTCTCTTGAGCAACAACCTCCCTTCAACAACAGTACAACCTCTCCAGAGCGGCCCTCTCTTGAACAACAACCACCATTTAACAACAGTACAACCTCTCCAGAGCGGCCCTCTCTTGAGCAACAACCTCCCTTCAACAACAGTACAACCTCTCCAGAGCGGCCCTCTCTTGAACAACAACCACCATTTAACAACAGTACAACCTTTCCAGAGCGGCCCTCTCTTGAGCAACAACCTCCCTTCAACAACAGTACAACCTCTCCAGAGCGGCCCTCTCTTGAGCAACAACCTCCCTTCAACAACAGTACAACCTCTCCAGAGCGGCCCTCTCTTGAACAACAACCACCATTCAACAACAGTACAACCTCTCCAGAGCGGCCCTCTCTTGAGCAACAACCTCCCTTCAACAACAGTACAACCTCTCCAGAGCGGCCCTCTCTTGAGCAACAACCTCCCTTCAACAACAGTACAACCTCTCCAGAGCGGCCCTCTCTTGAGCAACAACCTCCATTCAACAACAGTACAACCTCTCCAGAGCGGCCCTCTCTTGAGCAACAACCTCCCTTCAACAACAGTACAACCTCTCTAGAGCGGCCCTCTCTTGAGCAACAACCTCCCTTCAACAACAGCATGTTTTTCCACTGCAGGATTTAACTATTAATGTAACTTCTCCAGAGCAGCAACCTCTCGACAACAACATAGTTTTGCTACTCCCAAAGGGTGTTGCCTTGTACAGGTTGCATTGTACTTCTAACAAACCTATCACATACAATTGTGAAGTTCCGTCACATATCATGCGAAATGTCAACTATTCATTCAGGATGATTTCAAATAAGTTTTCGTAGAGTCCGTAACCGAGAAACTATTTCACATGCAAAGTTTTTGTTTATTTAATTCCATTGAAGACATTTCTGGTATTGAATAATATGTAGTCTTTTAATGCATGTTATTTACATCAAAAATACACCATCGACTGTCTCCGTTAAATAGGATCAAGATCCTTCATTACGAAAATGGAAATTGTATATTTCCGTATGTCCATAAACTCGCTCCTTAATGCTATAAGTCACGCATATGTCGGGAATCGAATTTTGGTCCTTGGTAGATTTTGTTATATCGTGTCTTTCTTAAATTGTACAAAATGATAACGTAGAGATGAGGTTCACCCCGGGATGTATTAGATTGTTCCATTATTTGCTTTTCTGTTTGTCTTCGGAGCAACTCTTCCACTTTTCGTCATGAGGCAAATATTCTTCTTTTATTTATGTTTAGAATCTGAGTGCAATTTAGATAGGAACAGCGTCTTTTGACATTGCCTCCTTTTTTATGACTAAGATAATATCGGCTCAGACGTTCCTTGTGGTAAACGGCACGTCTTATTAATCTATGTACATTAAAGGACCGGAAGTATTTCAGTAACGTGACCGGATAGTGTTGCATTGTGGTAAAATGTCATTCAGGATACAGTTCATTTTACTTTTTCTTATTCACGTTTGGGTGTTTGGTCGAAATCGAGATGACCCAAATGTTTTAAAATTTGGTGAGTAACAATTTCTTCTACTATTATTATAGGATATTTCTATCATACTATTCTACTCAAAATTTGATGAGGATCGCTCGCTATATTGCTTGTAGTGATTGCATCATTATTTGATAATATTGTTGATTAGATTTTATTAGACTGAGGTCATTAAAGCATGATACACCAGTACAGAAAGATGAAACAAATCGTGTCCATTGAAACATATCTGTATATTATATATTTCTATGTACGACTGTTCAAACATTGGGTAAATGATCCTCATAAAAATTCGGGTAATACAAATGTACATGAATAATATAATATGAATTCATGACAGTGCATGGTATGGACCGCGTATATTCCGAGAA
The DNA here is from genome assembly GCA_964023205.1 of Lutraria lutraria. Classification (NCBI taxonomy): domain Eukaryota; kingdom Metazoa; phylum Mollusca; class Bivalvia; order Venerida; family Mactridae; genus Lutraria; species Lutraria lutraria. The sequence continues at coordinate 5,088,373 of OZ026833.1, forward strand.
GTCAGTATTTATTTTAAAATTCAAAGACGTTCATTATCGACTGATTCATTGAATGACTGGAAAATACCAGCTTTTACCGAGTGGTTTTTATCCAAGATTTATAGATTTCATTTTTGTCCGATAAATACGTTCATTACTATTCAAAAATGCAGGTATTTTTATATACACTTAAACCTGTGTTAGCAGCACCCCCGAATAAAGAACATCATGTGAATAAAGACCATATAATAATGTATTTCCCTACGGTGGCTTTTGTTCACATGCTTGACTATAATTCAAATATATATGAGTTTACAACGGGATCCCAATATATCAACTTATGTCTTTCAAAACCTCAAAATTATCATCATTCTGTTTGTAGTTTTTTTTTCTGACAAATAGTTGATCGAGTACCATCAGTAATGTCAAAGATATTTTTAATATCTCAATAACAATGTTGAATCCAAGCGAGAATAATTTGCTGACCGTGAGTTGAATTGTACAAAAAAAATATCACACGTAGTAGTATATGAAATTCAATGTTGGCCCACTCTCAAAATGTATGTCTGTTTTTCATTTCCTTTAATTCACTCGCACTAGACCAAAATAGACATTAGATAAGATGACAGTCTTTGACCAGATTTCTGGCTCCAAACCTATTTGTTTCTGATTTATTGTAAATTAACCAAATCCGATTCTGTACTTTGCGTTTTAGCAGACCAAATCATACGCTAATGGTGTTGAGTGCATTCGTATAATTCAATGCATCAAGATGCAAAGGCTAAATGTGCCACATTTATTCTTTCTCAGAGCAATTATTCTTAAGACAGGTTGTAGCAGTATAATCCCTCAACAGAATATGTTTACATAATTCTTCGACCTAAAGTAAGTCTTCAAACTCATTGAAAATATTCCAGACTGTTCTGGAAGCATTTGTCTAAACATGCTCTGCTTGGTCGCTTATCTGAAATGCAAATGGCAATCGTTAAAGCGCAACATTTAACTACGCTAGCGTATGAATCACGACATTTATAGGCAATACAACCGACCGTAAACGAATAAGAGAAAATCTTTGCAAAAACTATCTCCCATTTGCCAAGAAAATATTGCGAAATAACATGTGCCATTTGTTCTCATGATCTTGTATGATTCTTAACGACAATACAATTTTCTTGGCATTTCTCTCAAGGGAACAATAAGGATAATTCATAGCGATGTTTCGTCGAATAAATCTGTGACATGATCTGACCAAATTTGTATCAATGGTGTACTGTTCATTGTGAGCATTGTAATATTTGATACGTATTTTGCCATCACTAATACAGGGTGATTAATTACCATCAACACATTCGTGTTTTTCGTTCAGACGGCAATTGGCATGCTCCCGTGTGGATACATCCTCGTGATGTCCTATAAGAACACCAAGAATCTTTGGTATTTTTTTAGTTTGCACTACATTATGCATGTACAATGTATAACATTATATTGGTTTAGGTGTTTTGTTGACAAATAAATAAATTTCTAAAATGACTAAGGTAAACAAGACGTCATTATTATTCCAAGCGTGCTTAAATGCCCGGGCAAAGTTAATAATATCAGGTCATTACTTTCTCTTTGTTTTTTACACTGATCTCTATAAAATTCTGTAACTGAATTATTATTTCCCTTAAACTGCGCAACAACGATGCTATAAACATAAAAACAATTTGTAACTGTTCAAAATGTTTCTATATAAACGTGCTTAGTTTAAAACAGACATTCTGTTTTGAATTTACAAATTAAATTCCTAAATTGTTATCATTTATCTGAGGCTATTTTGAAGACAAGAACATTTGTGTTTTGTTCATCCTTTATTTGTTGTTTAACAGACCTAGAGGTAAGATACAGGAGAACCGGGCATTTATATTCCTACTCTTATTTCGAATAATTTTCCTGGTTCGGTATCGTGCCCTATGTTAAATACCTATACACCACCTCATCCGTTTCATGTAATTTCTAAACACAATACTCGGCACTGACGTGGTGATGGAGACATTTAAAAAGCGTCCATAACATCGGAAGCCTGAGCCGAGGTTTGAACCCACGTCTGTTAGATTAGTAGTGCAAATTTTTACCGCTAGACCGCCGATCCACACTACAATTTTATTTAGTTATGAAAAACTATACAAAGGTCAAAGTAACAGACAGTTTGATGAGGTCGACTATTGTAAGTTATAAAATTATATAAATATTACTGTCTTGTACAATAACTTCATAAATCACTGTCATATAATTTGGGATACACCGCTACTGGAAATGGTTTATCGATTAGATACAAGATAGAACTTAATGTTTGTATTATTATATACGTAGGTTAGACTTGGTTATGAGATTGTTTGTAAAACTGTACATAAATTTTATATAAGGGCATCGGCCGAGAACTCTTACACAAAATAATTGCCGACTTGTTAACCATGAAAAATGGTGTGCTTATGTGAAATGGTTAAACATATTACTCTAACACTCCTGATGCGTCTTAACACGGAAGTTATCAGAAAGAAGACTGATCGCTGTTGTCGCAAGGGAATCAAAATGCTGAGTTGAAACGAAATCGAATGAATCCATTACATAATTCAGTATTAAGTGGCAATTATTTCAGTCTTTAATAACGTTTTTTCTATGTTTTCATAACAGTCGAGTATTTGTTTAAATCGTTGTATGCTGACTCTAAACCTTTGGATCTTTTTCTTTTATTCAAATCTTTTTTTCGCTGGGGTTAAACGTCGGAACCATGACCAGAGATATCTGGTGGATCTTCCAGCTTTAATCATGGGGGCAGATCCCAGGTATACACATGGGCTGGGACATCGGCCTTCCATAAGCTAGCTGGATACTGGATAGCATCTTCACATATAAAATTAGTCCGGTACCGGATGGGATTCAAACTCATAGCGTTGAGGGACTCGTATAGTTACTAGTCAGGGGCCAGAACCACTTCAAGTCTTCGTTCATTTGACACCAAAACTCATCTATAGGTATTGTGTGATGAATGGAGAGAGCCAAAAACAAAATGGAAACGTATACAACCAAAAAAGGTTATGAGATTATCTCATGTTTAATTTAATCTTGTAAATCAATTTTAGTATGTATATAAGATGACGGACAAGGGCAGACTGATCGATGTAATGTTATTATTTCATTCTAAATGGCTTCGTGTGTACATGGAAGTCTGTAGACGCTTTTGGGACCTTTAACCTTTTTGAATAAAATAATAAATAAATCGCTATCACAGGTCTAAATAAAGGTTACTCTTATGAGTGACAGACTAATTATTATCATTATTATTGTTTTAAATAATGAATTATAAGACTATCCTCTCTTATCAGTGCATTCATATTTCTAAGCTTTCTTGCTATATGTAGGTATTTAATGCTATTATACCAGGAGAAGGTAGTTAATGCTATCTGCAGGTACAAATGTTTGTAGGTACCTTAAGTCATAATTGATATAAATGTTACTTAAGATAAAGGTATACGAGAGAGAATTGTGAAGTTTTCCATCTTATGATCACAATTTCTGTTTACATTGGATATTTGGTACAAACATGTACGGTACAACCTCTCCAGAGCGGCCCTCTCTTGAGCAACAACCTCCCTTCAACAACAGCATGATTTTCCCAGCTGCACAATTTAACTGTTAAGTTTACCTCTCGAGAGAAACAACATCTCAAAAACAGCATAATTTTGCTACATCCAAAGGGTGTTGCGTTGGAGAGGTTGCACTGTACATATTTTTGTAAAATTAATCTGTACTCATGCGTAAGTTTGAAAATTATTTTTTACCAGAAAGGTATGATAATTCGAGTTTCCTTTCCTTTCTAAGCCATGAACTTGGTGTCAGAACCAGGAAAAAGGGGCGACCAGTCTGATACAGTAATAGAATAAATAGCAAACTAGTATTTGGGGGAAAACATTAATAAGTATGTTTATCAGAAAATATTACTTTTGTATCAAATAATACGAAAACAAATTATAGTGCGTATTTACTTCTTACTTTACTCCACCAATAATTACGATACTATAGGGAAACCTTTGGCGTCCATAGCACGATATATTAATGGACAGTTTCTATTATTAGGAGTCTTTATAGATGCTTTTAAGGCAAACTTAACATATAGCCCAATTACCATCACTGATTTCTACAATATTTGAATGCTACATTTGTATTATTTTATTCCAAGTTAGAAAGATAAAAGATAAAATCACGAGTAAATGTTTATTGTACGGCTGAACGGCAACATAGCGTATGTTATTCAAATGGTAATCCGATTATTGGAGATCAAGAAAAGCTGGCGTTGAAGACGCGTGTCATTAAACATTAGAATCTTAGACTTATAAGATAATGGCTTGGTGGTAAGGTGAATATTTTCTTACACAAAACATACCATTAGTTGGCCAAACATTTCGATAAAAGCGAAAATAAATAACAAAGAAATTTATGTTCAGAAATGTGACCTGTATGTAAAATAAACGTGTAGCCAGAACTTAACGATAGATCAGCCTTCCATTGGCGTCACTCGCTCGGCGCGCATGAATTTTGATTCGGACCAAAGTACTACGTTTCTCTATATCCGCCATGCAGTTGTTAAACTAGTTCCCGTTCCATAATGCAGAGCAAGTCTATGTAAGTTCAGTTTCCATGAGCACTTTCAGTACTTTGATTTTTCAAGCTGTCAGAATTTATTTCATTCGATAACAAATTATATGTTTTACAATGATATAGTCGCTCAATATTGTTATTAGAATGAGTCCATAACTTAAACTTTAGTCGGAAAGCAATCAGAGTTGAACTGCAATTGCTTCTTATTGACAATTTATCTCCGAAAATGAGTTTGAATAACTTGATGTCACAGCAGCAAGCAAAATACTGATGTAAAATAAGGTTTAATTAGAATGAATTGTTCTTGTTTAAAGATAAACGTTAATTTAATTAGTATATAATAATATACAGGTATATACGGAACATACATAAATGTACCGCAATGAACATGTTTTTCCCCAAATGTTTTGTTCTTTTCTTTGACGTCGCTCATGGCTAAGTAGGAAGTCGTCACTAGATTTGATTACCGCTTCTATTCTATGAAATAGTCATTTTGGAATTGATCCAATTTTAATTCGAGACAATACCCTGAAGCTACCTATTAAACCATCAAGATACGTGTCCTAGCAACCTTATATTATATGGAATGTAATTGCATACTCGTGTTAGGGTTTAAAAACGCAAAGTCTGAGTGAAAAAGGCACGCAATATATTTCTGATAGAAATTCCTATAAATAACTAGTCGAGTGATAAATTGTCTTAAGAAAATAATCACCGGACATAGAGGAAAGTTGTTACAAGCCTGATTTAGGGATTTCTGGATTTCTTAGATCAAGCTGTGATTGATAAGCACTAGTGTTTTCTGTATTAACAGAGATTTTCCTCGATGCAATTTATGTATTTTTAATGGCAACGGTAACAATTTCCAGATTAGATACATCCACGTTATAACGTCAAATAGGCTATTGAATTGTGATATAATTACTATTCCGGGACTGGCGAAAAGACGTAGTGTAATTTGATGTCTCTGTATTTGTCTTAAGTCGACTCGAATTACGCTACCTTGGAAAACAAGGGGAAATATAATAGAATTAACTCACGAGGGCATGCATCATTTTTCGTTGGCTAAGGAGAATGTTTTAAGGCATTTAATTCTATGAAAAATGTATTCCAAGCGTGTTTCTAAATCGACTATTTTTCTGCTAATTGCGCATGTGTTATTGTTAACGTGTTTTGTGGATATCGTAAATTGTGCGAAAAGAAAACTGAAATTTGGTAAGTATAAATAATCTTTTATGATACATTGTAAAAAGTATATTTATTACTAACATCTGATAAAGAACTGGAAATTATGGGGTTTTTTTTAAAAAAGGATTGGGAATTATCAGGTTTAAATTATTCGCTGTTTTTAATCGCATGGTGAGTGACTTATTTAACAAGTTTCAAATTTTAATGAAACAACTCAGCCTTTCTGCCTTTGGCCACATATTTATAAGTAAATTTACATAAGCAACACAAATAACGCATATAAATAAACAAACATTTTACTAAAAAGAGAGTTTTAATTAATGTTATAATTGTTACACTTTCATAGAAATACTATATCCGAATGCAATTATTCCACGACACTTCATATACCTGACAATATCACATTCCGTCACCATGATAAAAAAAGATCCGACGTTTTTTTAAACCATGTTTTGTGTTATAAGTGATCTACGACATTTGCAATTATGTTCAAGTAATTTAAAGTTGACAAGTCTTTGCGACAGATTCATATATTTGATTTTGTCAAAAATCTTACAAACAAGATTTTCGTAAAAGAGGAATTCAAAATTGTCTGATTGGCGTCAGAAAAGATTTTTCTGTTAAAAGATGGATCAAAATGTCTTAAGGCCGCCTAAAAGGAAATGGAAAATATAACAATATAAAAAAAATCGCCGGTTATCTCGTTTTGTCCGCGTATGAAAATAGCATTATCACGCACCGAATGCGCAAACTCCTAATGTAGATTTACTCGATATCTAAAGCTTTCTATTCAGTTGAGCGTAATTATTCATCTGATGTGAGTAACAGAATTGTATTGTAAAACTATGAATTGTCAAATAAGTGTATTATATGTTCAAATTAATAAATGCTTAACTGAGCCGAATGGTATTTGCTTGCAAAGTTGAAAAAGGTCAGTCACACTTGGTATAATCAGTTATTTTTAAACAACTCATAACTTACCTTTCTGATCGAACCCACGAAAACCGGACTCCCTGCCATGCAAACCGGATTTCCCTGAAAATCGGACAATTTTCCAAGTCCCTTTTTTCGGATTTTATATAATACCAAACTCACAAAATACATTATTTTTTTCATTCACGCGTTAATACACGTGTGTCCAAGAATTAAACCTTTGCATATTTTCTGTACATGTTGAATAAAAAATTTGTTGGTTAAAAATATTATTGGTACCATTTATATTTATAATATTCAAAGATTTAAATAATTTTTCTACAGGGCATAAGTGAATGAAAAAAAAATCAGACTAATTTGTCTGTACGCATCAACGTATGCCAGCCCAATTATAACCGGCTATCCGTCTCTGAAATTGACTTTATGTATCCATAACTCGATTAGACGTTATTCAGCAAGCGTGGTAATGTAAATTCAGAACATATAAATCGTGGGATAATCATTGTACGACATCCCTTGATAATATCGTGCGCTATGAGTTTCTCACGGATAGTTCGCAATTCAAAAAAAAGTAAATGTTTTAGCTGATGTTGGTAAGTATCACGTCATGGCCTCCTGTATCAATGTTGTGTATGGGATTTCTGTAAATTGTTGATAGAAGAGCACCAAACTCTGATGAGAGCCCTTTTATCCAAATTTGGTAATCTATAACCCTTTATTAATTGTACTCTTTGTATAGGTTATTGAGATGAGAAAATGTTTCGGAATTTAGTAATTTAAGTGAGCGGGACCTAGCGCCCACCGCTCTGAAACACCTTAATTTTGTCATTTCATCGTGAAGAAAAATATTCATGTATAAGGGATTTTCTAAATGGATAAGAAATGTGAACATTTTGAAAATTGGAGCCGTCTGGTTGGCTTAAAATGCAAGATAAACTAAAACAGTAAACCTTTAAAATAACGAGTATGCTCAGTAGCTGCTTATATACATAACATTTTACCTCTTAAAGTTTTTTATTTCCGGATTAATATATTTATACAATCGAAATATTATTGAATTAGCACCGATCAAAGGTAATGTAAGAATACGTTATATGTTATATACCGATTGTCAAACGCTACGTGATGTTTATATTGCATTAATTCTGATTTAAAGTATTCAGAATTAGCGAATCCCAAAACGCAAAGGTCTTGACTTTAGTTGTGCAGTTAGTGACGTCATTTGTAAAGGTTGTTCGGATGTTTCGAGTGTTATCGCAGAAAAAAATACAAAACACAATGTAGATCTGACATGTCGCATACAAATACTATAAAATATGGTGTACGGATTTGTTTGTGTTTAAAACTTATGCGAGTTCAGTAACAGAACTGTTCTGCTATTTTTTTGTCGATTATGTGACAACCTTTATGATTGTTCAATTAGACTGATAAAATAAAATAACAGTGTGATAACGCACTTGATTGGTTGATTTGACTGAAAAAAAAACAGTGTATCACTGTATTTGATTGGTCAATTAGACTGATAAAATAATAACAATATGACAACGTATCTGATTGGTCAATATGGCCGATAAAATAATAACAATATGACAACGTATTTGATTGGTCAATTAGACTGATAAAATAATAACAATATGACAACGTATCTGATTGGTCAATATGGCTGATAGAATAATAATAGTGTGACAACGTACCCGATTGGTTAGTACAACTGAGAACAATATTCATGTGGTAACGCACACAATCGGACATTATAAATGGCAAATATGAACTTTGTTCGGTGTAGAATACCATTAAAAGTAAACATATTTTATTGCTATATTTATACAATCGTACCAGAAAGTAATAAAGATTCGACTCATGAATAAAAGATAAATTCGTGTTATATACACATTTTGATTCGAACAAATAGATAGACACTGCATATAAAATGTATTACAGATCTGACTACAAAAGTTCTACTCATAAAACAAATCTCGGAACTCCCTATTTCGTCATGTCCTCTTTGTCAAACAAAATAAATTGCCTGTCAGTAAAATTGTCGAAGCGTTATCTATGAAGTTGTCGGACAAAATCGAATAGATTCTGAGCAAACAAACGGTTCAAGGCAAACAAATACAAGTTAATGAAAACGAAAACAATGTTTGTGAAAAATGAATTGAATGAGTTGAAAGGGTAGGATCATAGAGTATCAAAAGAATATATAATCATATTATATAAATAACAAAATTATCGTAAAAAAGACAAAGGACACTGCCTAAATGGATCTGTTCGTTCAGTTTGTAAGTATTTTGTGAAGTATAGAATATATAACAGTTTATTACGGTGTAAAAAGGATAAACAACTAAGTATAGCTGTTCGTGGCTGTTTATAACATTTTAAAACATAGTATAACATTTACCATAGCATATTACATTTAACTACTATATATAGCATTTTATCATAGAATATAATATTATACCACAATATATATAACATTTTATCATAGTATAAAATTATGACATTTAACCATGCAAAGTATATGACATTTCATCATAGAATAGAATAGTATACCACAATATATACTATTTTACCACAGCATATAATATTTCACCGCAATATATAACATTTACCACATCATATAACATTTTACCGCAATATATAACATTTACCACAGCATATAACATTTCACCGCAATATATAACATTTTACCACAGCATGTAACACTTTACCACAACATATAACATTTCACCGCAATATATAACATTTACCACAGCATATAACATTTCACCGCAATATATAACATTTTACCACAGCATGTAACACTTTACCACAACATATAACATTTCACCGCACTATATTACATTTACCACAGCATATAACATTTCACCGCAATATATAACATTTTACCACAGCATGTAACACTTTACCACAACATATAACATTTCACCGCAATATATAACATTTTACCACAATATATAACACTTTACCACAACATATAACACTTTACCACAACATATAACATTTTACCTCAATATATAACATTTTACCACAGCATATAACATTTTACCACATGATATATAACATTTTATCATAATATATAACATTTAACCATTTTATCAGGCCCCTAGTAAAGCACTGATACATGCCTCGCCCTTTTTCCAGTGATTTTCTACGAGTAATTGACTCTGTAGTTGGGATGGGGACACTGAAAAAGCGTCCCTGAGAAATTCGAAAGGCAGAGCCGAGAATCGACCAATGACCTCTCGTGTAGTAGTCCCGTACGTTAACTCTCGTGTAGTAGTCCAGTACGTTACCTCTCGACCACCGATCAGACCTTAGATACTATCATATAAAAATAAAACATTTAATAACGGTACACAGCAGTATATTATAAGATTTTATAACAGCGTACAATAGTATAACAATGTTCGGATTAGGTATGGAATAAATTCGTCGAGATCACAAAAAAGATATTCCAGTGCATAGATAATTAGATGATAAGGTGAATTCCTAGTTAAATAAGCGTTACGTTTGTCTAGAAGAAAACACAAAGTGCTTAAGAAATCAATACAATTACTTCTCATGAAAACAATTCAAAGACAAGCATTTATTTCTATTCAAACTAAGCATTTAAGTACAAGCTAGGCATTTCAATGAATTTTCTGTTATTGGTAAATTTGCTGGTAGTGGTCAATGTATTGTGTATAAAGCTACCACATTAGAGTTAACCGGAGTATATTTTGTACAATTAAACCCTGGTATAATTAACCGCAGTATTTTTTTATATAAATAATTTATATAAAGGACACATGGTATAATGAATACACAGTATATTTTATATAAAGAACACATGGTATAACCAATCACAGTATGTTTTATATAAAGAACACATGGTATAACCTATCACAGTATATTTTATATAAAGTACACATGGTATAACCAATCACAGTATAGTTTATATAAAGAACACATGGTATAACCAATCACAGTATATTTTATATAAAGAACACATGGTATAACCAATCACAGTATATTTTATATAAAGTACACATGGTATAACCAATCACAGTATAGTTTATATAAAGTACACATGGTATAACCAATCACAGTATAGTTTATATTAAGAACACATGGTATAACCAATCACAGTATATTTTATATAAAGTACACATGGTATAACCAATCACAGTATATTTTATATAAAGTACACATGGTATAACCAATCACAGTATAGTTTATATAAAGTACACATGGTATAACCAATCACAGTATATTTTATATAAAGAACACATGGTATAACCAATCACAGTATATTTTATATAAAGAACACATGGTATAACCAATCACAGTATATTTTATATGTATAAAGAAAACATAGTAGAATTGACAACGGTGTGTTTTGTATAAAGGAAACATAGTTGAATTAATCTTTGGATAGTTTCTATAAATAATCCATTATCATTATTTGTCCTTGTATGTTTTCTATAAGAAGTCATGGTAGAATTATCTCACGTTTGTTTTATTTCTAGATGGGAAGTATTGTTACACTTAAGCATTGTTACACCCTACAGGGATCCTTACGAATATAGCTCCTCGATGTAGCTCTATTCGTTGAATGGCACACTTTAAATTAGAGAGCTGTATAAGGAAAACAGCATGTGAAAAGTCGAATATAGCTCACAATTAACTTCAACATAGTGACAATAAATCATAATGTAAAGAATGTCAACGGAAACCTGCTACTTGGCTACTGAGAATTATTAGGTCAAATGATTGAGCAGGAGTTATCTATTCTAATAGGTTTGGGAGTACATACATCGCAATTTTCTTAAGATAAAATCAGGACGGACAACAGACAGACAGACAGACAGACAGACAGACAGACAGACAGACAGACAGACAGACAGACAGACAGACAGACAGACAGACAGACAGACAGACAGACAGACAGACAGACAGACAGACAGACAGACAGACAGACAGACAGACAGACAGACAGACAGACAGACAGACGTTCACACAAGGCTGATTTTGCGAGATTATCTCTTTGATTCTTTTTGATGACATTGACACACTATACACAAGAATATCACTATAACCCCACGATAACTGAACGAACCGAAACAACATCAAAATGTCATATATTTTGGGCATATACATGACAGACAGAGAGACAGACAGAAAGACGCACGGACGGACAATCCCATAACTACATATAATTGCATCGTAAATGCATTAAATTGTTGCCATGCGTTTATAGAAACAACGAATGTATCATTATAAAATTTAATCTTGGATCAGATAAATGTGGATCACTATCCTATGAAAAACAACAACTTCTTCGAATACAGAGATGGACTCATTATAGAATGTGACAATGCCTTTCATTATGTAGAATGAAGTCCAAAATTATGGAATGAATTACTTGGTAGCCTGAGCCTTACAATGTGATTCTGTAGACATTTCCAAACATAAATTGAAATCATACTACTTCAAGAACTATTTTGCACTATTTTAACTGTGTGTAATTGTACACTTGTCCAACACATGTACATTCGGAAGTGAATATTTGTATATTTTCATCATTTTTTCTGTGTGTTTTTTTTTCATAGTACAACGCCATTGAATATGCATTTATATGTAGAAATAGGCGTTTAATGAAATGTTCACGCCTGTGAGTTTAATGTTGATTAGAACTTGCCGTATATACTCCAGATTCTCTTCTTGCCTTTCACAAAACTTTGCATCTTGTAAAATTAAATTTCTTTTTTAACTTGCTCGTGTAATTAATCCATTCTAAGCAATCGAAATTAGTTTTGTCTTACAAAATTTTACAGGGACAAATACAGGAAGCGCTATTGATAGTTTAAAACATATCCAACGCACAGAAATCAGATACCATTTTCGAAACTTTGGTATGGGACCAAAAAAAGACAAAAGCGAAATGAAAAAAAAATCTGAAAGTTTAAAACTGGAAGAAAATACATAAATGTTTAATTTGAATCGGAAGAAAATTTTATGAACGTTCACAATTATATTTCGTAATAGTCCAATTCAATTTGAATCGATCAACAATACAGGAATGCTTAAATAACAGTAGACGTCCAATAGTTACTACATTGTATAAATGTGAACTGTATTATGATTAGTCAGTCGTACGTTCTTTATCAGCCGCGCCCGTGGTCCAGTGGTAAGGGTGCTGGATTCGTAACCCGGCGGTCCGCGTTCGATTCCCGGTCGCGGACTGAACATGAAAAATGCCCATTGTTCCTTCCGTGACATGTGGAGAAGATTCCGGTTCCTAGTGAAAGGGAAAGTTAGTACTGGTTAGAATGTAGTCCAGGAAATCTGGTTAAATGAACCAGCCGCCGTATATAACTGAAATTTATAGAAAAACGGCATTAAACCCAAATATATACTGCGTTCCATATATACCAGACCATTATTGTAGCACTATAAATTCACATTGGTATTTTTATCATTTACATACAAATTCGAAGAATAAAGATTTATGAATAGTTAAGGCTCAATCCCATGATAGGCATATATACAAATAAATCTGGACATTATAGTTAATTAATTCGAACAATAATTGATGGAAAACGGCAATTAAGTCTCGATTAGAATTCAACCGTTATTAATGTCAAAATCGTTTCAGTGTTGGTACTGTGGAGAAATATTTTTTAGGATAAAAATGACTCACAAATGATTTACTCAGAAAGTTACTAGTTTACCAGTTTAAAAAATACAACAACTATGTAAAGATTAGATTGCTGGCATATTTAGATAGTTTGTAAGTAAATACGTATACAAATGTACATTTATAAATGAAATAAGGTACATCAAATAGTTCTATCATGCTGAACACAATTCAAAGTACATGTATAATTTTAACTTCATGATCCTTTGAACAAATCACTGGCATTTACAGACAATACTACATTTGTATTTCCCAAAATGTATATGTAAACACTGTTTAAAAACTCCGGAGTTACCGCTTAGGTTAGACAATTTTTGAACGGTATAAAATATTCATTTTCGCTCAGTTACATACGGCGGTCGGTTCACCGAACCAGTTTTCAGTTTTCCTAGACTGTACTCTTACCAAATTACCAGTACTAACACGCCTTTCCATTTTTATTGTCGCTTTTGCTTAAGGTAAGGATTTCAAGACGTTTAAAAATAGTAAAATGTCTCCGTTGTCGAGGGGTTATGGTTTCTGACCAGTAATCACTAGTCTTACACCGCTTTGAGCATTTAAAAAATGAGGATCTGACCAGCTGGTTTACTGAAGGTCGGTGGATCTACCCAGGTGTATATCTAGATCTTCAGTTACCGTTAAATTTGGAGAAAAATAATAAAAGAAGATTCAAGTTGTTTTCTGCAGAATATTTTTTAAATGTTTCATACGTTCGTACGTACAACATCACATAAATGAGCATTGATAAGAATATCGACGTGATGACACATTACACGTTGTAGTTAACTGTTGTCGCATCGCGTGACTCGTCATTTGATTGGATAACGCCTTTTCTGATAGAGCCACAAATTGCGTGCTGGCATGTAATCGGTTCACAAACGAGGCTCGGAAATTAGAAACGAGCCACCTTGCGATCGTCATGGGAAAATAGAAATGTATTACTTTTATGTATAACAGAGACAAACAAAAAAGACATTTTAGATGAGTTATCATTAAATAGCATTATTGTTTTGATTTGCATAGATAGCATAATTGTTTTGATTTGCATTGATAGCAGAATTGTTTTGATTTGCATACTTTTATTAGATAGCATTGTTGTACTGATTTGCCTAAATAACGTTATTGTTTTATTTGCAATTTGCATAAACGGCGTTATTTTTGTATTTTTTATTAAGACTTACTCTTGTTTATACATTGAACATCTGTCATATATTATAATTTATAATATAACGGTCTAAAATTTAGGCCGCGGACGTTATATGCTAGTCTTGTTGTCGTGCGATTGGGGTTCGAATCCCGGTCAACGCAGATCAAACCCTTAGAACTAAGAAAATTAAATAAAAGTGTCGAATTTCCTCAAAATGTTGAAAGGCTTCTTGCTGAAGGGTAAGTTTGTATTGATTATGTGTAAGGTGAACAGTCCGCCATATACAACCGAAATACCGTTAAAACGGCGTTAAACTGCATGATTGAAACAAGTTTGATATTTACAACATATGTATAATATACTAACATTTATGTAAACATATACATATGTATTTTCTGAAAGGCCATTTGAAACGTAATTCCATCGCTTTTAACACAGTCATATGTTACACAGTTAAACCCCTGTAACCCGGACCCCTTCTGGACTGGAGTCCGTTTTCCGGAGAATTCCTGTTTTCAGAGAACTTTTGATTCGTGTTTAATTACTAGTATATCAGATGACGTCATAATTTGCGTCACCAAGGAAGCCAGCGGCTATAAAAAACGTTTTATTACTCCGAATGCGGTCGTTTATACCGTGAATATTTGGTGTTACATTTAATACAATATAAAATAATTATTTATAAAAAAAAACGGAGTTAGATGTCAAGTAACGTAAATGGTGCAATTTACTGAAATGGAATTCAATAAAACATTATTTTTCTTGAACTTTTCTTGCATGCTTTATGAATACAGTACAACCTCTTCAGAGCGGCACTCCTTGAGCAAAAACCTCCCAACAACAACATAATATTGCTACTCCCAAAGGGTGTTGCTTTGGCGAGGTTGCACTTAACTATAATAGTTCATGAAGAATAACTACTAGTATCCGACAAGGGATGTCACAAGGGATGTCACGTGATATTGTTCGTCTCAGTTTGGTTCATAATATCCCGGAAATATCCTGAACACTAATATTTTGATAACATATTAACCATGTAGCAATGAAAACCAAATTTTATATTTTGGAATTTACAAATTAAACATTGATTTTATATCACAAACTCTGACAAGAAAAGCTTATTATTGATGGCTTCAATTACTTCTTGAAACTATTTGAGAATTGCATGACGAAGTACTATTTTCTGTCATAAATATTCCAGGAAAGCACCGGGTTGATTACTAATGTAATGGCTTTCCTAAACGATTCGGCAAAGCTCTATCAACGTTTTTGAAAGACGACTACATGTTACTGTTTTTTATTTGTAAGATATATTTTCTGCCTTTTAAGTTGAAACTGTTCAGATGTTTACTATACCAGTGTACAATTCGTACAACGACATTGTTTAATTGTCATAAAAAATATATCCAGCTTTTCGTGGCAAAGGAGTCCATGGTAATGTAAATGTGTTGTTTGTTGATGGGGTAAGTTTGGCGCGTAACAAAACAGAGTGAAGAAAATAAAGTAAACCACGTGACCAACCGAGCGGATATAGCCGAGATTATACGGACGCAGCTTTATTAGGTCTAAAAATAATGAATTTTAAAGGTCTGCTAAGACATGTTTCTGAGCAACCTACTGGAACCTTTCAATGTTTAACTCGAAAGGGAGTTGTGAAACATGTTTTGGTTCATAGTTTATGTTTTGGTTCATTGTTTATGTTTTGGTTCATTGTTAATAAGTACACAGCTCAACTTTTATAATTGGTCACGAAGTTTTTTTAATATTTAACAAACTTGTTTACGGTCCAAATAAGGCCACCAAAGACTTTTACAATAATACAGAATGTCACATTACATGATATTTTGAAATAATAAAGATTATGATTCCATTTAACGACAATATACGCTTTATCTGTTAGGCATAAAAAAATAAAGAAAGAAATAGTACCGCTCACAAAATAACCAGAATAGACCATGTGACCGAGAGATTTGTATATTGTGGTAGACTTGATTATTCGTAAATATGTGAGCTCAGATAACAATGCAATTTCATATAGTCCACATTACTATAAGAGGTGATTTTTTTCCATATTTTTTTCCTTTTGTTTTCCATTCCTTTCTCCAAATGCTCATTACTACTTATTGCTGTATACTTCCAGCAGAATAATGTACTAAATGCTAACACTTTCTATCCATACGACAGAATAAAGCGGTCTT